>CM053029.1:33105025-33415025 GCA_028564925.1 Lithobates sylvaticus | reverse complement strand
ACGTGATTGTGTAATCTCAGGTTTCCTGCTTTTACTGTGTGTGCGATTCTCCCCCCCCCCTCCCCTCCCCCTCCTCCTCTATACTTCATTATGGGTACAGTAAGCATGAGAGCGTCCCCCCCCCCCCCCCCTCCAGTTTCCTGTATTATACTGCTCTGTATATACTTCTCTGATAGCTGAAAGATGGTTATACAGAGCAAGATGGCTGCCGGACGTTACTCTAATACATTGTGTAAGTCACTACACACTATATCTTTTCATGTGACAACTCTGAAGAAATGACACTTGTCTACAACGTAAAGTAGTGAGTGTACAGCTTGTATAACAGTGTAAATTTGCTGTCCCCTCAAAATACTCAACACACAGCCATTAATGTCTACAAAAGTGAGTACACCCCTAAGTGAAAATGTCCAAATTGGGCCCCAAAGTGTCAATATTTTGTGTGGCCACCATTATTTTCCAGCACTGCCTTAACCTCTTGGGCATGGAGGTCACCAGAGCTTCACAGGTTGCCACTGCAGTCCTCTTCCCCTCCTCCATGACGACATCACGGAGCTGGTGGATGTTAGAGACCTTGCGCTCCTCCACCTTCCATTTGAGGATGCCCCACAGATGCTCAATAGGGTTTAGGTCTGGAGACATGCTTGGCCAGTCCATCACCTTTACCCTCAACTTCTTTAGCAAGGCAGTGGTCATCTTGGAGGTGTGTTTGGGGTGGTTATGTTGGAATACTGCCCTGCGGCCCAGTCTCTGAAGGGAGGGGATCATGCTCTGCTTCAGTATGTCACAGTACATGTTGGCATTCATGGTTCCCTCAATGATCTGTAGCTCCCCAGTGCCGGCAGCACTCATTCAGCCCCAGACCATGACACTCCCACCACCATGCTTGACTGTAGGCAAGACACACTTGTCTTTGTACTCCTCACCTGGTTGCCCCCACACACGCCTGACACCATCTGACACCAAATAAGTTTATCTTGGTCTCATCAGACCACAGGACATGGTTCCAGTAATCCATGTCCTTAGTCTGCTTGTCTTCAGCAAACTGTTTGCGGTCTTTCTTCTGCATCATGTTTAGAAGAGGCTTCCTTCTGGGATGACAGCCATGCAGACCAATTTCATGCAGTGTGCAGCGTATGGTCTGAGCACTGACAGGCTGACCCCCCAACCCTTCAACCTCTGCAGCAATGCTGGCAGCACTCATACGTCCATTTCCCAAAGACAACCTCTGGATATGACGCTGAGCACGTGTGCGCAACTTCTTTGGTGGACCATGGAGAGGCCGGTTCTGAGTGGAACCTGTCCTGTTATACCGCTGTATGGTCTTGGCCACCGTGCTGCAGCTCCGTTTCAGGGTCTTGGCAATCTTCTTATAGCCTAGGCCATCTTTATGTAGAGCAACAATTCTTTCTTTCAGATCCTCAGAGAGTTCTTTGCCATGAGGTGCCATGATGAACTTCCAGTGACCAGTATGAGAGAGTGAGAGCGATAACACCAAATTTAACACACCTGCTCCCCATTCACACCTGAGACCTTGTAACACTAACGAGTCACATGACATCGGGGAGGGAAAATGGCTTATTGGGCCCAATTTGGACATTTTCACTTAGGGGTGTACTCACTTTTGTTACCAGCGGTTTAGACATGGTTGTGTGAGTTATTTTTGGGGGACAGCAAATTTATAGGGCAGCATTCGAACATAACGACCCCAAACACGCCTCCGGGACGATCACTGCCTTGCTAAAGAAGCTGAGGGTAAAGGTGATGGACTGGCCAAGCATGTCTCCAGACCATATTGAGCATCTGTGGGACATCCTCAAATGGAAGGTGGAGGAGTGCAAGATCTCTAACGTCCACCAGCTCTGTGATGTCATCATGGAGGAGGGGAAGAGGACTCCAGTGCCAACCTGTGAAGCTCTGGTGAACTCCATACCCAAGAGGGTTAAGGCAGTGCTGGAAAATCATGGTGGCCACACAAAATATTGACACTTTGGGCCCAATTTGGACATTTTCACTTAGGGGTGTACTGACTTTTGTTGCCAGCGGTTTAGACATTAATTGGCTGTGTGTTGAGTTATTTTGAGGGGACAGCAAATTTACACTGTTATACAAGCTGTACACTCACTACTTTACATTGTAGCAAAGTGTCATTTCTTCAGTGTTGTCACATGAAAAGATTTACAAAAATGTGAGGGGTGTACTTACTTTTGTCAGATACTGCTTCCTATAGACAGAATACACGGCTCCTGAGCACCATTGTGTGACCCTAAATTCTATCTAGACCTAGAAATGTCTTGTATAGCAGCTTACCAGTCTTTGGAAGTGGTGGCTGCATTAGTCTTCCTTTTTTTTTAGACTTTTTTTTCTTTCTTTTTCTCCACCTGGTGATCCTAGGGTGACAACACTCTATGGAGGAAAGGTGTAGTCACTCTGTAGCCCATTCACCTGATTTGGACTACAAACACCTCCTCTTCTCCATCTTCATGACACTGGGGGGGGGGGGGGGGGGGGTGTTGGGAAACTTAAAGAAGATGACATTGTTTGAGATTTCAGTTACATCTGATGTGGTATTTGATGTCAATCCCTGTTAGATGAAGTACCAATGAGTAATGCAGCTCAAGAAATACTCGTTGACGCTGCACCTCTCCCGACATGGGGTCCCGACATTTGATGTGGCCCTTCAGATCTTTGAGTCCGGGCATTTTATGAAGTTACATAACATATACTGTAAGTCCAGAAAAAGGGGTGGTGCTGCCGCCGCCATTGCGGGTAAGGTAACCCGGCAGTGTAGCCTTTCGGCTTCACGCCGGGAACCCTACTGCGCATGCCCGAGGCCCCGCTCCTCTCTCCTATTAGCCTGGTCGAGGGAGGAGGAGGAGGGAGCCCCGCGGTGACGTCACGGCCGCATCGCGCAGCGGCGTACTTCCGGAAGTTGGAAAGGATACCTGTCAAAGACCCCCCCCGAAAGGTGCCAATTGTGACACCGGAAGGGGGTAGCGGGAGTTCCACTTTAGGGTGGAGCTCCGCCTTAACTCTGGCGCTCAGGGCGTGTCTCGGAGATCGCTCCCAGAGGTGTAGGGGACAGGCAGGCTTGTCCCCTGCTGCTGCTGGAATACGTCGTCAGGCTGGGAGACGCAGAGACCGCAGCGGGCAGGGCGATGCAATAGGCAAAGTAAACAGAGAGCGGAGGCAGCGCTGCCGAGTCCCGAGCCCTCTGCACTTGGGTTGGGAACACTGAAGCCTGCCTGTCCCCTACACCTGCAAAGTATGATCCGCGACCGATCTCCAAGACACCCACCCCCGAGTGCCAGAGTTAAGGAGACCCTGGAAAACTTGTGAAAGGGAGCTAAGAGTGCCACCTGCTGGCCTTGTATTAAAATACAAAATATTGATATACCGTATTTATCGGCGTATAACACGCACCCCAAGTTTAGGAGGGCATTTTAAGGAAAAAAAGTTTTAGGAGAGAAGTTTAGGGAAAAAAATCGCTTACATTTAAGCGTCATTTGCAGCTTGCCCATCGTCATTTGCAGCTTTGCCCAGTGTCATTTGCAGCTTTGCCCAGTGTCATTTGCAGCTTTGCCCAGTGTCATTTGCAGCTTTGCCCAGTGTCATTTGCAGCTTTGCCCAGCGTCATTTGCAGCTTGCCCACATTTAAATTTGTCGCCTAGATAGACCGCGCCGCCGAAAAAGCCCGAGCCGAGGCGGGACTGCGAGCGGAGCCGAACAGGCGGATCGGTCTTTTCCGGCGGCGCTCGTTTTTTTTTCAGCGCCGTTTGATTTTTTTTTTTTTGCACTTTTTTGGGGGGGATCGGCGTATAGCACGCACCCACGACTTTCCCCTGATTTTAAGGGGGAAAAGGTGCGTGTTATACACCGATAAATACGGTATACCGATGAGCTCCGGTCTATGAGAGGTGGATTGCAGAGTGCTTTATGTTTATGCTCTGGAGGCTGCGCACCAAAGAGACCAGCAGGAGTGTCTGAGGGTTCAGGAGAGACACTTTTTTTTTTTTTCAACACCCGCTTTCTGTAACGGGGGGGGGGGGGGGGTCATAGACTTCTGGTAAGAAGTAAATCTTCTCATATTGGTGGTGGATTGAACACGGCTCACTAGTTGAAGAAAATTATTGATGAATGGACTTTTTATGTAGAATTTATTTTGATTTTCAATCCTAGTTCTGCACGGGTGTAGATCATTTGTGTGGACGCGCTTCTCCTTGGACTCTCGAAGGCCAACATTTTGGTTCTTGGTGTCACTTTTTGTAAGGACTTCTATTTCTGGTCTTTTCAACATATGATTTTATAGCACACGTGTGCATGGTGTTATGTTCAATATTTTTTAATTTTTTTTTTTTTTTTTTTTTTTTTTTTAAGGTTACCATTTCTGTTTTCCAGTGTCATTTCTGCAAAGATTTTTTTTTTTTTATGGATTTTCATCATATGATCTGTATAGCACATATGTGTATGGGTTGATGTTTAACCACCTGATTACTTTGCACTTAAACCCCCTCGTGACCAGACCAATTTTCAGCTTTTGGCGCTGACACACTTTGAATGACAATTGCGCGGTCATACAACACTGTACCCAAATAAAATTTTTATCATTTTTTTTTCCCACAAATAGAGCTTCTTTTGGTGGTATTTAATCACAGCTGGGGTTTTTATTTTTTGCTAAACAAACAAAAAAATAAGATGGAAAATTAAAAAAAAAAAAAAATCATGTTTAATAGTTTGTTATAAAATGTTGCAAACAGGTAATTTTTCTGCTTCATTGATAGGCGGCACTGATAGGTTGCACTGATAGGCTGCACTGGTGGACACTGATAGGCTGCACTGATAGGTTGCACTGATAGGCTGCACTGTGGGCACTGATAGGCTGCACTGGTGGGCACTGATAGGCTGCACTGGTGGGCACTGATAGGCTGCACTGGTGGGCACTGATAGGCTGCACTGGTGGGCACTGATAGGCTGCACTGGTGGCACTGATAGGCTGCACTGGTGGGCACTGATAGGCTGCACTGGTGGGCACTGATAGGCTGCACTGTGGGCACTGATAGGCTGCACTGGTGGGCACTGATAGGCTGCACTGATAGGCTGCACTGGTGGGCCATGATAGGCTGCACTGGTGGGCACTGATAGGCTGCACTGGTGGGCACTGATAGGCTGCACTGGTGGGCACTGATAGGCTGCACTGGTGGGCACTGATAGGCTGCACTGGTGGGCACTGATAGGCTGCACTGATAGGCTGCACTGATAGGCTGCACTGGTGGGCACTGATAGGCTGCACTGGTGGGCACTGATAGGCACACTGGTGGGCACTGATAGGCTGCACTGGTGGGCACTGATAGGCTGCACTGATAGGCTGCACTGGTGGGCACTGATTAGGCTGCACTGGTGGGCACTGATAAGGCTGCACTGGTGGGCACTGATAAGGCTGCACGGATGAGCCCTGGTAGGGGACACTGATGTGCAGCACTGACAGATGGCACTGTGGGCACTGGTAGGCGGCACTTTAATTGGGCAAAGGTGGGCAACATATGGATGGATTGGGCACATTGCAGTGAGAGGGACTGATGTCCCTCTCACTGCCGCCGGTGATCGGCTTTTTTTTTTCTCCTCGCGCTATCAGCGCGAGGAGGAAAAAAAGCCGATTACCGGCTCTGTTATTATCACATGGTAAGGGGTCGGGATCGACCCCTTACTCGGATCTGTGATCCAGCGAGTCTCACAGACTCGCTGATCACAGAGCGCGCCGCACGCGCCTTTCAGGGGGCGCGCAGGCAGCTCGTGGCCGAGACGACGTCAATAGGCGTAGTCCCAGCACATTAGATCCGTGCTGTAGCCATCATTCGGCTATAGCGCGGATCTCAGGTAGTTAATAATTTCACATACCGTATATACTCGAGTATAAGCAGAAGCACCTAATTTTACCACAAAAAACTGGGAAAACGTATTGACTCGAGTATAAGCCCAGGGTGAGAAATGCGCAGCTACTGTAAGTGGAAAAGAGGGTCAACAATGCCCATTTGTTGCCTCACTGTGCCCATTTGCAGCCATAGGTCCCCCAAACTTCAAACTTGGTAGTTAAGGGTTCCTAGATGCCCCCCTAGCTGCAGCCAAAATTTGGGGTCTCTGGACCCAAAGGGTTCCCGAAATGACATTGCTGCAGATGGACACAGTTGACTGACTTTGCGGCCCCGTATCTCGGGGTCAATTAGTGCTAGGAACCCCAAGTATGCAAACCCTGTGGAACTATCACTACAACATATCCAAAGATGGGGTTCCTAGCACCAAGTGGCCCCGAGATACGAGGCCCCAAAGTCGGGTCGGAAAATGTCATTCTCTGTGCTTGACTCCAGTATAAGCCGAGGGGGGGGGGGGGGCATTTTCAGCACAAAAAATGTGCTGAAAAACTCAGCTTATATTCGAGTATATGCGGTATTTTGCTGTCACACATAATCGCACTGTTCCTTTTAGATACGGCCAGTGCGTTTTTGGTTATTTGCACACATTCTACTTTTGTGTGTCACTGGTTTAGCGCAACTCTTTCATTTATTTATTCTCTTTTACTGTAGTTTATGTTATACAGCAGAGTAGCAGCTTCCAATAGATCTATTTAGAAGATCTATTTTATGCACCTTGAGTGCATCTTTTTACCGTAGCGCAGTTTTTTCTCTTTCTACTTCCCTATCCAGTAGAAAACATTTGTGGAATCCATCGCCATTGGTGTGATACCTCTACGACTTTCTACATATCGGCATTTCCATCAGGACCCCCCCCCCCCCCCCCCCCCCCCCTACATTGGATATCTTATCCTATCAATTTATCCAGTAAAGTACCTTCATGAACTCTATCATCATTGGTGTGGCACCCTTACTGCTTTCTACTGATCTGGATTTCGCTCAGGACACCTTCCCATCACCATTGCTGTGGGACCCCTATGGTTTCTACATATCTGGACCTCCTTCAGGATCCCCACGTTGGATATTTTTTTTTTTTTCTTTTTGATTATCATTGTGACCTCCATCATTGGTTTGGCATGCTTACTGGTTTCTAAATATCTGGATTTCCCTCATGACCCCTGTGTTTGATATCGTATCTTATTGATAATCCAGATGTCCAAAGTGGTATTTTATTGGATTATCAATAAGATACAATATCAAGCGGGGGTCATGAGGTAAATCCAGATATTTAGCAAGTCGTAGAGGTGCCACACCAATGGTGAGAAGAAGTGGCCCAGAGGGGAATCCAGATGTCCAAAGTGGTATTTTATTGGATTCCCCTCTGGGCCACTTTTTCTCACCATTGGTGTGGCACCTCTACAGCTTTCTACATATCTGAATTTCCCTCATGACCCCTGTGTTTGATATCGTATCTTATTGATAATCCAATAAAATACCACTTTGGACATCTGGATTCCCCTCGGGATCACTTCTTCTCACCATTGGCGTGGCACCTCTACGGCTTTCTACATATCTGGTTTACCCTCAGGACCATTACGTTGGATACCTTATTCTATTGATTATCCAATAAAATACCATGGTGACCTCTATCGTCATTGGTTTGGCACGCTTATGGCTTTCTACACATCGGGATTTCTCTGAGGACTCCTGTGTTGGATAGCGTATCCTTTTTTATTCTGAATCCAATAAATACCACATTGAGCATATCTAGATTCTTCTCGGGACCCCATCCTATTTTCATTGGTGTGTCACCCCTATGACTCTCTACAGATCTGGATTTCCCTCATGACCCCTGTGTTTTGATATCGTATCCTATTGATAATCCAATAAAATACCACTTTGGACATCTGGATTCCCCTCTGGATCACTTCCTCTCACCATTGGTGTGGCACCTCTACGGCTTTCTACATATCTGGATTTCCTCTCATCTCCTGATGATATCCTGCTCGTCAGTCCTGTCTACTTAAGCTGTCCAGTCCAGAGGATCTCTGCCGTCACCTTGGTCAACATCACAAGCAACTATCTCCTGCGTTCCTGTTTAAAGACTGGCTTTGCTGACATCCCTTCTGGCTCCAGATCCTGCTCGCTGTTCCACTACATTGATCCCTGACTTCTGGCTTGGCTGACTTTTCGTTCCGGTTACTGAACTCCTGGCTATGTTTTGACTACGTTTTTGTTCTTTTTACTTTTATCATTAAACAAGTGTGATTTAAAGTCATGGCCAAAATTGTTGGAACCCCAGAAATTTTTCCAGAAAATCATGTATTTCTCACAGAAAAGTATTGCAGTAACACATGTTTTGCTATACACATGTTTATTCCCTTTTGCGTATATTGGAACAAAACAAAAAAAGCAAATTGGACATAATGTCACACAAAACTCCAAAAAATGGCTGGTCAAAATTCTTGGCACCCTTAACTTAATATTTTGGTAGCACACCCTTTGGAAAAAATAACTGAAATCGATCACTTCCTATAACCATCAATAAGCTTCCTGCACCTCTCACCCGGAATTTCGGACCACTCTTCCTTTGCAAACTGCTCCAGGTCTCTCTTATTGGAAGGGCGCCTTTTCCCAACAGCAATTTTAAGATCTCGCCACAGGTGTTCAATAGTATTTAGAGCTGGACTCATTGCTGACCACTTTTGAACTCTCCAGCACTTTGTTGTCATCCATTTCTGGGTGCTTTTTGAACGTATGTTTGGGGTCATTGTCCTGCTGGAAGACCCAAGATCTCGGATGCAAACCCAGCTTTCTGACACTGGGCTCTACAGTGCCACCCAAAATCCTTTTGGTAATCCTCAGATTTCATGATGCCTTGCACACATTCAAGGCACCCAGTGCCCCAGAGGCAGCAAAAAAACCCCAAAACATCATTGACCCTCCACCATATTTCACTGTAGGTACCGTGTTCTTTTCTTTGTAGGCCTCATTCAGTTTTCGGTAAACAGTAGAATGATGTGCTTTACCAAAAAATCTCTATCTTGGTCTCCTCTGTCCACAAGACGTTTTCCCAGAAGGATTTTGGCTTACTCCAAGTACATTTTGGCAAACTGTAGTCTTGCTTTTTTATGTCTCTGTCAGCAGTGGGGTCCTCCTGGGTCTCCTGCCATAGCGTTTCATTTCATTTAACCACTTCGCGCCTGCGCTATAGCCGAAAGACGGCTGCAGCGCGGATGCTAACTGTTTACTTCCGTAATGCGCGCTCCTGAGAGCGCACTTTGGGGAAGTTCTGTGCTGGCCGTGTCCCTTGGACACAGCCAGTCACCGTTCGCTGTAAACGGCCAATCACAGCTGCCATTTACAGCGCGATCAGCGTGTCCAATGAGAGATGATCTCATATGCAAACATACGAGATCCTCAGCGCCGCTCTCCCTCCTCACACAGACAGCGTGTGAGGAGGGAGAGATTAACGACTGCATTGGCCGTAAGTATTAAAAAAAAATAATTAAGTGCCATCTGTCATCGGTGCCACGTATTAGTGCCATCTGTCATCAATACCACGTATTAGTGCCACCTGTCATCTGTCATCAATACCACGTATTAGTGCCACCTGTCATCTGTTATCGGTGCCACGTATTGGTGCCATCTGTCATCGGTGCCACGTGTCATCAGTGCCCTGTATTATTGGCATCAGTCATAAGTGCCACATCAGTGTCACGTGTCATTGTCCTGGTGCTCCAGGGCCTTCAAAAGTGTAATAGGTAGTCAACAAGTTAGATGTGTAATTTATGCTCCTAGAACACGTGATGGCGCTCCCTGCATGTTGGGCCTCTCTAAGTGGCCAGGCTGTGTAAAAGTCCCACACATGTGGTATCATAATACTCAGGAGTAGCAGAATTTTATTTTGGGGTGTCATTTGTGGTATACACATGCCATGTGCGAGAAATAACCTATTACAATGACAATTTTGTGGAAAAAATAAAAAAAATTTAAATTTTAATTTTTCAAAGAATTGTGGGAAAATATGACAACATCAAAAAGCTCACTATGCCTCTTACTAAATACCTTGAATGTCTACTTTAAAAAAAAGGGGTCATTTGGGGGGTTATTTGTACTTTCCTGGCTTGTTCGGGTCACAAGAAATGAGATAGGCCACCAGTACATCAGATGTGATCAATTTTGTATAATTCGCACCAGTTTGTAGACTCCTCTAACTTTCACAAATACCAAATAATATCCACTAATTTGGGTTATTTTTACCAAAGATATGTGGCAGTATAAATTGTGGCCAAAATGTATGAAGAAAAAATGTATAATTTGCAAAATTTTATCACAGAAACAAAGAAAAATGCATTTTTTTTTTTTTTTCAAAATTTTCGGTCTTTTTTTTTTAATTTTAGCGCAAAAAATAAAAAGAGAGGTGATCAAATACCACCCAAAAGAAAGCTCTATTTGTGGGAAAAAAAAGGACAAATAATGTATTTGGGTACAGTGTTGCATGACTGAGTAATTGTCATTCAAAATGTGAGCGGACCGAAAGCTGAAAATTGGTCTGGGCAGGAAGGGGGTTTTAAGTGCCCAGTAAGCAAGTGGTTAAATGTCGATTGGATAGTTGGCGCTGACACTGATGCTCCCTGAGCCTGTAGGACAGCTTGAATTTCTTTGGAACTTGTTTGGGGCTGCTTATCCACTATCCGGACTATCCTGCGTTGCAACCTTTCATCAATTTTTCTCTTCCCTTCCACGCCCAGAGAGATTGGCTACAGTGCCGTGGGTTGCAAACGTCTTGATAATGCTGCGCACTGCGGACAAAGGCAAATCTAGATCTCTGGAGATGGACTTGTAACCTTGAGATTGTTGATATTTTTCCACAATTATTTGGTTCTCAAGTCCTCAGACAGTTCTCTTCTTTTTCTGTTGTCCATGCTTAGTGTGACACACACACACACACACAATGCAAAGACTAATGCGGCGTACACACGGTCGGAATTTCGATGGAAACAGTCCGATGGGAGCTTTTCATCGGATTTTCTGACCGTGTGTATGCCCAACGGTCTTTTTTCTGTCGGAATTTCGACGGACTTTGAATTGAGAACCTGTTCTCAATTTTTTTTTTTCCGACGGAAAACCTTTCTATGGGCTTTTCCGATCGTGTGTATGCAATTCCGACACGCAAAATTCCGACACATGCTCGGAAACAATTTGACGCATGCTCAGAAGCATTAAACTTCCCTTTTATAGTGCTGTCTAATGTGTTTTATGCCGCTGTGTTACTGACCGTCGGAATTGGTGTGATCGTGTGTAGGCAACACTGCTTGAGCGGAATGCCGTCGGAAAAACCGTCAGTCTTTTCCGACCAGAATTCCGATCTTGTGTACGCGGCATAAGTGAACTTCTCTACTTTTTTCTTTTTTTTTTTTTTTTTTTTTTTTTTTGCTCTTTTAGGTGTGATTTTTATATTGCCCACACCTGTTACTTGCCCCATGTGAGTTTAACCTCCCTGGCGGTATGATTATGTCAGGAAATTTTGTACCAAAAGCGGTACAATTATTTTGCATGGAAATTTGGCGTTTTATATTGTAGGCATGCAGTTCTTATGAATAACTCACTTAAAGCGTTAGGTAAATTTGCGGTATTGCGGTAAAAATAGCGCCTGCAAACCGACCCGAAACAGCTGTTGCTGTGTCTTCAGTGTGAAAGCCCGAGGGCTTTCACACTGAAGCGGTGCGCTTGCAGGACGCTGGAAAATGTCCTGCAAGCCGCATCTTTGGCTCGCTATAGGAGCGGTATATTTACCGCTCCTATAGCGCCCGGTCCCATTGAAAACAATGGGGCAGCGCGCCGAACCCGCCCGCAAAACGCCGCTGCAGCGGCGGTTTGCTGGGGCGGTATTGACCCTTTTCCGTCCGCTCGCGGGGGGAAAAACCACCCCGCTAGCGGCCGAAATGCGCCGGTAAAGCGGCGCTAAATATAGCGCCGCTTTACCGCCAGCGCCCCCACCGCTCCAGTGTGAAAGTAGCCTTAGTAAACCCGCTGAGAATTTTTTCTTTTAGTACACCTGTAAGGCACCGCATACTAGCTCATTATGAAATACTTGCCTTAGAACGAAGCGTCGGTAACTCACCTGGTCCACGCCGAGGTCGCTGACATGTTGCCTCGGCGTGTCTTCCGGGTATCGCGACTCCAGCGCTGTGAGTGGCTGGAGCCGCGATGTCGTCACTCCCGCACATGCGCACGGGAGACTTCTTCCCGGCAGGGTTCAGATTCTGCCGGCCTTTCAGCCGAGAATCCCCCCGTGCGCATGCGCCGCATTGCACGGGGAATATCTCCTAAACTGTACAGGTTTAGGAGATATTTTTTTACCTACAGGTAAGCCTCATTATAGGCTTGCCTGTAGGTAAGTCATTTTTTTTTCCCTTTACAACCACTTTAAATCTGTCCGAACCAGAGTCTAGTAGACATCCCGGGTATGATAAAGTTTGAAACACAAAATCATAAATTATAATATAATAAACTATAAAAATTATTCAATAATGTAATCAAATCAAAAAACACTGAAATTTGTTCAGTTGCAGAATTGTCGCTGTCATTAAATTTAGTGTTTGATGATAAATTGTGATTCTAATTTATTATCAGCGTGTTTTCTAGCTGGTCTAAAACCACTTTTGACATAAAGGGACACTTTTTGGTTGCTATGGACAATCTCCAGTTTCCAGGCAGAAAAAAACAATATATATAATACAAAACCTACATGCAGGGCACTGGACAGACCACTAGGGACAAAGGGGATGTGTATTTTTTTTATACAGTACTGTAATCTGTAAGATTACAGTACTGTATGTGTATTGTGTGTTTTTTGGCGCCGATCTCCGCAGGATCCAGGGGACAAGGTAAGTACCGTATTTATCGGCGTATAACACGCACTTTTTCCCCCTAAAAATCGGGGGAAAGTCGTGGGTGCGTGTTATACGCCGATACCCCCCAAAAAAATTGACAAAAATTGGTTGCGGCGCCGAAAAATGGCGACCGCGGCCGAAAAAGACCGAGCCGACTGTTCAGCTCCGCTCCTAGTCCCACCTCCCTGCGCTCGCTCCCGAAACAGCAGGGAGGCGGGACTCCGAGCGGAGCCGAACAGTCGGCTCGGCCGCGGTTCGGTCTTTCGGCCGCGCATGCGCTGTTTGTCTCGCGGCGGGAAATTTAAACGTCGGCAAGACTGCAAATGACGCTGGGCAGGTTGCAAATGACGCTGGGCAGGTTGCAAATGACGCTGGGCAGGGTTGCAAATGACGCTGGGCAGGGCTGAAAATGACGCTGGGCAGGGCTGAAAATGACGCTGGGCAGGTTGCAAATGACGCTGGGCAGGGTTGCAAATGACGCTGGGCAGGGTTGCAAATGACGCTGGGCAGGGTTGCAAATGACGCTGGGCAGGGCTGAAATGACGCTGGGCAGGGCTGAAAATGATGCTGGGCAGGTTGCAAATGACGCTGGGCAGGTTGCAAATGACGCTGGGCAGGGCTGAAAATGACGCTGGGCAGGGCTGAAAATGACGCTGGGCAGGGCTGAAAATGACGCTGGGCAAGTTGCAAATGACGCTTAAATGTAATTTTTTTTTTTTTTTTTTTTTCCCTTAACTTCCCTTCTAAAACTTTTTTTTTCCTTTTAAAAATTCCCTCCTAAACTTGGGGTGCGTGTTCTACGCCGATAAATACGGTAAGCTCCCCCTGTATCCTGCGATGCGAGCCCGAGTCTGGCTCGGGGTTACTGCTTATCGTACTGAAATTCCCACCCCGAGCCAGACTCGGGAATACCGCCAGGGGGGTTAAAGGAGCATCACATGCTTGAAACCATCTTATTTACCCACAATTTTGAAAGGGTGCCAAGAATTTTGACCAGCCCGTTTTTTGGAGTTTTGTGTGACATTATGTCCCATTTGCTTTTTTTTTTTTTTTTTTCCTCCCTTTTTTTTTCTGATCTGATGTGAAATTATTTGATACAGTAATGACATTTTATAGATTAAAGTGTGTTGGGTGTTTTTGTACATTGGTGTCAGTGGGAGGAATAGTGCCCCATCGTTGGTGTCAGTGGGGTGAATAGTGCCCCATCGTTGGCGTCAGTGGGAGGACTAGTGCCCCATCGTTGGCGTCAGTGGGAGGACTAGTGCCCCATCGTTGGCGTCAGTGGGAGGACTAGTGCCCCATCGTTGGCGTCAGTGGGAGGACTAGTGCCCCATCGTTGGCGTCAGTGGGAGGACTGGCTCCCCATCGTTGGCGTCAGTGGGAGGACTGGCTCCCCATCGTTGGCGTCAGTGGGAGGACTAGTGCCCCATCGTTGGCGTCAGTGGGAGGACTAGTGCCCCATCGTTGGCGTCAGTGGGAGGACTAGTGCCCCATCGTTGGCGTCAGTGGGAGGACTAGTGCCCCATCGTTGGCGTCAGTGGGAGGACTAGTGCCCCATCGTTGGCGTCAGTGGGAGGACTAGTGCCCCATCGTTGGCGTCAGTGGGTAGGACTAGTGCCCCATCGTTGGTGTCAGTGGTTGGAATAGTGCCCCATCGTTGGTGTCAGTTGGATGAATAGTGCCCCATTGTTGGTGTCAGTGGTTGGAATAGTGCCCCATCGTTGGTGTCAGTTGGATGAATAGAGCCCCATCATTGGTGTCAGTGGCAGGATCTATGCCCCACTGTTGCTGACAATGGAGAGAATAATACCCGAAGGGCTGGATGAAAGCAAAGGGACACATGCGGCCCCCGGGCCACAGTCTGGAGACCACTGGCTCATGGTAATGAGAATGACCCTGGAGCCACACTCGGGAATACCTCCAGGGAGGTCATACAGACGGAGGTAGAGGATCGAGGGAAGACGTCCATCATATACAGAGCCGGCAGGTAGTCCCCCCCCCCCCCCCCCTTTAGGGTTATCAGATTGAATTGTATGTGTGCAGATCCCCCAATCACATCTCTGAGTGAATGTCTTCCATGTAATAATAAATGTCATCATTGTGTTGTAGACAAACGACTCCTCATGTTCTATGTAATCTCTGCCTTTGTGTCTTGTAGGATATCAGCTGTAATGAGATCCAGTCTCTGCCGCCACAGATGGGATCGCTGGAATCTCTGCGGGAGCTGAACGTCCGCCGCAATCAGCTGACCTCTCTGCCGGAAGGTGAGAAGAGCCGATCTCCTACCGACACCGAAAGATACCATCGTTTCATGAAACATAATCCTTTATATGGGATGACCATATTGTTGTTTTATTGGGCGGCACTTTTATTATTCATAGATTTAAAATGAAGTGCAGGATTATTCTAAGCAAGAAGTTACCTGTTCAGTCTTGCATACACTATATTACCAAAATATTGGGACGCCTGCCTTTACATGCATATGCATTTTAATGGCATCCCAGCCTTAGTCCGTAGGGTTCAACATTGAGTTGGCCCACCCTTTACAGCTATAACAGCTTCAACTCTTCTGGGAAGGCCGTCCACATGGTTTAGGAGTGTGTCTATGGGAATGTTTGACCATTCTTCCAGAAGCGCATTTGTGGGGTCAGGCACTGATGTTGGATGAGAAGGCCTGGCTCACAGTCTTCAATTAATCCCAAAGGTGTTCTATCAGGTTGAGGCCAGTCAAGTTCCTCCACCCCCCAAACTCGCTCATCTGTCTTTTTTGCTTTGTGCACTGGTGCGCAGTCATGTTGGAACAGGAAGGGGTCATCCCCAAAGTGGACGCTGTACAGCTACGGTGATTCGCTCAGGGGAGCCAACCTGCTGCAGTATAATTGCAGTGGTGGCTGGTCTTTAACCACTTAAGGACAGAGTCTCTTTTTGAGATGTGGTGTTTACAAGTTAACATCCGAATCCGCCACAGAGACCACTTTTATCTGAAAGCGGACCGCCGGACAAACGAGGATACCGGGGTTATGGCAGCTAGCTGCTGCCATAATAACGCTATTCCTCTTCAAAGTAAGAACGTATATCGGCGTGCGGCGGTCTGGAAGTGGTTAACTGGTTAATTTAGGATTTTGTTGTATACAATTTTTAGCTTTTGCTTCTAAAGCCCCATACACACGGTCAGATTTTCCGACGGAAAATGTCCTATCGGACAATGTTGTCGGACATTCCGACCGTGTGTGGGCTCCATCGGACATTTTCCATCGGATTTTCCGACGGACAAAGTTTTATCTCCTGCTCTTAATTTTTCCGACAACAAAGTCCTATCGGACTTTTACCGATCGTGTGTAGCGAATTCTGACGGACAAAGTGCCACGCATGCTCAGATCACATTACAAGACCAAAGCTATTGGCTACTAGCCTCTACGTAGTCCCGTCGTACGCGACGAACGTCGCCACGTTCAGGATGATCGGATTTTCCGACAACTTTGTCCGACCGTGTGTATGCAACACCAGTGTCGGACTAAATCCGTCGGAAAAAATTGATTTTGTGGTCGGAATTTCCGACATTGTGTACGGGGCATTAGACTTTCATTGGAGTGTATTCAATTTTACAACATGGTCTTGAATGATTTTTTTAGGAACAATACTAACAAATCTTGGTGGCAATCAATGGCCGGCAGTTGTGGGAGTGTTTTGTAGTATAGTGTCCCATAGAAAATGTTGATTCTGAAAAGAAAGTAAAGACTTATTACAATTTAAAGGGATGGTCAACACCAAGTTTCCCAATAATTGTCCACGCACATACAAACCTTCCAGGTGTGGTCCATCTAATCATTATGAAGTAAGCAAAAAAGCCGAAGTACAATGAGCTTTTTATTGCCTGTTCAGTAATACAGTTGGGGGCTCGTCCGGGATTTAAGCCCAGTTTAAATCCCAGATGAGCTCCCAAAGAATTTTGGATTACTGGGTGAGAAAAAAAAAAAAAAAAAAACAAGTTCTCTGTTCTCCAACCCCTTCTACTTTGTGTGAATGTCCAGGAAATCCCTGATCTGTAGGTACTCGCAGTACAGAGTACAATTGGGGGCTCATCCGGGATTTAAATCCAAGTTCAAATTCTAGGTGAGCTCCCAGTGGATTCTGTATTACTGGGTGACCAATACAAATGAGTTCTCTCTGCTCCAACCCATGATATGTAGGTACTGGGTGTCATATTTTGTGTGTGTGTGTGTGTGTGTGTATATATATATATATATTATATATATATATATATATATATATATATATATATATATATATATATATATATATTTATATATATGTGTATGTGTGTGTGTATATATATAATATATATATGTGTATGTGTGTGTGTGTATATATATATATATATATATATATATATATATATACATACATACATACATACATACATACATACATACATACATACATACATACATACATACAGAGTTCATCCCTTTTTTCTTCTCCAGAACTCTCCGAGCTTCCTCTGGTACGTCTAGACATCTCCTGCAACCGCATCTCCCACATTCCTGTCTGTTACCGACACCTCCGACACCTTCAGACCATCATACTGGACAACAACCCCCTCCAATACCCACCCGCACAGGTCAGTATTCCCATGTCACCCTCCAGGAAGAGGACAGGCTCCTAGCTCCATTGCTCTCAATGTTTTATTGAAGAATATTCAATTTTGCTTTTATTTTTTTATTTTTTGTACAGATCTGTCTTAAAGGGAAGGTTCACATATTTAAGTACCTTAACATAGAGGCTTGCAGTAAACCTACACCAGAACTGTCAGATCTGGGGAAAATGAGCCGACCCACAAGTTTTACCACTTGGTAAGTGGACTTTTGTGTTGCTGGTTATTTTTTTTACTCCAATATTCATTCCATGCCTAATCTGTTGTGAGTTCTGCCACAATAGCAGGCAAACAACAACAATAACCCTCTCTAAACTTAACCCTAACCCCCAAATAGGCTTTAACCCTTTTGCTGCCAGGGCTGTTTTTGTGGGGATTTTGTGCATACGTTGAAAAAAATCATTTTAGTCCCGAAGATTGCATAAAAAAAAAAAAAAAAAAAAAAAAAAAAAAACCCAGACATCAGGGGCCTAGAACAATGGTCGCCAGCCTTTTTGGACCCAACGGACCACTAAATCCAATTTGAATCCCACGGACCACTAACATGAAGTTGACATGCCTTATACACACAATGCTCCAGCTCTCTGCCCCCCTCTCCTTGGTTCACACTGCTGCCTTATACACACAATGCTCTGGCTCTCTGCCCCCCTCACCCTGGATCACACTGCTGCCTTATACACACAATGCTCTGGCTCTCTGCCCCCCTCTCCTTGGTTCACACTGCTGCCTTATACACACAATGCTCTGGCTCTCTGCCCCCTCACCCTGGATCACACTGCTGCCTTATACACACAATGCTCCAGCTCTCTGCCCCCCTCTCCTTGGTTCACACTGCTGCCTTATACACACAATGCTCTGGCTCTCTGCCCCCCTCACCTGGATCACACTGCTGCCTTATACACACAAGGCTACGGCTCTCTGCCCCCCTCCCCCTGGATCACACTGCTGCCTTATACACACAATGCTCTGGCTCTCTGTCCTCCTCTCCTTGGATCACACTGCTGCCTTATACACACAATGCTCCGGCTCTCTGTCCTCCTCTCCTTGGATCACACTGCTGCCTTATACACACAATGCTCTGGCTCTCTGCCCCCCTCCCCCTGGATCACACTGCTGCCTTATACACACAATGCTCCGGCTCTCTGTCCTCCTCTCCCTGGATCACACTGCTGCCTTATACACACAATGCTCTGGCTCTCTGCCCCCCTCCCCCTGGATCACACTGCTGCCTTATACACACAATGCTCTGGCTCTCTGCCCCCCTCCCCCTGGATCACACTGCTGCCTTATACACACAATGCTCCGGCTCTCTGCCTCCCCTCCCCCTGGATCACGCTGCTGCCTTATACACACAATGCTCTGGCTCTCCGCCCCCCCAGATCACACTGCTGCCTTATACACACAAGGCTACAGCGCTCTGCCTCCCTCCCCCTGGATCACACTGCTGCTTTATACACACAAGGCTACAGCTCTCTGCCCCCCTCCCCCTGGATCGCACTGCTGCCTTATACACACAATTCTCCAGCTCTCTGCCCCCCCCCCCCCCAGATCACACTGTTGCCTTATACACACAAGGCTACAGCTCTCTGCCCCCCTCACCCTGGATCACACTGCTGCCTTATACAGACAATGCTACGGCTCTCTGCCCCCCCCCTCCCCCTGGATCACACTGCTGCCTTATACACACAATTCTCCAGCTCTCTGCCCCCTCCCCCCTGGATCACACTGCTGCCTTATACACACAATGCTCTGGCTCTCTGCCCCCCCTCCCCCCCGGATCACACTGCTGCCTTATACACACAAGGCTACAGCTCTCTGCCTCCCCTCCCCCTGGATCACACTGCTGCTTTATACACACAATTCTCCAGCTCTCTGCCCCCCTCCCCCTGGATCAGACTGCTGCCTTATACACACAATGCTCAGACTCTCTACCTCCCCCTCCCCTGGATCACACTGCTGCCTTATACACAATGCTCCAGCTCTCTGCCCCCCTCCCCCTGGATCACATTGCTGCTTTATACACACAAGGTTACGGCTCTCTCTCCCCCTCCCCCTTCCCCTGGATCCGACTGCTGCCTTATACACACAATGCTTCAGCACTCTGACCCCACTGCACTACTTCTGGCGCCTCTCTCCAAGTTCACAGGAGCCAGAAATACTGAGGAAACCTCAGCTGTGCGCTGACAGTCAATAATGCATACATCCGTCACAATGTTGATTTGCAGCAGAACCCCTGTGGGCCACCAAAATCTTCTTGTGGACGGTTCCCGGGACCACTGGTTGGCCTCTGCTGGTCTAGAAGACTCTGGATGTCTCACCTGTGCTCCATTGAATCTAATGCAATGCAGATCGCACTGAATAAAGTGAAAGGGGGACCTGGAGGTGACGTGTAAGGCTGCATTCACACCTGAGCGTTTTGTAGCTTGAAGCCTGAAGCTACAAAACGCTAGAGGGGAAAAAATACATTATTCTCTATGGAGATGGTTCACATCTCCACTCCAAAACGCCTGAAGCCCTACGCCTGAAGCTCAAACAAGTTCGAGACCCTTTTTTGTCGCACGAATCGGGCAGATTTGGACGTTTTTATTCTTTTTACATTGGTGACCTTTTGCTCTGCACAAAATTTGCGGCAAAACGCGGTAAAAAACGCAGCGAATCGCGGTCAAAAACGCAGCAAAAAAACGCCGCAATTCGCGCGATTTTCTGCCTGAAAAGCTACGCTCAGGTGTGAATGCAGCCTAAAGCAAAGCAAGTAGAGGGGACCAACAGGACCCGCCATGCCGGTCCTGAGCCCGCCGATGGGACCTGCCAGCAAAAGGGTTAAAGGGAAATCCTGAGGGTTTGTAAGATTGGTTACAATTCAGATAACTAAGCCGGGTTCCCTGGCAAGACAAGTAACCGTATCAAGTGAATGTCATGTACAGTACTCTGTATTCTCTGCATATATTCCGAGTCCAGGTTTTGTTCATTTTGAAAGGATTTATTTTTTCATCCTAATATGGAATTTTCTCTCTAGGCGTCTTCTTATAACCTTTTACAACGTGTATTTCTTTTATCTCTCAGCCTCACTGATGATGTGTATTCCTCTAAGCCCTATGGCTGCCTGGATTCCGGCTTTAACAGTGTAGACAGCGGCAGCAAACGGTGGTCCGGGAATGAGGTATGTGTAAAGAGGTTTAATATTATTATTATTGGTGGGAAGGGAGGACTACAGAGCACGGCCCCCTTTAACTCCAAGCTAACACAGGGAGTACTAGAGGTGGGCCAGGCAAGGGAGAGATATGCGAGGAAGCTTTGGGGGGGGGGGGGCTTTGGATTTGCACACTATGTATATAACACACCTCGAAACCCTGCATGCTGTACACAGCACAACCATGAATTCTGCACACTGTACATAGCACACCCCTGAACTCGGCACTCTGTGCATAGCCCACCCCGGAACTCGGCACTCTGTACATAGCCCACCCCGGAATTCGGCACTCTGTACATGGCACACCCCTGAACCCGGCACTCTGTACATGGCACACCCCTGAACCCGGCACTCTGTACATGGCACACCCCTGAACCCGGCACTCTGTACATGGCACACCCCTGAACCTGGCACTCTGTACATGGCACACCCCTGAACCTGGCACTCTGTACATGGCACACCCCTGAACCTGGCACTCTGTACATGGCACACCCCTGAACCTGGCACTCTGTACATGGCACACCCCTGAACCTGGCACTCTGTACATGGCGCACTCTGTACATGGCACACCCCTGAACCTGGCACTCTGTACATGGCACACCCCTGAACCTGGCACTCTGTACATGGCACACCCCTGAACCCGGCACTCTGTACATGGCACACCCCTGAACCCGGCACTCTGTACATGGCACACCCCTGAACCTGGCACTCTGTACATGGCACACCCCTGAACCTGGCACTCTGTACATGGCACACCCCTGAACCTGGCACTCTGTACATGGCACACCCCTGAACCTGGCACTCTGTACATGGCACACCCCTGAACCTGGCACTCTGTACATGGCACACCCCTGAACCCGGCACTCTGTACATGGCACACCCCTGAAGCCGGCACTCCTGAATTCTGAAGTCTGTGTGTAGCGTAATCCTAAACTCTGTACATGGCACACCCCTAAACCCTGCACTCTGTGCATTGCAAAATCTTGAACTCTGCACCCCAGATAAAACTGGTCCTTTGAGGGCAAACATACCGCTGATGCAGCACGCAAATTTGAGTTTGACAACCTTGCTGTGGAGGTTGCTCGGGGTTCCTTGAGCAATTTCTGTCTCAGATAAGTTCCCACTCACACCATTGATCTTTCTAGCTATCTGTAAGTGGGGAATTCTTCCCACTGACCATCACACTAATGTATCATGGGTTGTACAGTCATTGTTATCAGGGGTTCCCTGAGACTGAAAAGTTATTTCAAGGGTTCCTCTGTGTTGAAAAGGTTGAGAGGCTGCTCTAGAAGGCGCATAAAAGGTTATGTAGGAAGGTGAGGGGAGGAAGAGCTGGGCCAGCACAGACAATTACACTCCCAAGAAGAGGAGAGGACTATGACTGGCAGGAAGGGATGGGCTGTGCTAGAGAAATGACTCTTGGAGTAGCCAAATTCTCCTGTAAGTAAGGAGTGGATGTTTACCCAAGGGGAGGACTTTACGGGTAATTAGCATGCATAGAATGTATGTCTGATCTTATGGGAAGATTGTTGTTGGAATGACTGATCTGGTGACAGGGACTCTTTAAAGCTGGATCGATGCAGAAACCAATCTTTTTGGGTGTTTGTTTTAAAGTATCTGCCTTTCCACTCCAGGAACCCTCCTAGAAACCAAGATATCATCATTGGGTTATATTTACAGATGTCATCAGAAACCATACTAGTTTTACTAGTTATACTAGTTTATATTAAACTAGTCCTTTTGTTTTAGACTGTACATCCCTTAAAAATAAAATAAGTCTGACTACTCTGGTATTGGTTCTGACACTCAACCTTAACCCCATAAAGGTGAAGCTAAAGAAAACACGCATGGGCATCTGGGTCATACTATCACCGATTGGCTGTCACAGTGATCGCGTTTCCCTGTGTAGCTGAGAGTGGTTGGTGATCCTGTGGTCGCATTTCTCGAGACACAAGTTTGAGCTTGCCCCCGACACAAAATAGGGAATGGGATGCATGTATGGGGCATTGTGGAATGATGCCCACCTTCATGCTGCCACTTATGACCTTACAACTAATGGGAAGGGGCTCAAGAGAATCTGTCATTTTTACCCATTCAGGTCCTTTTACTCTTCACCCACTTATAGTCTGCACCCCACGATGCTCCATTTGTCTGTCTGAGCCTTCAGAAATGTCCAGTATTGGTAAGGAAGGGCAAAGTGACCCTCTCCCTTTTTCTTCCAAGATGTAGCGCTCAAGACTGAGCGTCCAATCCCTCAAACCCAAACACTGTCATGTGAGTGGGGAGCGGGTCACTTGGATCTGTGTAAGCTCTGTATTTGAGGTTACACAGGGTTTAGAGTTGTGAAATAGACTGAACAACGCGGGAAGTTTGAGGTGCTGAGTATCATTGGGGGGTGGAGTAGGTGGGCTTATCATTGGCGGGTGGAGTAGGTGGGCTTATCATTGGAGGGTGGAGTAGGTGGGCTTATCATTGGAGGGTGGAGTAGGTGGGCTTATCATTGGAGGGTGGAGTAGGTGGGCTTATCATTGGAGGGTGGAGTAGGTGGGCTTATCATTGGAGGGTGGAGTAGGTGGGCTTATCATTGGGGGGTGGAGTAGGTGGGCTTATCATTGGGGGGTGGAGTAGGTGGGCTTATCATTGGAGGGGGGAGTAGGTGGGCTTATCATTGGAGGGGGGAGTAGGTGGGCTTATCATTGGAGTGGGGAGTAGGTGGGCTTATCATTGGAGGGGGGAGTAGGTGGGGAGTAGGTGGGCTTATCATTGGAGGGGGGAGTAGGTGGGGAGTAGGTGGGCTTATCATTGGAGGGGGGAGTAGGTGGGGAGTAGGTGGGCTTATCATTGGAGGGGGGAGTAGGTGGGCTTATCATTGGAGGGGGGAGTAGGTGGGCTTATCATTGGAGGGGGGAGTAGGTGGGCTTATCATTGGAGGGGGGAGTAGGTGGGCTTATCATTGTAGGGGGGAGTAGGTGGGCATATCATTGGAGGGGGGAGTAGGTGGGCTTATCATTGGAGGGGGGAGTAGGTGGGCATAGCATTGAGGGGTGGAGTAGCTATGAATGGTCCCAGTAACAGGTTCTCTTTAGTAGATCTGTGATCTCAGTACACTGTATTGGTGGGTTTTACATGGATGTTTCTCTCAGTCTGCAGACGAGATGTCGGATCTCTCCTTCAGAGTCGCTGGTTTGGGCCGAGATGCCAAGCTGCTCAGAGAGAAGGTGAATGGAACAGGTAAGTGGCCGGATACCATCTATTCTATTCTCTGTTCTGCAAGTACCACTTTAAGAGGGGCTCCTGACCCAGTAGTTCTATTTCAGTTACGGATGGGGTTCGGTGTTATCCACTGTTTGTTTTTTTATTTTTTATTTTTTTTATATCCCTTGAAACCCACCATCCAGATCTCACCATAGTTCTAGAATTGTCCCGGCCACCTCTGCGGTATATGTATGCGATATTCACCTGTGATCTGGTTAGGGACTTGTAAAGCATTGTCACAATTTGCTCCTTGTTGTTGAGTATATAATGTGGTTGGTTGGCAGTGATGTTATTTGTAGACCTTCCCAAGCATTGCTCCATTTAATCTGGAAGTGGATTACCTTCCCCTGAGCCCAGTATGGAGAGATATCGAGGTCACTACATCTACGCAGGAATGTGCCGCTTTATTTCCCTGGACACCGCTACCAGCAGACCCGCAACAATGACTCTCTGTATTTTATCTGATAATAAAGTACCAGTCTAACTCGCTCTTCAGGGTCCTTCAAGGAGATTATATTTGCAAACCAAAACCAGCAATCCTGTGAGGTCCTTTAGCCGTGCAGAGGAGCCCCCCAAAGACGAGTCACCCTGCACCATGCAGAGGAGCCCCCCCCCCCCCCCCCCCCCCCCCCGAGACCAGTCACCCTGCACCATGCAGAGGAGCCCCCCAAAGAGCGGTCGGCCCCTGCACCATGCAGAGGAGCCCCCCAAAGACCAGTCGCCCCCGCTCCACACAGAAGAGTCCCCCAAAGACCAGTCACCCTGCACCATGCAGAGGAGCGCCCCAAAGACCAGTCACCCTGCACCATGCAGAGGAGCGCCCCAAAGACCAGTCACCCTGCACCATGCAGAGGAGCGCCCCAAAGACCAGTCACCCTGCACCATGCAGAGGAGCGCCCCAAAGACCAGTCACCCTGCACCATGCAGAGGAGCCCCCCAAAGAGCGGTCGGCCCCTGCACCATGCAGAGGAGCCCCCCAAAGACCAGTCGCCCCCGCTCCACACAGAAGAGTCCCCCAAAGACCAGTCACCCTGCGCCATGCAGAGGAGCGCCCCAAAGACCAGTCACCCTGCGCCATGCAGAGGAGCCCCCCAAAGAGCGGTCGCCCCCTGCACCATGCAGAGGAGCCCCCCAAAGACCAGTCGCCCTGCTCCACACAGAAGAGTCCCCCAAAGATGAATCACCCTGCACCATGGCAGAGGAGCGCCCCAAAGACCAGTCACCCTGCACCATGCAGAGGAGCGCCCCAAAGACCAGTCACCCTGCACCATGCAGAGGAGCCCCCCAAAGACCAGTCACCCTGCACCATGCAGAGGAGCCCCCCAAAGACCAGTCACCCTGCACCATGCAGAGGAGCCCCCCAAAGACCAGTCACCCTGCACCATGCAGAGGAGCCCCCCAAAGACCAGTCACCCTGCACCATGCAGAGGAGCCCCCCAAAGACCAGTCACCCTGCACCATGCAGAGGAGCCCCCCAAAGAGGAGTCACCCTGCGCCTTGCAGAGGAGCGCCCCAAAGACCAGTCACCATGCAGAGGAGCGCCCCAAAAACCAGTCACCCTGCACCATGCAGAGGAGCCCCCCAAAGACCAGTCGCCCTGCTCCACACAGAAGAGTCCCCCAAAGATGAATCACCCTGCACCATGGCAGAGGAGCGCCCCAAAGACCAGTCACCCTGCACCATGCAGAGGAGCGCCCCAAAGATCAGTCACCCTGCACCATGCACCATGCAGAGGAGCCCCCCAAAGACCAGTCACCCTGCACCATGCAGAGGAGCCCCCCAAAGACCAGTCACCCTGCACCATGCAGAGGAGCGCCCCAAAGACCAGTCACCCTGCACCATGCAGAGGAGCGCCCCAAAGAGGAGTCACCCTGCGCCTTGCAGAGGAGCGCCCCAAAGACCAGTCACCATGCAGAGGAGCGCCCCAAAGACCAGTCACCCTGCACCATGCAGAGGAGCGCCCCAAAGACCAGTCACCCTGCACCATGCAGAGGAGCCCCCCAAAGACTAGGCACCATGCAGAGGAGCACCCCCAAAGAGGAGTCACCCTGCGCCTTGCAGAGGAGCACCCCCAAAGAGGAGTCACCCTGCGCCTTGCAGAGGAGCACCGCCAAAGACAAGGCACCCTGCTCCATGCAGAAGAGTCCCCCAAAGATGAGTCACCCTGCACCATGCAGAGGAGCGCCCCCCCCCCAAGAGGAGTCGCCCTGCACCATGCAGAGGAGCCCCCCCCCCCAAGAGGAGTCACCCTGCACCATGCAGAGGTGCCCCCCAAAGACAAGTCACCCTGCACCATGCAGAGGAGTCACCATGCACCCCCAAAGAGGAGTCGCCCTGCAGAGGAGCCCCCCCCCCCAAAGACGAGTCGCCCTGCGGAGGAGCCCCCGTAATCTACATGTAATATCCGCCCCCGTGTTTTATCTGGTTAGTGGGCATGGAGGAGGGAGGGAGGGTGTGGACTGTCATTGTGTATACGCCCACATGTGTGACTCTATAGTCACATGCGCTGCTCAGATGTGATAGGGAGGAAATGCTCAGCATAGAAACTCACTGAAACCTGAGCATGTGCAGAGCTGCCAACACTGCTCTGCAAAATCCCCAACTGCAGTGGGGACATGGACAGAAGATGGCGATAGAGAGCAGCCGGATCAATCAGATCTTACTCTTACAACTCTCATAGTGACTGACTGAGTGTGAACAGCGTGTAATACACCATTTATTGATCGGTATTTTATGATGTAAGTTTAGTGACACTTTACATTTTGGATCAGATGCATGGGGGGGGGGAGTTAAAAACGGCGAACAAAGAAGAGTTTGACTTTCTTGTTTATACTTGTACTCCTGTCTTGTTGTAATGAAATGAAAGGTTCCAGATCTCTGACAATATCTGGTTGTCCTCTCTTCCCCCCCAGACGCAGATAACGAGCACACAGACTTCATAGACAGCAGTACAAACGAGGAAGAGGAGGATTCCAAGTCTGACACTGGGCTGCATATGACTGTCACCCCTCAGGTGAGAATTCCTTACCCCCCCCCCAAATACTATCTGTAGAAGGTGATACAGTTGTGTGACTGTGGGGGAGGGGATATTGGAGTGTAAGCTCCTCTGGTACAGAGACGGATGTGACTGGCTCAGTGATCTCTGTACAGCTCTGCGGTATATGTTTATATATCTAGGTGTAAATCTCATTGTGGTTTGTTTAAAGGACAAGCGGAAACCGGACTTGCACTCTACACCAAGAGCAGAAGACAGGACCCTGGTTTGTGGGTAAGTGTCGGGACCCGGGTCTGTATACCTGCTGTGCCCATTATTAGGGGTTCCCATCATCCCTGTGCTGAGTTCCCAGGTCTGTACACCTGCTGTGCCCATTATTAGGGGTTCCCATCATCCCTGTGCTGAGTTCCTGGGTCTGTACACCTGCTGTGCCCATTATTAGGGGTTCCCATCATCCCTGTGCTGAGTTCCTGGGTCTGTACACCTGCTGTGCCCATAAGGGGTCCCCACCATCCCTGTGCTGAGTTCCCAGGTCTGTACACCTGCTGTGCCCATTATGAGGATTTAAATCAATGTCCATTCGGCTATAACATAGAAAAATAAAACTTCTCCAGGCTGCAATTCTGTCCCCCCACGCAGTAATCCTTTATCACCACAAGATGTCCTCAGTGTTCTGATTTGAATGGTGCTGAGCTTCACTCAACCCAGAAGTGTCATAGACCCTGCCCTGTAATGGGGAGCTCCCCCAACATCATCCAAGATTTCACTTCTTTCTATCATGGAGGTTTTTATCACATGTGGGCGTTACCCAGGGTGGTCTGCAAATCCAGCCTGCCTAGGAACACCCACTCCTCCCAGACTAATATCCACCAAAGTATTTTAACTCAAGATCCAGACCACTGCTTTGCATCAGGGCTGAGGGCTCTTGAGAGGAGTGCTACAGCACCCTGCCAGCTCCTCCCACCAGCCATGATCTGCCTGCATTGCATAGAGAAGCACAGAGATCCCAGTAATCTCACCAGGCCTACAATAACCACTTGCCAACCAATATATATGTATAAATATACTGCGGTTTGCAAGTGGTTTACCGGGATTATGACTGAAGCTATCGGGTATAACCCCTGTATTTAATTTTTTTAATGAAAGCGGTCCAAGTGGCTAATTAGCCTCTGGATCACTTTCAGAAGCAGCAGGAGGGGTCTTCTCCCCTAAACCAACCCTGCCGCTCGGTGGTGTTTCTCGGGCTTACCGTTTTTACTGCGCACCCGAGAAATGATCCAGTTACTGCAGCCAGCCATAGAGTTTACTAGAGACCAGGTTGTCCCTGAATCACCTCTTTGGTCTTGGGGTACCGGAGCGACGCCATGACGTCTCTTCTGGTCTAGGGGGGAACCAACCTTCTCTTTTTTTTTTTTTTTTTTTTTAAAGCGAAAAGATCTTCCTCTTCTTTTTAAATTTAAAGGTAGAGGAGAGATTTGCGGTCTTGTATCTCTCCATAAAGAGGACCTGTCATCCCTTATTCCTATTACAAGGGATGTTTACATTCTCTGTAATAGTAATAAAGGTAATCAAAAGAATTAAAGGGACAGTGTAAAAATAAAATAAGGGAGAAAAAAAATATTTTAAAGTGCCCCATCCCATCCGCAAACGCTTGCGTAGGTCGCGCACGCATATGCAAATGGTGTTAGCACCACACGTGAGGTATCGCCGTGATTGTTAGAGCAATAATTCTAGACCTCCTCTGTAACTCTAAACTGGTAACCTGAAAATTGTTTTAAAACGTCGCCTATGGAGATTTTCAAGGACCGTAGTTTGTCACCATTTCACGAGCGTGTGCGCAATTTATAAAGCGTGACATGTTGGGTATCAATTTACTCGGCGTAACATCTTTTATATTTTACCAAAAAATTGGGTTATATATTTTGCATTATACATCGTTAAAATGTATTCCCCCCCCCCCCCCCCAAAAAAGCGCAAATACTGTGTGACATAAAAATCTGTAACGATCGCCATTTTATTCTCTAGACCAGGGGTGTCAAACTGGCGCCCTCCAGCTGTTGCAGAACTACAAGTCCCATGAGGCATTACAAGGCTGATAGTTGGGCATGATTCCCACAGGCAGAGGCATGATGGGACTTGTAGTTCACAAACAGCTCGAGGCCCGCCAGTTTGAGACCCCCTGACCTAGGGCCTCTGCTAACAAAAAATAATTATTTGAATTAATATATATATATATATATATATATATATATATATATATATATATATATATATATATATATATATATATATATATATATATATATATATATATATATATATATATATATATAATAAAAAAAATAAATATATGCAAGTAATTGTCTAGTAAAAAAATACTGCTTAATACTTAGAAAAAGCCTGGTCCTTAAAGCGGATAAGGTGTTCATGGAAATGGAATTTTATTTATTTAAATGGGGGGGGATATAAGCAGATTGAATGATCATTGATGTACTCCTGGTGACCCAGATGCCCCCCTTTGTATTACAGGCCGGTACCGTCTCCTCCGTCTCCCAACATCTCCCGCCAGGATCGGGCCACAGAGGAGAGGCGGAGGCCGGAGACACTGCTCCTCTGGAGGGAACGGGAGAGGCAGCAGCTTCAGCAGAAGCAGGAGGGTCTGCGGAGGCCGTCTGTGGATCAGAGAGAGAGGTGGGGGTCCCGGGGAGTCTGTCTCAATTACGGGGTGGGGTGGGGTTGGGGACACGCCTATCTCCCGGTGATGTGGATCCCATTCTGATTGCAGCTTTGTTGTGTTTTGCAGCTTACACAAGGCCGTGTCTACCAGCGCTCCTCCAGCTCAGAGTCAGAGTGAAGCCGTGAAGTGAGTAGGACGGTGTGGGATCGTCTAGAACAATCTAGACTGTCTGTGCTCCACCTCTACTGGATAAGCCAGTGAAGAGTTTACACCTTGTCAGGTTTTTATTCCTCTCTGTGCCCCCATTGGGGGATTTCTCACTTCCTGTTCCTGCAGACACAGATTAAAATACCTAGTCAGAGGTTGTAACCCTTCCTCATTGGAGAGATTTACCATCACTTCCTGTCCAGACAGGGTCCCCCCCAGTGGTAGAAGAGTCTTTAACCTAGTGGTGGTTAAGGGCTATGGACATGGTACAAGAGATGGTTGAGGACTATGGACCTGGTACAAGAGTTGGTTGATGGCTATATACATGGTACAAGAGATGGTTGAGGGCTATGGACATGGTACAAGAGATGGTTGATGGCTATGGACATGGTACAAGAGATGGTTGAGGGCTATGGACACGGTACCAGAGATGGTTGAGGGCTATGGACACGGTACAAGAGATGGTTGAGGGCTATGGACACGGTACAAGAGATGGTTGATGGCTATGGACACGGTACCAGAGATGGTTGAGGGCTATGGACACGGTACAAGAGATGACTGAGGGCTATGGACACGGTACAAGAGATGGCTGAGGGCTATGGACACGGTACAAGAGATGGTTGAGGGCTATGGACATGGTACAAGAGTTGGTTGATGGCTATATACATGGTACAAGAGATGGTTGAGGGCTATGGACATGGTACAAGAGATGGTTGAGGGCTATGGACATGGTACAAGAGATGGTTGATGGCTATGGACATGGTACCAGAGATGGTTGAGGGCTATGGACACGGTACAAGAGATGGCTGAGGGCTATGGACACGGTACAAGAGATGGCTGAGGGCTATGGACACGGTACCAGAGATGGTTGAGGGCTATGGACACGGTACAAGAGATGGCTGAGGGCTATGGACACGGTACAAGAGATGGTTGAGGGCTATGGACACGGTACAAGAGATGGTTGAGGGCTATGGGCATGGTACAAGAGATGGTTGAGGGCTATGGGCATGGTACAAGAGATGGTTGAGGGCTATGGACATGGTACAAGAGATGGTTGAGGGCTATGGACATGGTACAAGAGATGGTTGAGGGCTATGGACATGGTACAAGAGATGGTTGAGGGCTATGGAGATGGCACAAGAGATGGTTGAGGGCTATGGAGATGGCACAGGAGATGGTTGAGGGCTATGGACATGGTACAAGAGATGGTTGAGGGCTATGGACACGGTACCAGAGATGGTTGAGGGCTATGGGCATGGTACAAGAGATGGTTGAGGGCTATGGGCATGGTACAAGAGATGGTGGAGGGCTATGGGCATGGTACAAGAGATGGTGGAGGGCTATGGACACGGTACAAGAGATGGTTGAGGGCTATGGACACGGTACAAGAGATGGTTGAGGGCTATGGACACGGTACAAGAGATGGTTGAGGGCTATGGACACGGTACAAGAGATGGTTGAGGGCTATGGACATGGTACAAGAGATGGTTGAGGGCTATGGACATGGTACAAGAGATGGTTGAGGGCTATGGAGATGGCACAAGAGATGGTTGAGGGCTATGGAGATGGCACAGGAGATGGTTGAGGGCTATGGACATGGTACCAGAGATGGTTGAGGGCTATGGACATGGTACCAGAGATGGTTGAGGGCTATGGGCATGGTACAAGAGATGGTTGAGGGCTATGGGCATGGTACAAGAGATGGTGGAGGGCTATGGACATGGTACAAGAGATGGTTGAGGGCTATGGACACGGTACAAGAGATGGTTGAGGGCTATGGACATGGTACAAGAGATGGTCAGAGACTACGGACATGGTACCAGTGATGGTCAGACTACGGGCATGCTACAAGAGATGGTCAGAGACTACGGGCATGCTACAAGAGATGGTCAGAGACTACGGGCATGCTACATCAGATGGCCAGAGACTGTGGACATGCCGCAAGTGGTGGTCAAGTTAGAGACAATTGGCACGATAAGATGGTCAGAGACTGCAGACACCGTACAAGAGATGGTCAGAGACTGCAGACATACTGTAGGAGTTAAACATTCACAAAGCTCTTAGCGCTCCAGGTCTTGCAGATCATCTGCTGGCCATGGGTCCATACCTGCTGGATCCATAACTACAGGTCAAATGCCTACTGGTACATACCTACTGGGGTTTGTCCCCCCTCCGCAGTATTCAGATGTAGAGGGACCCTGATGACCCTATTGGGGAGGAGTCTGTAGAAGGTGTAGGAGATGGTCTGGTGTTGGACCAGCAAGATCCTTTATAAAGGAACCGGAGGGGACGAATCTAAGGGGGGACGGGATGAAAGAAATTGCCCAAACCATTAACTACAAGCAGCCAGTCTAAAGAATATAAGTAAGCCTCTACTGTCCCACAGGGGCCATGAGCCACACAGTTTGAAAGGGCCACAGGTCAGGCACCAGGGCACCCTCTCTTGCTCGCTCCTGAGATGGACTATGGGATAGGTAGTGTGCATATAGAGCAGTACACATGACTACAACTAACATCACTCGTTCCAAACAGGAAATTGGGTGAATAAGAGGTTCAGGGGTTCAGAGGATGTTGCAAAGAGATCGAAAACACAGTAAAAAAACAATTTCCTGAAGAATAGGGCCTTTAAGTAGTGGCTGTGTATGGCTTATTTTATAGTTTACTATTACTTTAAAAGCACACGTTTATTATCCTTCCTGCTTCTCTTCTCCCTCTAGTGGCTCCTCTGAGAACTGCGCCAGACTACGGAGTCAGGTAATTACTAATTCTTCACTTTTCACTGCGGTATGTGCCGAGCGGGCAGAAAAATAGAAACCTCGCCCATCTGTGCCTGATTACATCATCACTATTGGCAGTCAGTCACCTATTGCGGCCTTCTCTATGGGGTGGTGAATACCTTTCCTGAATGTTACAATTGTCGCAAAATCTTTCCGGAAGGAAAGTGATTGAGCCTATCCTTGTGTGCGCCATACTTGTTTAGCAGCAGGATTAGGGCCAAGAGGCTTGTCTTTCACGTCAAAATCCTGAGCCGTGAACTCTGAATATATATAGGGTGCTCCTGAGCCCTGCACCCTGAATATATAGGGTGCTCCTGAGCCCTGCACCCTGAATATATAGGGTGCTCCTGAGCCCTGCACCCTGAATATATAGGGTGCTCCTGAGCCCTGCACCCTGAATATATAGGGTGCTCCTGAGCCCTGCACCCTGAATATATATAGGGCGCGCCTGAGCCCTGCACCCTGAGTATATATAGGGCGCGCCTGAGCCCTGCACCCTGAGTATATAAAGGGGGCGCCTGAGCCCTGCACCCTGAATATATATAGGGCGCGCCTGAGCCCTGCACCCTGAGTATATATAGGGCGCGCCTGAGCCCTGCACCCTGTGTATATATAGGGCGCGCCTGAGCCCTGCACCCTGTGTATATATAGGGCGCTCCTGAGCCCTGCACCCTGTGTATATATAGGGCGCGCCTGAGCCCTGCACCCTGTATGTAGCTCATGCCTGAATCCTGGAACACACGCTCCTGGTATTTATCAATGCCTTTTAAAGCCCTCCCACTGTTCAGTTTGGCCACACCCACTCATTGGTGCTGCCATATTTCCCCCTATGGGGGGGTTGTGTTCCTGCACCTATTCTCTAAGAAAACAAGCCTGGCTGTGAATGACTGCCCTTCTAATCAGTGTCTGTAGAATAATCTGTGACTGAACTATCACAAGGTTTTTTTCTGATCATTTCCTAATTGTATTCCATGCAGGGAAGTCAAAACAACGTTTTTTCCCCCATCTCTCCTACCTCTCAGCCCTCAGGTACGTCTCAGGAACATTAAAGACTTCCCCATTGTTGGATAATAGGAGGGATTGCTGGGGGTGTTATATGTATATGAATTGTGTCCCCTGCTTACTCCTCACTGTCTATGGATTGATTGAGCTTCTCTCTGTTTACCCTACACTGATGTGTCTATATGAGCTTTGGTGTCACTGACCGCTATGTGTGTCTCTTCCAGACTCCTCTGTGACCCAGAAGCCCAGGAGTTTCCTCTTCCGGTCGTCTTCCCGCGGAGCCGCACTCTGTCAGTCAGGTGAGAGATCTTTCCGTAACACCGTCATCCTTTCCCAGACACAAATCACTGTTACTGGGCCTCATCCAATGACTTCTCGGGTAACGAAGGGACACAGTCCTAGAGGCTTAGCACTCTGTCCATCTGTACTGCAATATACATTGGATATTCCTTTCTTCCTTCCCTCCCTTCCCATTTTCTTTTATTTTTTTTATTTCCCTTTTCATTAGTTTCCTGTCCTTCTTCTTTTTTTTTTTCTTTCCCTTTTCTGCCTTTATTTATTTTTTTCCTCCTTAAAGTGGTGGGACACCCTGAAAACAAAAACTTTTAAAAAGGTTAATAACCATTTCAAATGAAAAAAAAAAAAACTTACCAGAAATGGCTGTTGCTAGGCAGATTGTCCTAATCTGCCTCCTCCAGCGCCGCGGTGATCTGCTTCTCTCCTTCCGTCTTCTATGGAATGGGGCGCAGTGTGTTATGGGAACTGTGTCCCACAACACATTGCGTTTCCCATTCACAAATCCCACTCGCGCATGCGCAGTAGGCTGCACGAAGCCGTTTCCCTTACTGAGGATGGCGGTGCTGGATCCGGAACGCCGAGGGACATCTCGGCCTCCACGAACAGCATCGCGGGCGCCCTGGGAGGGTACGTGTACTTATTAAAAGTCAGCAGCGACTTTTTTTTTTAGCTGCTGACTTTTACATTTTTTTTTTTTAAGCTGACACACCGCTTTAACCCTTCCATTTCTCCCTCCCCCTTCTTTTTAATTTCTTTCTTTCCTTCCTCCTTTCTCACTCAACACCCCCTTCTTTTCCTGTCTTCCTTTCTTACCCTTTTCTTTTCTTCAAAACCCAACCCCCCCCTTTTTTTTTTTTTTTTCTTTTCTCTTTTGCTGTCTTTCTCCTTTTTTTTTTTTTTTTTTTTTTTTTTTTTTTTCTTTCTTGCTCTTTCTTTTGCGGTCTCCTTTTATTTTTCCTTTCCTTCTTTCTTGTCCTTTCCTTTCTCACCCAACCTCCAACCCCCCCCCCCCCCCCCTTTTTTTTTTTTTTTTTTTTTTTTTTTTTACCTGTCTTTTTTTTTTCTTACCCTGTCCTTTTCATCAACCTCCATTGTGTCTGTCTTTCTCTTTCCGCTACCAAGCTACCCCCCACCAATTCTTTCTTTTTCACTCTCTCTCATCTCTGCCTGTTTTTCAGGTTCGGACCCGAGCTCAGGAGAGGGATCCAGTCCTGTCCGGATGCGCACTTCCCGAGCTCCATCTGATGAGAAGACAGCACAACTACGCAAGGTACATTGGACTCTGCATTTCTGTCCGCCAACCACCCAGCGGATATTTACCCCATGCCTTTGTTTTTCCACCTGGGTTGGGGGGGCGAGGCAGTCTAGCCGTACCAGGTGACTGCAACGTCTTCTTGCTCTATTTGTTCCAAGAAGACCCTTTGTTTTTCCACTCCCTTGATGTCCATGTCAAAACCCCCCAAGATTGTACCCCCCCCCCCCCCCACTCCCTTGCAAGTCATGGCCAACTTCGCAAACAAGCCTTCCTGTACAGGAAGGTACATACTCTTTCCAGAGGGGGGTGGTTGGTGTCACTGGTTCACCTTTTGTGGTTGACCGCTTGCATCTCAGACACTTGGCTATAAGAGGCGTCATGTCCTCTCCACAGTTTTTCTCCTACAACCTTCCTGTTTCATACGGGACGCACAAATGAGCAGATGGAGCTCTGTGCAAATTGTTGGTGATATATAAATGCCTGTAATCAATTTTTTAAATCTCCATTACAAATGGCTAAAAAGATCAGTGAGAGGTTAAGGAACTTATCTGAGGAGTAGAGATTGCTCATTACTCAGAGGAACCCAGGTTGACGAAGAATGTCCCTTGCACTTGTGGTCATTGGGACGAATTACCCCCTTACAGATAGCTAATAAGATCAGCTGTGTCAGTGGGAACTTATCTGAGAGGTAGAGTTTGTTTATTGCTCAAGGAACCCCTGACAACCTCTGGATGAATCCTGGTTGGGGAAGAATAACCCCCCTTACAGATAGCCAAAAAAGATCAATGGTTAAGGGGGGTTATTCTTCCCCAATACCCACAAGTTAAAGGGCCATCTTCCTCAACCAGGGTTCCTCCAGAGGTTGCTAGGGGTTCCTCCAGAGGTTGTCAGGGGTTCCTTGAGCAATAAACAAACTCTACCTCTCAGATAAGTTCCCACCGACACCGCTGATCTTATTAGCTATCTGTAAGGGGGTTATTCTTCCCAATGACCACAACTGTAAGGAACATCAATTCCTCAACCAGGGTTCCATGGAACCCTTGGGTTCCGCCAGAGGTTGCCAGGGGTTTCTTGAGCAAAGAACAATTTCTGCCTCTCGGATAAGTTCTCACTGATACCATTAATCTTTTTTGGCTATCTGTATCAGTGAGAACTTATCCGAGAGGCAGAAAATGTTCTTTGCTCAAGAAACCCCTGGCAACCTCTGGCGGAACCCAAGGGTTCCATGGAACCCTGGTTGAGGAATTTATGTTCCTTACAGTTGTGGTCATTGGGAAGAATAACCCCCTTGCAAATGGCCAAACAGATCAGTTGTGTCAGAGGGAACTTATCTGAGAGGTAGAGATGGCCAATTGCTCATGGAACCCCCAGCAACCTCCTGTAGGAACTCTAGGATTCCATGGAACCCTAGTTGAGAAACCTTGGTCTAGGAGGATGTCTTATTGTCCAAGTACATGTTTAGACACAAATTATGTCATGGTGAATGGATAAAGGTGACTGTATTACCCGTGTTGATATAAATACTGGGTATGTTCCTGATTATTAGAACTTTGGAAGCTACTTGAATAAATCATCTTCAACATTATAGAACAAATCCAGTTGATTTCTAATAACTAATACCAACCGTACTTTTTAATTTTTTTTTGCTACCTTGTAGTCGTAGTGTTCATTTGTGTTACTTCTGCCAGTAATTTATTATTGCCGTTTTCCTTGCAGGATATTGAGTCCCACCTCAACGTCACCCTTCAGGATTCGCTCTGTGAGTCTCTTGCCAACGGCGTCATCCTGTGCCAGCTGCTGAACCACCTGCGGCCGCGTTCCATCCCGTTTATCCACGTGCCTTCACCTGCTGTGGTACGATGACACTGCATTAACTGGCTGCCCACGGAGGGGCTCTTTCCACCTTCCATTTACACCCACTTATTCTCTTTCAGCCTAAACTTAACCCTGTGAAATGTCGCAAGAATGTGGACAGCTTCCTGGAAGCGTGCCAGAGGCTGGGCGTCCCTGAGGTAAACCCACCATGATTTTTAATTGTGCTGTAATATAGGGCTGGACAGGTTCTCATAGCCAGAGCCACCCAGGTCCCAAGTGCCAGGTCAACACAGGTTCTCGTAATCGGGCCAGGCCAGGGGCCAAGTAGCTTAATGCTCCATGAGAAAATGATGGCTGCCACCAACACTTTACTGAGCCTTATTCTAATATATAAAAAAGAAAAAGGCTCATGGGTCAAATTCCGTACTATTTTTCTTTAGAGAATTGGAAATTTGGGGCACTTTGTAATCTAATGGTGCCACCATTATTTCAAAAATTTGACCAACCAAGCCTTCATTTTTACCTCATGTTGCTATAGAAGAGACATTTTGTAGCCGGGAATTCTTTTCTTTCTAGGTCACAACTCGTGCTCCCTGTTTTCATTTTATTTCTTGCGCAATTCTCCTATCATTGATCAGAACTTTGTTTAAGAAAAAAAAAAGATTCCAACATGCTCAATCACTCACATTCAATGGCCACACCAAAATCGGCCATTGCTGCGACCCGCTAATAGTGCGAAATTCTAACCAAAAATTCTTAATTGCGATTTTAGAAAGCAAAAATAAGTTTGGACTTCGACCCATGTAGGGCCAGCATTAGGCTTGGAAAGAATTGGCACCACATCCCTAATAATGTAGTGACTTCTTGGAACTTTTAAGGGGATTTTTTTAGGCACCAAAACAAACCGATTAAATACAATCCTTTCATTTTATTATTGCAAAGCAATAAAAACTGATTTATCAAAATGATAACATCTGGTTAAAATCGGACCACAAATCTTTGTAATCGTTTGACAAAAATTATGACTTTTACAACCGTTGTTTGTATTGAGCATGAAGGTCCAAACTCGTTTCAACTCAAGTCTTCATCAGGGGGACAAATAACATGTTGAACTCTAGGATACAGACATAGGATCAAAAGTTATAAAGTACACACAGATTACATTAAATATTTTATAAGAATTGAGTGTGGCCTCTTATAATGAAAAGCAAGAATAAGAATATATGAACATGTACCATCATCCAGGAGTCAAGTAGTATAGGAATTAGGAGCCTAATCCCCCAACTAGGCTACCAAGGAAATATGGGGGCAGTTTTGGACTATCGCGGTACAATAAAGGCAATACAATAAATAATATAAACATATATATATATATATATATAAACAGTTGCAGGTGATTTTATTGATGCCAGAAAACAAAATCATCATTTACATATAAAAACATAACGTTGCACATTAGGTCACCAATGGGCAGTCACAATAAAACAATTGATCACAGATGTAATTTTCCTCAACTAGTTTCGCGGACATTTACCGCTTCATCAGGAGGTTATCTGTGATTAGATCAAAAAAACACAAACATGATGATCAAGAAGTAGAGAGATAAAGCATTAAAATACAGCGTCATAGTTAAAAGGAGTCTTTTGGGAATAAGACAGGGAAAGAGCAAGGTGCTTACCCATGCTCCAGCAGGCCTCAGGTTCATAGTGCTACCACCTTAAACATGGTCCCCCCGCGGCAACTCGTGGGAGCTACATAAATAAAATAAAATTAAATATTTTATAATATGTATGGAATCGTAGAAATGGTGAACCGCTCCCACAGCGTATACTGATATAAGTGCATATCAACGTATATTAAATGTCAACATGTTGTTTTTTCCCCCTGATGAAGACTGAGTTGAGACACGTTAGGACCTTCATGCTCGGTACAAACAACGGTTGTAAATGTCATGATTTTTGTCATATGACTACAGAGATTTGTGGTCTGTTTTTACCCAGATGTTGCATCGTTTGATTTATCTCTGTGTTTTATTTATTTAATATCTATTCTCTTGTATCTGTTGGCTACAAAGTTGTTTTAATTGGTTCCGAAATTCCACCTATGGTTTCCCACCTATTTAAGTCTTCAGCTATGAAAGGCTATTTTAAAGTCATTGGTCTATATAGTTTGACGTACACAGTACTGGGTAAGAACATTAAATTGGTGGAAACCACCTAAACTCAATCATTTTGGTGGGTTATAGACCACGTAGGTAGGTGCGTTGGTCAGGTAGGTGTTCATGAAGTCATGTCCTTTTTTGTATGTTTGTTTGTTTTTTTGTTTTTTTTGTTTTTTTTTAGTCTGATTGCTTATGTACGTGCTGCTTATGCCTCGTTGTATTAACATATATGTTTTTTTTTTTATTTATTTTTTTCTTTCTCTTCGTTTCTGGCATATTTTACCCGTGACACCTTCACCTCTCTGTCCGGTGACATGCACTGTGTAATCTGCATGTGATGTCTATGCCGCCCTCCTACTGGTGAATGCCCCACCTCAATCCTAACCTCCATTGCTTGTGGTGGCTCTAACTGGTTACCCCTTTTTGCTGATGGCTTTTCCCGATTGCGATGCCTGTGAATGCTTTTCCTATCATTGTTCTCTCTGGATCCTTTGGTGACAACCCCCCCCCCTCTTTCTTTTCTATATCTTTTGCATGTTGCCCCCCCCCCTACTCCACCACCTCTTTCACCTTTTTGGCTGTCCAACTCCTTCATCTGTGACCCCTGTTTGACCCTTCCTTCCTACTGCATTGCATGAACTGCTCCCTTCCCCCTCCTTCAAAAACCTTCCCTGCCTATGTCTCCTCCACCCTCCTGTCTCTATGCAGCGAGATCTCTGCTTGGCCTCTGACATCCTGGGAGGAAGGAGCCTGGACATCGTTCAAAGGTTGGTCTCCTCTTTGCTGCTGCTCCTCGCCTCCAGTGACACTCCCATGAGGAACCCGAGCTCCGCCCTCTCCGAGGAGACAGCGATGTGTTCTACTCTCCTGCAGCTGCTCTATCAACACCACGGCTTCCTGCTCTTCTACGCTCTGCTAATGCTGGCCCTCTGCGTGGCCTTCAGCAAACTGTCTGTCCTGTAGGAGCCAGTCCATATCAAATATGGCTTCCCTTTTTTTGGCGATAAAAAAAAAAAAAAAGACGTGACACTGTGTGTCTGTTCTCCAAGAAAAATTGGGACTTCGTCTCCTTTTAGCGAAGTTGGATTTCTCACAAGAGCTGTTCACTAGGTTTAGGTTTCAATGAATTTCAGGTTCTACTTTTAAACACTATAAAGCCGGACTTGGACACTACAGCCTCCCCCAAAGTGGCCTTTTTCCTGGAAGTGACCCACTGTGGTATGCCCAATGGGTGGTGGCCAAATCTGCCATCTTGGTGCCAGGGTTTCATTGGCGCTATGTCAGGTTGACTTTGGCGTTTTGGATGCCTTCTGTGCCTTTCAGTCTACATGGTGTCAGGGGATCACCAATAAGCTGCCTTTTTGAGAGGCCTGGCTTCAGCCAGCCAATGAAAAGGAGGATCGCCTACTCCTTGATGATTGAGGGTTCAGGGACGCTGATGTATTAAATTCTTTGGAAAGCAATGATTTTTTTTTTTTTTTTCTGTCCGAAATGGATCCTTAACACTCCACAACATACATTGAACTTGATTTCAGACTGCAAAATACGGGTTGTCTCCATTAAATTGGCTACCCCTGGGAATGTAAGACTATGCTTTAATAGAAGACTCTGAAGATTGGTGAATGTTTTAATGTTCAATACCAGGTGCAATGTCCTTGTCAGGTTTAAAGCAGTAAAGCATCCTTTTTTCTTTTTTTTCTCAAAAGCAACCCCCCCTCATGCAAGCAACCCCTCATCCATCTAGTAGCCCCTCGTCAAAGTAGAAACCCCTCCTCAATGTAGCAGCCCCTCATCATTCAGGCCCTTCCTCCCTGTCCTGTAGATCATCTGGTTTACATTCCGGCTGTGCTTCCAAGCCTCTGGGATGTAAGTGCTGCAAGTCTTATAGACCCCCGCAGGACTTCTGCAGGCCATTCACAAAATGAATCCTGGGGGGACTGTGTTTTTTTGTGAATGGTACGGAGGTGAGGCCAGACGTAGTAGAAAGGAAAGAGTTCACCAATATACCGTGGGCTATATGTCATCGTCCTTGACGGCCAAGTCTGACACTTTTCACATGCATGCAAAAATCTTTTTTTTTTTTTTTTTTTTTTGCTACTTCGAACCCCTAAACGACAGATTATTTATATATATATATATATATATATATATATATATATATATATATATATATAAGTATCTCATAAAAGTGAGTACACCTCTCATATTTTTGTAAATCTTTTCTTCTATCTTTTCATGTGACAACACTGAAGAAATGACACTTGTCTACAATGTAAAGTAGTGAGTGTACAGCTTGTATAACAGTGTAAATTTGATGTCCCCTCAAAATAACTCAACACACAGCCATTAATGTCTACAAAAGTGAGTACACCAAGTGAAAATGTCCAAATTGGGCCCAATTAGACATTTTCCCTCCCCGGTGTCATGTGACTTGTTAGTTTTGCAAGGTCTCAGGTGTGAATGGGGGAGCAGGTGTGTTAAATTTGGTGTTATCGCTCTCACTCTCTCATACTGGTCACTGGAAGTTCAACATGGCACCTCATGGCAAAGAACTCTCTGAGGATCTGAAAAAAAGAAATTGTTGCTCTACATAAAGATGGCCTAGGCCAGTGATGGCAAACCTTGACACCCCAGGTGTTTTGGAACTACATATCCCATAATGCTCAACTACATTGCAAAGTGCATGAGCATCATGGGAAATGTAGATCCAAAACATGTGGAGTGCCAAGGTTTGCCATCACTGGCCTAGGCCGTAAGAAGATTACCAAGACCCTGAAACTGAGCTGCAGCACGGTGGCCAAGACCATACAGCAGTTTAACAGGACAGTTTCCACTCAGAAAAGGCCTCTCCATGGTCCACCAAAGAAGTTGAGGTCACGTGCTCAGCGTCATATCCAGAGGTTGTCTTTAGGAAATAGACGTATGAGTGCTGCCAGCATTGCTGCAGAGGTTGAAGGGGTGGGGGGGTCAGCCTGTCAGTGCTCAGACCATACGCCGCACACTGCATCAAATTGGTCTGCATGGCTGTCGTTTCAGACGGAAGCCTCTTCTAAAGATGATGTACAAGAAAGCCTGCATACAGTTTGCTGAAGACAAGCAGACTAAGGACATGGATTACTGGAACCATGTCCTGTGGTCTGATGAGACCAAGATAAACTTATTTTGGTGTCAGATGGTGTCAAGCGTGTGTGGGGGCAACCAGGTGAGGAGGACAAAGACAAGTGTGTCTTGTCTACAGTCAAGCATGGTGGTGGGAGTGTCATGGTCTGGGGCTGCATGAGTGCTGCCGGCACTGGGGAGCTACAGATCATTGAGGGAACCATGAATGCCAACATGTACTGTGACCTACTGAAGCAGAGCATGATCCCCTCCCTTCGGAGACTGGGCCGCAGGGCAGTATTCCAACATAACGACCCCAAATGCACCTCCAAGACCACCACTGCCTTGCTAAAGAATCTGAGGGTAAAGGTGATGGACTGGCCAATCGTGTCTCCAGACCTAAACCCTATTGATCATCTGTGGGGCATCCTCAAATGGAAGGTGGAGGAGTGCAAGGTCTCCAACATCCACCAGCTCTGTGATGTCATCATGGAGGAGTGGAAGAGGACTCCAGTGGCAACCTGTGAAGCTCTGGTGACCTCCATGCCCAAGAGAGTTAAGGCAGTGCTGGAAAATAATGGTGGCCACACAAAATATTGTACACTTTGGGCCCAATTTGGACATTTTCACTTAGGGGTGTACTGACTTTTGTTGCCAGCGGTTTAGACATTAATGGCTGTGTGTTGAGTTATTTTTAGGGGTTGGCAAATTTATACTGTTATACAAGCTGTACACTCACTACTTTACATTGTAGACAAGTGTCATTTCTTCAGTGTTGTCACATGAGAAGATAGAAGAAAATATTTACAACAATGTGAGGGAGGATATATAATATAATTTTTTTTTTTTAAGCAGAGGCCCTGGATAATAAAATGGTGGGTTTCAATTTTTTTTTATGTCACATGGTATTTGCACAGCAGTTTTTTTCTAAGGTAATTTTTTTTTTTTGGGGGGGGGGATACACTTTAATTAATTTTATTGCACAGAAAACACTATATAACGCCCATTCGTTTGGTAAAATCTAAAAAATTATGTTACACTGACTAAATGGATACCTACCATCTTATGCTTTAAAATTGCATCCGCCTGTGGAATGGCGCCAAACCACGGTACTTAAAATTCTCTATGTGTGACATTTTAAATGCCTTTACAGGTCAGGTTAGCAGTTTAGAGATACACAGGAGCTCTAGTGCTAAAATGATTGCTCCTTGCTCTGACGTTTGCTACAATGTGTGGTGCGATCACCTTTTACATATACGAGTGAAACTTGCGTCTTCGTTCGCTTGTAAGCACGGAGGTGCTTTTAATTTTATTTTTTTTTCTATTTATTTCATCCAAAGCTTTTTGTACACTGTCTTTTGTTTTTTTATGTATTAACTTTATTGCTATCACATGGGATGAACGATATCCCTTGTAACTGCATGGGCATTGATGGGTCATCTTTATGGAGAGATCTGGGATCTATTAGACCCCAGATCTCTCCTCTGGCCTCCAGTGCAGCTGATCAGACATAGATGGATCTGTTCGGCTGATTTCCTGGCCGCCAACGGCCAGGTAAACAAAGAGCTGGAACCAAAAGTGATGAAATCCTTGTAGTTTCTGGGGAGGGAGGAGCAATGTCAATTCCTCTCTGTATGTAGTGATGCCTTTGCCACCGGTCGTCAGCTGGACGGCAGAGCCCAGGAAAGAGGGCGTTTGGGGGGAGACACCCCATTGCACCACCAGTAGACGTGATCAAGTGCCTGTTCAGCCACTCAAATTGCCGGCTGAAAAATGTTGATACTGGGATGATGCCATCATCCTGGTATAACCACTTCAACTGAAGGACATCCTACGGTATTGAAGTGGTTAAGCATATACATACAACAAATAATGGTAGCCAGGGAGTTTTTGAGGAACATATAGATATGAAGAAAACACTGTATGTATATGTGTGTGTATATGTATATATATATATATATATATATATATATATATATATATATATATATATATATATATATAAACACACACACACCCACACACACACACACACACACACACACACACACACACACACACACCACACACACCACACACACACACACACACACACACACACCACACACACCACACACACACCACACACACCACACACACCACACACACCACACACACCACACACACCACACACACCACACACACACACACCACACACACACACCACACACACACACACACACACACACACACACACACACACACACACACACCACACACACACACACACACACACACACACACACACACACACACACACACACACCACACACCACACACACACACACCACACACACCACACACACACACACCACACACACACACACACACACACACACACACACACACACCACACACACACACACACACACACACACATACATATATATATATATATATATATGAAATTAGAACATTCAATAAAAACCAAACCCTGAAATGTTGAGTACAGGGTTCAGTTATTTAGTTCCAATGTAGACTTGATGCATTTTGATAGATCTCCAAGAGTACATGTGAAGAATCAGCATGGTGGAGCCTATAATTCTCATTATGATCCATGTATTCACTGGAATTCTAAAATGTGTGTCGTTTCTTTCCTACATGGGGGGGGGGGGGGGGGTGGGGGGGGGGGGGGGAGTGCTAGGAGGCTCTCGTATGGTCAGTTATCTACGAAAGGTACAGTAGGCCCTCAGTGGTCATCAATAATCCCAAATAAATGGACACACAAAAAAAATAAAGAATACATCATCCATGTTTCAAGCAGAGCAAAGACTGCTTTGGGCTTGTCCAGGTCCTATATTAGTCCAACCCTTCTCAATGTTTGGGGGATGGGCAGCCAAAAATTAGCAGAAATCAAATAGATGGGGGGCCCATTCCAGGATATCCTTCCTTTCACTTGCAAAGTTTCAGCGAGCGGTCCGAAATGTTGATCGTTCACATGTACTCCCTGAAGATCTGTCTGTTGAAATGCGTCGAGTTTACACGTGGAGTGTATTTGATCTAAACAATAACTAAACCCTGTTCTCAATATTTAAGTGTTTGGTTTTTATAGAATTTGTTTTTCTTTTAATATATGCTGACGTTGTAGAAAGCCTGCATTATAGGAGGTTGCTATTGGGGGGGGGAGAATGTTTTACTACTTTTAAACCTGGAAACAATTTTATGGCCAAAGTTGGGCTTGCAAGGCCACCCAGACTGATTTTAAAGAGATCATGTCACTTTGCCCATAGCCCACAGAGCCCTATGCACGTACAGTATACTTACTCAGCCAAGCCTCCCTGCCTAAGCTCCAGTGTCTATTGGTCTCTGAGCTTAGATTTCAGGTTCATGTCAAGATGCCTGCCCACATGACCATGTTCTGGCCTGGTGATTGGACACTCTCTTGTCTTAGCACTGTCGCATACCTTGAAGCCTTTCTATGTTAAATAGGACTTGCCCTGCAGGTGGCAAGCAAACATGGCTGGGTAATTGTATATGCCTGGGGAAGTGGGCCATTGAATGCCCATAATGTGCCAAGTGACAACGTATCTCCTAAAGGTTTATGGGTTTGCTAGAAAGTTAAAGCATGTGTTGAGATCTCCAACTATGTACTCCCCACCCAAAATTCCCATGTCCACCTAACTTCTGCAGCCACTGAAAGGCTAAAGCAAGGGTAGGCAACCTTAGCGGTCATCTGTTGTGGAATTACACGTACCATTAGGCATTGCAAGGCTCTTGACAACTACAGGTGTGACTGGCATGGTTGAATTTATAGTTTTACCACAGCTGGAGTGCCAATGTTGTCTAACCTGTGCTAAAGGATGGTTTCAGCTGCCCCTTAAGGATTCGTCAAATTATAACATAAACTGATATATCAGCTGGGGGAAAAGGACACCTTTGTGATGATGTTGTGGGAGGAACTCAGATTTGTGAATTTGGGTGTAGTTGACCTTGGTCTTGGCAAATGTGTGAATGCATTACGGAGGTGATGTGCCAGGATCAAGGGTTACGTGAGAATTAAATTATACATATTTTCATTAAGGTCTCCAATTTTCAGCTATAGAATGTACATCTTCATACCATGAAATGCCAGTTAAAATGCATAAAACTGTATGTACAGCGGTATCCTCTTTATCTTGTATCTGTGAGGACTCCAGGTATGAGATCTCCCCTTTGGGGTACTGGCCGTGCCTGTTGTAGCGAGACATCCATGGAATGTCTTACCATTTGCTGTATTCTCTTTTTGATAGACTAAACAAATCATAAGCCAGACCCCCTTCTTAATCCATGGCCTTGACAGGTGTTGTCCCCAAGAATTAAACCAATCACGAGAGCCAGACTCCTCCTTAATCTATGGTCTTGGCAGGTGCTGGCACCAGTACTTAAACCAGTCATAATAGGAGCCAGACCCCTTCATAGTCCATGGCCTTAGCAGGGTTTGGGCACTAAGAATTAAACCAACCCTAAGAGCCAGACCTTTTAATCCATGAAAAGCCCTTATTCCAAGGCTTTGGGAGCTAATGACGCCAAGAAATCAATCATGAGAGCCAGGCCTCTTATTAATCCATGTCCTTAGCAGGTACTGGCACTGAGAACTAAACCAAACATAAGGGCCAGACCTTCTTAATCCAGGGCTTCGGCAGGCACTGGCACCTGTTGTGCCATGGCCATTGATTTCGAAAGGGGTCTGGCTCTTATGATTGGTTTAATTCTTGGTGGTAGCAGCTGCCAATCATAAGAGCCAGACCCCCTTTCGAAATCCATGGCCTTGGCAGGGTCTTGGCACCAAGAATGAAGTCAATCCTAAGAGCCAGACTTCTTCTTAATCAATGGCCATGGCAAGTGCTGGCACAAAAAAACTAAACCCAATGCAAAAGCTGGACCCCTTTTCAATCCATGGCTTTGGAAGGTGCTGGCACCAAGAAATAAACTGATCAGAAGAGCCAGACCCATTCTTAATTCATGGCCCTGGCAGGTTCTGGCATCAAACACTCAGATACAGTTTTATAGTAAGATGTCATTCTCACTGAAAATGGGCAGCACATCAATGATGTCTCTTGTAAAAATGTTTATTTCTGCATTAAGCAATACAACATTTTACTCTATATGATAAAAAGTTGGTGGACCGTCAAACCTGTAAGAGCTTGTTTGACATCCCATTGCAAAACCAAGGGTATTAACATGGAGACCACACCCCTTTTTGGTTTTAGCAGCCCCAGCTCTTTTGGAAAGGCTTTCCACAAGCTTTCGGAGTGTCTGTGTGGATTTAAGTCCATTCAACCAAAAAAAGCATTTGCATGGGGGATGAGAAGACCTGGCTTGCAATCTGCTTTCTGATCCATCCAAAAGGAGTTCCGTAGGGTTGAGGCCAGGACCACTCGAGTTCCTCCACACCAAGCTGGTCAAACCATGTCTCCATGGAGCTGGCTTTGTGTCCACCATGTTGAAATGCACAATGCCGAAATAAAGAGCTGTTTTTACTCGGTTGATGTGCTAATGGCTTTTGGTGATTTGGACTAGGAAGCAAGAATTTAGACTCTACGATTACTGTTAGAGGTCATTGCACAATTAATTCTGTCCAAAAAATACTTCAAATTAGCGCAGATTTTCTAGCTATTAGCATCCGTGTGGAATTTTGTGTTTATTAAATGCAGGCCAGTCAGTGTAAGCCATCTTTCATTAGAGATTTGAAAGCAATAGTACAACCCTTTCCAGATGTACAAAAAAAAATCTAGGTCCTTTTTTCTTTTTTTTTTTTTTTTTTATGCATGTCTTTGAGCTATGTGCCTTATACAGCCCCAGTTGCTACACCTGAACTACTAAAAACCCCATTCTGGCCTAGAAGCTGGTGCTGACCCTTCTTATGCCAAAGCCTTACTGCTCCCTATGCTCATCCTGTATATGAAACATCCTAAATAAGGTCATACAATTGTTCCTCTCCCAATATTTGTGCCACGAAAAAAGAGAGACTCCCACTGTATCAACCATGGCATTGTGGTGGTCCCATCCCTGTATCCAGACCAAAAAGACCCCCTAAATGGGACTTTGACAGACCACCAACACTTGCAGCAAAACTATGAAATATAGTATTTATTAGTACAAAAAAACAAAAAACAGACGACTAGCATCTGTATGGTAACAATACGCAATACAGTACAGAAAAAGAGACAAAAAAACATAAAACAATAAGATAACACTGAAACTCTCATAGGGGATTGGATAGCCCCAAACCCGACGTGTTTCCAGTTACTCTTGTGAACTTTCATCAGGGGTGGAGAGTGAGGTGAGTTACAGTATAATAACTATACCACGATTAGGCCAATATTCGACGAAAGATAGCGATATCAAATAGTCATGGGTACAGCTGGACCTTAGCATTAGACCCTCAGTGTCAGCCATACAGGTTGGCACATATATCCATAGAGGGTGCAAAATTATGTAGATACTGCCAAACGCAGCTATGTAGCCATCCACGTATTAAAGGGGGTAGAATAAGCCATTATCAAAAGGATCCGAGCCCTAAATATGGCCCACAGGAAATCCCCTGTATGATTAGGATCCTCAGGGTAAAGAGGTCTAGGCACAAGTCCAATGCAGTGTGGCGTCCGGGTTACAGTGCTGTATTGCGTATTGTTACCATCCAGATGCTAGTCGTCTGTTTTTATCATTTTTTTTTTTTTTGTACTAATAAATACTATATTTCATAGTTTTGCTGCAAGTGTTGGTGGTCTGTGAATATTTGTGCCACTGTTCACTTTAAAATTCCACATTTGGAAATTTATAAACACAGACATAATTGTACTCCAAACAGAGGTTCTTTTTGAGAGTTTTTCTTGATTGGCCTGGTTGGATGGTTTCTCCTGATTACCTCTGACACAGCATCATCAAACAGGGGTCAGCAACCTTCTCTACATTGTGTCAATTTACAAGCATTGGAAAATGTTTTCTGTACCCTCAAATCAGTCACAGTTCCTTCAGAAATCAGATTAACCCCAATTTCTACACCTTCAGGCCTCAGATCAGCCTCAATTTCACCACCTTCGCACCTTAGATCAGCCCCAACTCTGACACCTTCACACCTCAGATCAACCCCAATTCATGCACCTTTGGACCTCAAATCACTCACAATTCCTGCTCCCTTACATCTCAGATTGGCCCCAATTCCTGTGCCTTCAGACCTCAGATCAGCATTCCTGTACCCTCAGATCAACCCCAGTTCCATCAACTAAAGACCTCATGTTTACCCCAATTTTTGCGCCTTCAGACATCAAATCAGCCCCAATTCTTGCACCCTCAGATCACCTCGATTCCTGCACCTTCAGACCTTAGAAAAGCCTCAACTCCTGCATCTTCACACCTACGATCAGTCACAAATTATTCACCATCAGAAACACAAGGTTTTTTTTACATTATTACCAGCTGGACCTGATGGTACCACAAGGAGGTGGAGGAGAGTGGACAGGCATGCACACTTCTTTACTTAACAGCCACAGGTGGGCCTAAGCTGGCACCTGGAAGAAGGCTGGTACCTGAACCTCTGGCGGGCCTGTGACATCAGACAGGTCTCTTTGAAATGTTCTATAGGTGGGAAGGATGTGAACACGAGGGCAGGCCAGGATTTGTACTTGACAGCCACATAGTTTGTCATTCTTCTTGCTTTCTTCTGCTTTGGGTCATACAACCTTGAGGTCTGTTTAATCTATTGAGAAAGTGTTCCTGTCCATACCCACCTCACACACTACTACCCCAGCTTCCCTACCCCAAGTATTCCACCGTTAAAGTCAATCCCCCTCCCCCTAATGATAAATGCTCCATGAGGGAGCTCCTAATTGCCATTAGCCACTTAGAGGATGTTGTACTTGCTAAACTGAGTTTTACATTATGGAGGAGTGAAACCTCCTCACCAGCATCAACTTCTTTTATTGCTTTGGCGACCAAGTTTATTTTAATTGTATTTTTTGTAAATTCTTTTTATTGAATTTAAAATTGAATGTATACAAAACAAAGCCTATTGGGCATACCCAGGCTTAAGAAAACAGAAAAGGGAAAGGGGGGGGGGGGGGAAAGGCACATAAAAGGTTGGCAACCAAAGTCAAAGTGACCAAACTCAGTTCTGCTGGTAGGCACTAAGTAGGAGTCAGGAGAACACTGGTGATCACGTTTTAAAATTTACTCACCCAAGTTTTCGGCTCTACCATGGCCATTACAAAAAGGTCCCACGTTCTCAGGTAAAGATTTACATTTATTTTCCCTCATGCACAGTAGGGGAACTACTAGGGTCGCAAGTGCCACCTTTGCGACCCTGGTAGTTCCGCCACTGTGCAAATAAATGTAAATCTTTAACTGAGAACGTGGGACCTTTTTTTGTAATGGCCATGGTAGAGCGGAGAACTTGGGTGAGGAGATTTATAAACGTTATTACCAAAGCAATGAAAGAAGTTGAAGCAAGTAAGGTTTTTTCACTCCTCCATAATGTAAAAATTTAGTTGTGAGGGTGTGACATCCTCTCAGCCGCTAATGGGAACTAGGAGCTTCATTATGGAGTAGGCCCTGGCTTTCTGCCACTGGGAGACACCAAGATGGTAGGGAGGGGGTTGCTGTAGAACATGGGCTAGGTTCACATTTCTCCATCCTTCATTGTTTCTTTCACCAGAGCCCTGAAGGGTCTAGTTATGCCTCTTCTCATGCAGCAAAATACTTGAGAGACCTCCTGCAACAGAAGTGAGACTTCATGAAAGATGTAGATAGGCATTCCAGCCTGGAATCCCTGAGAATCATAAGCGGATAATGGGCAACTTGATGCACTCACATCCGCCCAAAAGTGAACAATACCCTTTGGGCAGCTCTAGCAGACTATTACTGAGCCTCCCGATCCCACATTGCCAAATGCCAACTATGCCCTGTGCTCCGTAGCCATGCTCTTCTGCTCCCCTTCCGCTGCGTATAACACCTCTACTGCCTCCGACACTGCCTATAACATCTCTATATAGTAATATATGCTGTATATGGATCTGCCTTTTTATATAGAATGATACTAGAATGACTAGGTTTAATATATTTTCTAGGAAATTTAGTTTGTAATAAAGAAACACTGAGAAGCCTCTATTGCCTGAATTATAGCTGCACCCATCGATCGCGATGTACACACTGTATATACACAACCGACACTGACATCAACATGCTGCACTGTACAGTGACCAGGAGAATCTGTAAATGGTTATTTATGGTTATTAAAGACTGACGGCAGTTCATTGTCTTGTTTGTTGACTGATTGGGGGGGGGGGGGTCAGCTTTGCTGATATTGACGCACTACATACCTCATGAGACCCACCATACCTTCTGCTTAGTTCAGCATTGGCTTCAAATTGCAGCACTTTCCTCTTAAAGAGACCCTGTTGCCAGACCTTTTCAACAAAAATTCCATAAGATTATTTGTGCTTTCATCATATGTTACGTATGATATTTACCAGTAAAAGCCCCCCTTCTGTAGACATGCAAAAGTCCTAAGGCTACTGCTGAGTGCCGCCATCTTGCAAGTGATGTCGGCAGACTCAAGTGTTTCTAGTGTTCCTTTCCTTATCCCCCCCCCCCCCCCCCCCCCCCCATAAAACGTCATGTAGGGATTTGAGAGGTGAAAGAGCTGGGCCAGCACAGGCAGTAATTAGACACTCCCACAAGATGAGAGCGCTGTGGCAAGGGAGGCAGGCCAGGGCTAGAAGATTGACTCTTCCTGGAATTGTCACATTTTCTTTCGGGTACCAAAGGCACATTGAAAGTGAACAAAAATAGTTTATAGAGAAGAAAAATGTAAGTAAGTGTTTACCATATTTAATTGTTTCTGTGCTTTTACTGGTAATCTTTTAAGTTGGTGACAGGGTCTCTTTAAAGGGAAGCTACGGTATTGCCATTGAGCTCCTATTGTGTTCTTCTAATGTTTGATATACTATTTTAATTTATGTGATTACTGTATCATATTTAGTTTGTACTTCATTGGCCATCAAGGAATGGAAGGGAGGTCTCCGATGGGGACCCAGATGTAAGGAAGGTCCCTGATGGTGCTTTACCTACAGCACCCAATACAAATAGCCTAAAACGTGGATTTTTTTTTCTTAGAAAAATGTATCCTGGCCTGATTAGTGTGACGTCACCACGTCTTACTGGTGGTGCCTCCTGGGAAAGCTGGGCCCCTGAAATCCCTTTTTAGACTGGGTTCCTTCAATGAACTGGAGCACATTCTTCCCAGGGAAGGGGGTGGCTGTCGGTAAAGCAGATTTCCATCTTAATAAAAGTTCCACCCTAAGGACTTGGTTAGAGAAGCAATGTGATTTTCCCTGTGATTACACATTTTGCCGCAAACAAAAAAGGGAAATCTCAGTTTTATTCATTGATCAAGAAATTGTGTATTTGGTGATTTTATGTGCTTTTTTTTTTTTCTTAAAAAAAAAAAAAACAGTGAGGCTAATTAAAGGCTACAATTGGCAGAAGGACTGGTCCAGCAGAGGTGCAACCTTTAGGAGCTTCTTTGTATGATAAAGCAGGGCGTATGGCATATAACCCTGCCTGGGTCTTTATCCGGGCTTCTTAGGGACACATTCATCAGGTTGTTCTTATGGAAACTGGTCTTTTGTACGGAATCCCTTAGTTTTCACTCAATAGGGGTTAAATGCCATGCAAAAGAAAGGGACACCATAGCGCAATACAGTTTCACCTTTTATTTTAAAATTCTCTAAAAAGTAACAAACTCACATTTTAAAAACAATAACAGAGCGGTTGTTTAAATCTGTTCGAGCCGGCCGGCTCTCTTACTTTGCTCACTGCCCGTCGCTTCCTGGAATGGACGGGAGAAGGAGGTGACGTCAGCACGCCGCTCACCCTACGTCGTTTCGTCAAATGTGACGTCTTCCTGGGGCACGGGCGGCGTGCTGACTCACCGCCTGTTATACTAGGTACAGCCTACAACACTCCCCTTTCTGAGCTCTCTTCAGCCATCATTGACTAGGGCAATCGCCCTCTTTGCGTCAGTGATTCGCTGCTCTGATAAATGGGTGGTTCTACAATCAACTAGATGTGTCAATTGGCTTAATCTCTAGTGAACAACTGAGGTATTAATAGGTACCATGCCAGGATGACCTGACCCGTCCTATTTATGCAAATCGTATTGCAATAAGATGTTATGCTTAATCATAGTGTCACTATCTCAGATATTAGGGGGTATAAATAAAAAAAATTTTTTAAAAATTAAAAATTAAAAACAAAGGGAAATTGAAAGCACGGTGTGTCCATAACCGCAATTAACCCTTTAAGCTCCTCAGCCTTTGGTTAGATTATAACAGATAATCTCATTGAATCTCCCGGCCAAGTGCTAATTATGATTGATTTCAGGGTACCCTCAGTGGATAAGGGCGCACCCAGAAATCATTTCCCAATTATTCTATTGATAGTTTGGCAATATTTGAAAAGGCCATACCCACGTCCCTTATTTGTATAAACAATACGAACAGGGCTGGTTAGGATAGGCGTTATATTTATGCTTTTAAAGAATTGGTCCAGGGAAGAATCCACCAGTTCAGCTCCATATATATCCAAAAAAAGAAAAACAGGAAAAGGAAAAAAGGATTTCTAAGAAATTGAACAATGGTGGTCACTGACAAATTATACTATACATCAGTGTCCCTTATAGGTCATTCTTATTATTATCTCCCTCAATCAGATCTCTATAGGGGATTAATAATAAACAAGAAATTGGGTGGAAACTGAGTCTTATTTCCAGATCGCCTGTAAACGCAGTATATGTCAGGTTATATCTGATATATAACTACTATATCTAAATCTTAGTGTGTTTCTACTGGCTTAGGAGAACTCAGAGTCGGTTCACAAAATACCTATATTAGCTGTTGTCTATAAAGGCATTCAAATCTACATCCACATTTAGGCCATAAGGGGTATAGCAACGCACTCTATGGATCCAAGCCATTTCGGATCTAGATAAATCCCTCACTAGAGGGCTACCCCTCCAGTGTGCACTGAATTTATCTATACCTAAAATTAATGTGCCCGAGGGGTTGCGATCATGGCATATTGCATAATGTTTAGATACAGAGTGAAATTTGTATCCACTTTTAATGTTCGTGATGTGCTCCCCTACCCGCACATGCATGGCTCGCTTGGTTCTACCAATGTACTGCAGCCCGCAAGGGCACTGGAGTAAATACACCACACCCTTCGAGCTGCAAGTAATAAATGTTTCAATTTTGTGTTCCCTACCGGTACTGGAAGATGTGAAGGTTAGTGTCTTTCTCTGTTTGCTCTTGTTTATTGTACAGAGTTGGCACCGACGGCATTGGTGGTAACCCGATAATTGTTGGAAGAAGGACACCTTTTTGGGAGGTGGATCCACCACATTGGGTGCCACCTTATCCCTAAGTGAGGGTGCTCCCCTGAATACCACCTCTGGGTTAGTAGGAAGGCTGTACCTAGTATAACAGGCGGTGAGTCAGCACGCCGCCCGTGCCCCAGGAAGACGTCACATTTGACGAAACGACGTAGGGTGAGCGGCGTGCTGACGTCACCTCCTTCTCCCGTCCATTCCAGGAAGCGACGGGCAGTGAGCAAAGTAAGAGAGCCGGCCGGCTCGAACAGATTTAAACAACCGCTCTGTTATTGTTTTTAAAATGTGAGTTTGTTACTTTTTAGAGAATTTTAAAATAAAAGGTGAAACTGTATTGCGCTATGGTGTCCCTTTCTTTTGCATGGCATTTAACCCCTATTGAGTGAAAACTAAGGGATTCCGTACAAAAGACCAGTTTCCATAAGAACAACCTGATGAATGTGTCCCTAAGAAGCCCGGATAAAGACCCAGGCAGGGTTATATGCCATACGCCCATCTGGTCTCTCTAATACAGGGACCAGACTAGCTGGTAAGCGGCTAATTTTACCATTTTGGTGGAGGATCTCTGGTTCTTGCTATCTCACCATCCTTTCAGTGTGTGTCGGATATCCCAGATGGGAATTACCACTAATATAGTTTGAATCTTGTGGTGGACTTATCCTTGCATGAACTGGTTCTCTCCGTGCTAATGTCATCTTCTCTAATCTTGGACCTTTATTGTTCCTTTTTGACACCTGAATAGATCTCAATTCACTGTGAAATATACTTTGTGATTTGGATCTCTGTTGTTCTATATGACATCCCACCAGAGTTTGAATTATTGTATTAATTTTATGGTTTGTCACACCCAACAATTTTCAACGTATCACAGAGTGGTGGATAAGAGAGGGTGAATAAGTAATTATTTCAGATAATGATAGTTTAAAAAAAAAAAAAAAAAAAAAAAAAAAAAAAAAAAAATTTTTGCCACATCATATATTTTATTTTATATATATTTGTGGATTATTTCCCATGAGCCTCCATTACATCAGAGTCCTCCCTTGCATCTGGGCCCCCATCAGAGTCCTCCCTTGCAACTGGCTCCCCCATCAGTGACCTCCCTTACATCTGGGTCCCCATCAGTGACCTCCCTTGCATCTGGGTCCCCATCAGAGACCTCCCTTACATCTGGGTTCCCATCAGAGACCTCCCTTACATCTGGGTCCCCATCAGAGACCTCCCCTGCAACTGGGTCCCCTTTTAGAGACCTCCCTTACATCTGGGTCCCTATCGGAGACCTCCCTTACATCTGGGTCCCTATCGGAGACCTCCCTTACATCTGGGTCCCCATCAGAGACCTCCCTTACATCTGGGTCCCTATCAGAGACCTCCCTTATATCTGGGTCCCCATCAGAGACCTCCCTTGCAACTGGGCCCCCCATCAGTGACCTCCCTTACATCTGGGTCCCCATCAGTGACCTCCCTTGCATCTGGGTCCCTATCAGAGACCTCCCTTACATCTGGGTTCCCATCAGAGACCTCCCCTGCAACTGGGTCCCCTTTAGAGACCTCCCTTACATCTGGGTCCCTATCGGAGACCTCCCTTACATCTGGGTCCCTATCGGAGACCTCCCTTACATCTGGGTCCCTATCGGAGACCTCCCTTACATCTGGGTCCCTATCAGAGACCTCCCTTACATCTGGGTCCCCATCAGAGACCTCCCTTACATCTGGGTCCCCATCAGAGACCTCCCTTACATCTGGGTCCCCATCAGAGACCTCCCTTACATCTGGGTCCCCATCTGAGACCTCCCTTACATCTGGGTCCCCATCTGAGACCTCCCTTACATCTGGGTCCCCATCTGAGACCTCCCTTACATCTGGGTCCCCATCTGAGACCTTCCTTACATCTGGGTCCCCATCTGAGACCTCCCTTACATCTGGGTCCCCATCAGGGACCTTCCTTACATCTGGGTCCCCATCAGAGACCTCCCTTACATCTGGGTCCCCATCTGAGACCTCCCTTACATCTGGGTCCCCATCAGTGTCCTCCCTTTCAACTGGGTCCCCATCAGGGACCTTCCTTACATCTGAGTCCCCATCAGAGACCTTTGTTACATCTGGTTCCCCATCAGAGACCTTTGTTACATCTGGTTCCCCATCAGAGACCTTTGTTACATCTGGGTCCCCATCAGAGACCTTCCTTACACCTGGGTCCCCATCAGAGACCTTCCTTACACCTGGGTCCCCATCAGAGACCTTCCTTACATCTGGGTCCCCATCAGAGACCTTCGTTACATCTGGGTCCCCATCAGAGACCTCCCTTACATCTGGGTCCTCTCTAGAGTCATCCCTTACATCAGGGCCCCCCACCACCCCCTAATATCTGAGTCCCTCCATACATATGGGTCCACATAAAAGTCCACCCCAGTGTGCTCATCAGAGTTCCTGGAAAAATAGAAAGAAATGAGGGTGCCAGCCTATTGCGTTATCCCAGGTATATTTGTATGTATTGTATAAAAAGAAATGTAAAAACTACTCACAAAAATACAGACAGAATCGCTTGAACATGCCAAAGTCATGTGGCTTCACAGTCCTGGAACCAGCACTACACAGATCACAGGAGAGACCAAATAAGTGCCACAGCTGGCTATTGCGTTTTGAAGTTTCTACCTTCTTCCTCAGAACATCAGAAGCTGAGACCAAGGCTTGTTGACTTTAATCCTCAATCAGTGTACATTGAGAATATGCTACTGGCCCTAGCTGTGGGCTGGATGTGGCCCATTGGCTGTAGTTTGGAGACCCCTGTGTTAAAGTATACCTGTAATGGAAGATGCAATACACTTACCCTTCTGGCAGCCCATTCGATATGTTGAGGTTTTTTTCCCGCCGCCTCTTATGGGCTAGTAGAAGCAGCCACTGCCTGCAACACTGGGGGAACCAGTATTCAATGCATTGGGCTGGTCCATCTCAGCCTAGGCAAAGTTACTGGACTAAAGCGCAAGGAAAGTATTTTCAATGCAAGGTGGAGCTTTTCTGATAATTTATACTGTTCCTGCATATTGTGACATGTCAATAATGTATTTATGAAGACTTGTAAAGCTACTGACAGTTCCATCACTCATATTCTCTCTTTTACTGTCTCTTCTCTCGTATATTTTCCATCTGTTTATTGCACTTTTTCACCCCGTCCTCTTGTGTCACCTTGCCTGGACACCACCCCTCTCCTCGTGTCCTCTGCCTTTGTCTTGTCTTTGTCCCTCCATACTGCTTGGTCTTCCCTCCTCCCACAGGAAGACCTCTGCTCTCCTCATGACATCCTGGACTGTGATGGATTGGGCCGTCTACATAATACCGTACAGTCACTCCTGCTGCGACGAACCATGTCCCCCAAACCATGACCCCCTTCCTCTCTAGAATGGACAATCCGGCACCTATGAATGGGGTCGTCTTCTAAACCATTGGACTGTAACATCTCGACTAGAGCAAGAACAGCAAATTGGGTCACGTATGGCCATATCATCTGATGTCATCAGCGTTGTGTATCGGGGTGTTGTCACTGATAGGAGGTTAAGCCTGCGATGACCAGGCTTTGGAAAAGCTCATCTTGCATAAAATGTAGCGCTGCCGGACACTATTGTGAAAGAAAGTTTACGACCTGGCCAAAAGGTTTTGGTTTTGGATCCTGTAGCCAAGAGTCATAACCCAATTTTTTTTTTTTTGTTAAAAAGGTTTTTGGCTATAAATGCACTTGGCCTACTCATGTTAGCATACTTTGGGTCAGCTACACCCCCTGACCCCCAATAGGACCACCTTTATAGTTTATAAATTTGAGTCTAGGCCCCCCAACACAACCACGCTCCTGGTTGTTATGTTATATTTTGCTGTCTGTTAACAGTCATGTGTTCCCACCCAACTGTTAATATTCCTAGCTACATCCTAGTATGCTAATTGGAGGAGGCCAGGGAAAATTGTCTTCTAATACTTACCGTAATTTTCCTTTCCTGGCCAGTTGTAAAGCCAACATAGGATTCCCTCACAATTTTCCTTTCATGAATCCAGCTATGGGACATTGTGTTGTGCAGGACCAAGCTCGACACCGACTTACCCCGACTTGTTCAAGCCCCGACTTAAGCGGTACACTTTGGTGGGGGTGGGTCAGCAAGAACTCCTGACCTTTGACCTCTGGAGACCCTCCTGCTGACCTTTGACCTTGGGGGAGGTCCAAATCCCTGAGTCCTATCCTTATTCTTCCATGGGAAACCCTAACCCCAACCCCAAAAAATGTATGGACTATAGAGGTGGTCCTATTGGTTCAGAGGGTGGAGCTGATCCATATATGTTCACATGAGGATTGACCAGGAATGGAAAATAATGGTAAGTATGGGAAAACCATTTTTGTTTTAAGGGAGGTCAACAGAAAAGGTTAAACTTTTTTACAATTACCGTGGAGATTTTGAGAAGTTTCATTTTCAGGTTATTTTCTTGGCCATTTCATGTCGGCATACTACAAGCCTGCTCCTCCTTGGACCCCCATCATACCACCACTAGCTAATAAATTTGAGAAGGTAGACCCCCTCCTGTGTTATTTTGTTCTTGCTCCAGGTCTAATTCGTTTTTGAGCAGCATTGTTGTGTCTTGACTACCCATAGATTTATTGCTTGTTACGTCCTGTAGTATGCCGACATGAAGCAGCCATTAATATGGAATGTGGCTATTGAGTACTTACCTTAATTTTTCTTCACTGGCCTATCTGTATGTTTGCATATGAGTCCGCCCCTTTTGTGTTCTGTAGCGACGCGTTCTAGTGACAGAATGCAGGTGGGATCAACCTTCTTGTTTTTTTAGTTGGTTATGTGTGGTCCTATGGCAGTGATGGCGAACCTTTTTGAGCCCGAGTGCCCAAACTGAAATAAATACATTGCAACACAAAACCAAACTGCCAATTCGTGAGAGAGAGAGAGGGGCAGAGAGAGAGAGGGGGCAGGGAGAGAGGGAGGGAGTGGGCAGAGAGAGAGAGGGGGCAGAGAGAGAGAGGGATGGGGCAGAGAGAGGGGGCAGGAGAGAGAGGGATGGGGGAGAGAGAGGGGAGGGGGCAGAGGGGAGGGGGCAGAGAGAGAGAGGGAGGGGGCAGAGAGAGAGAGGGGGGTCTGAAAGAGAGAGGGAGGGGGCTGAGAGGGGGAGGGGGCCGAGAGAGGGAGGGAGGGGGTGGAGAGAGAGAGGGGGGGTCTGGGAGAGGGAGGGGGCCGAGAGAGGGGGGGTGTGAGAGATATGCTGAAAAAGCGAGGGAACAGGGAGAGGGAGGTGGGTGTGAGAGAGAGGGAGGAGGCAGAGAGGGAGGGGGGTGTGAGAGATATGCTGAGAGAGGGGCAGAGAGAGAGGGGGGTGTGAGAGATATGCTGAAAAAGAGAGGGAACAGGGAGAGGGAGGTGGGTGTGAGAGAGAGGGAGGAGTGCAGAGAGAGAGAGGGGGGTGTGAGAGATAGGGAGAGGGGCAGAGAGAGAGGGGGGTGTGAGAGATATGCTGAAAAAGAGAGGGAACAGGGAGAGGGAGGTGGGTGTGAGAGAGAGTGAGGGTGTGTCAGAGAGATGCTGAGAGAGGGGCAAAAGAGAGGGAGAGGGGCTGAGAGAGAGGTGAGCTGAGAGGGAACAGAGAAAGAGAAGGGGGACAGAGAGAGAGAAGGGGGACAGAGAGAGAGGGGTGCGAGATAGATGCTGAGAGAGAGAGGGGTGAGCTGAGAGGGAGGGGGAAAAGAGATAGGGGACAGAGAGAGAGAAGAGGGACAGAGAGAGATGCTGAGAGAGCGGGGGAACAGAGAGAGGGGGGCTGAAAGAGAGGGATGGGGGGCTGAGAGGAGAGAGAGACCTCTAGCTCTGTCCTGGACCCTCCCGTGTGCCCACAGAGATGGCTCTGAGTGCCAGCTGTGGCACGCGTGCCATAGGTTCGCCATCACTGTCCTATGGGGATCAGAGGAGGAAAAATTAACCCCCGTAATATGCTAACATGAAGATACGCCAGAAAAGGAAAATTACGGTAAGTATCTGATGAAAATTTTCCATTATCTACATTTGGCGAACCCAAGGCTGAGCAAGGTCTGAAGCAATATCTGAGATCGATCAGTAGGATACTTGTAGAACTGCATACCTGACCAGGCTGGTTTTATAAAGTGGTTCGGTCATTACACAGCCCCCCTCTTTAAATTTAACAAGTTTATGGGGGCTATAACTAGCCGTCTTCTGAGAGAATGGAGACTAAAGGAAACCTTTCTTGAGAGAAAAATGGAGGCTGCCATTGCTAGTACTGGCTGTCACAGTGGTACTCTTCTATTAATACTTTAAATCACTTACCTGGAAGAGGTAAGCAAATGAGGACAGTTCACTTTCCTGACCTGCATGCTTGTTCCAGGTCAGTGACTCATAAATTATTGAAGCCAGAGGGATAGACAACCAGCAGACCAGCAATGGTGGGATCAAAGTAAAGATCACTTGAAGTCCTTCCAGGGGAACCATTTTAAATGGTTCCTCCATGTCCAAAGTCCTCTTACGATTTAGGTGGAGTTTGCCATTATTGCAGTGTCAAAAATGTTTTTTTTTATTGTGTAAAGCGAGAGTATTGGTGGATCACTTTTCAGAAAAAGCAACTAGCTGCTTAATGGGTACTGACCCGATTTCAAGTGAAAGAAAAGTCAGAATCTGGTCCAGGTGAGCACATCCCCATGACATCTGTCAAAATCCTCACGCCAGTCTCATTTCTTAGAATGTCTCTGAAAACAGGTCCAACTTATTGCCTGTTAGCCATCTACATGGTACAACCAGTGCCAGGACAAGGTCACCTAGAGCCCAGTTCCGAACATGCCAAACTGACCCCCAAGATGAATGAGTATTGTGTCCTGTACACCCCCCCCCCCCAAAGAACAAAACGCCACTAATCTGCATGCAGCATGCTTACCCCCTAAGCATAAATTCCACCAATCTTTGCCCCTAAATCCCACCAGCACAAATGCCCACACTCCCCTCCCAAAAAAGCACCCCTCCTAGCACAAATCCTCTACTCCTAAAATTTCTCCTTCCGAGTACACATCTCCCCCCAATCCAAATCTCCCCCGCTCCCAGCTCGAATTTACCCCCAAATCGCCCCTTGTAGCACAAATTTCCCCCCAAATCGCCTTGTAGCACAAATTTTCTCCCTCTTCCCAACACAAATCCCCCTAAATCACCACTCTTAGCACACCTACCCCCCAGATTCCTCCTCCTAGAACAATACTTACCCCATGCTTCCCCTCCAGATTTCCCCTTCCAACACAAACCCCCCCCCCCCCCCCCTCCACCTCACATGATACCACAGTGCCCAGGGCAGCCACCCCTTGTCCTGGTCCTGGGTACAACCCTCAAACCTTTTCTCCACTGTCCATTGGCTGTCTTATGGTGGCAGTCAGCCAAGCACAGAGGAGCACCTGTTTTCAGAGACAACTGAGCTGCCCGACGGGCAGAGAAATCATTAAAGCGATACTCTGCTAAAAAATAATCGTATGTTATGTAATTATATATGGATTTTTTTTTTATTATTATTATTTAAATGTCCAGACCACATTTCCATCCTGGCGATCATGATCCCCCATCCACCTGTTCTGCTAGCCTATTTCTTCTCCGTTGTGTGTTATGTGGATGAGCCCTCCGATCTGATCCTGCAGAGGTACAGGTCAAATGTTTTCCAGTCCCAAGTCTCGCCCCCTCCCCAAAATGCATAGGTTACTCAGCACAGAGTCATGTGTTGAGAGGCTGGAGACCCATCCTTGGAAACACTGTGAGAATCCTGCTCAATCAGCTGCAATGTATTATACATGGGTCAGGTAAAATTAAACCCTGTGACCGGAGCCATGCAGGTAGCCCTGTCTTACATTGCATCCAGCCTTCATGGCCTTTTGAAGCTGGCAATGTATCCTCCTGGTCCTGGAGAATTGGCACCCTCTTGTGGTTTTCTTTAAAAAAACACAGTTTTAGTCCAGTCGTACCTCCTGTGGTCGCAAAAGAATGCCTGATTTTACACCATTTTGAGGCTTTATTAATAGATGAATGATAAACTACTGGTTCTAAAGTACCAGCAGTTCTTCCCCCCTGAGGAAGCCACCTTGGGCGAAACATGTTGGGAGTGTACCGCTGCATAAAATGAGGATAACAAGAGCGTGTCAATATATTGTTTGATTTTAATATGGAATATTTTCCCTACTCAGGAGGACCTCTTGTAATATGCACTCCGTCTTGCCTAATGCAATGCTGTCACTGCAGATAAGGCGGATCTCCAGACCTTTTTTAATTTTGGATGCAGGGGTTAGAATGACTGTCTGGTTTTGCTGCCTGTGTCTTCAATGGGGAGGATTCTTCTCGCTTCCTATCCTGATGACCTCAGTCAAAATTATGAGGGGAACAAGTTGTCACCAAGACAGGAATTGAGGATGAATTTTCCCTGCAGGGACACAGATATTAAAAAAAAATGTAACAGGGTCATAAACCTTTGCCTGGAGTTCCACATTTTTGTTTCATAACCACCTAGAGCAGTGATGGCGAACCTTGGCACCCCAGATGTTTTGGAACTACATTTCCCTTGATGCTCTGGCACTCTGCAGTATAGGGGAGCATCATGGGAAATGTAGTTCCAAAACATCTGGGATGCCAAGGTTCGCCATCACTGACCTAGAGCCATGGAAAGCATGGAGCAACTGATATGTATTTATTGCTGGGGGTCCAGAAAGCCAAGGTTACTAAATTATTGTAGAGCTGCAGACACTGAGAAGCGATGCACTGCGCAGTGACCGTCCATCCGATAGGATCATCTCCCACCATACTGCTGTACGGATATCTGTAAATAAACTCATCTTAATACAAAGTCAAAGCCTCTTAGTGTGTTGTCTGTCAGAGATCACTGCGTCAATGTCTTTCAAAGCATAAAGAAATAATCGCTGAAAGGGTCCCGATTGCCTTCAAAGAATCTTGTGGTGTCAGGTACTGATGTTGGATGAGAATACCTGGATGGGCAATTAGCTTTTCAGTTCCCCTCAAAGGCCTTCAGTAGAGTTGAGGTCCAGAGTCTGTGGAGGACACGCCAGTTCCTCCACACCAAATTTAGCCATAACGTGTCTTTACAAAGCTGGCTCCATTCTTCTCGGAAGAGGCTTGCAATCTGTGCTCCAAATCTTCTCGAAGGTGTTTAGTAGGGTTGAGGTCAAGGCTCAAGGGCCCTTTTACACAAGGAGGCAAAGGGAGAAGGGCCCTCTTACATTGGTGGTCAGTGGGTAAGGACCTTCTTACACTAGTCTTCAATAGGAGAAGGGCCCCCATACACTGCTGGTCAATGCGAGAAGGGACCTTTTACACAAAGAGTCACTGGGAGAATGGCCCTCTTACACTAGTGCTCAATAGAACAAGTGCCCCTATACACTGATGGTTAATAAGAGAAGGGCCCCCGTTACAGAAGGAGTTAATGGAAGAACGGCCCTCTTACACTGGTGGTCAATGGGGAAGGGACTTCTTACACTAATTGTCAATTATATAAAGGCCTCCTTACATTGGTGGTCAATGACAGAAGGGCCCCTTTACACAAGGAGTCAATGGAAGAATGGCCCCTTTAGACTGGTGGTCAGTGGTGAAGGGCCCCCATACACTGCTGGTCAATGAGAGAACGGCCCTTTTACACAAGGAGTTAATTGGTGAAGGGCCTTGTTACACATGGAGTCAATGTGAGAAGGACCCCCTTACACTGGTGGTAATTAAGAGAAGGGCCCTGTTACTCAAGTAGTCAATGGTAGAAGGGCCCCCTTACACTGGTGGTCAATGGGGAAGGGACTTCTTACACTAATTGTCAATTGGAGAAGGGCCCCTTTACACAAGGAGTCAATGGAAGAAAGACCCCCTTACACTCGTGGCCAGTGGGGAAGGGCCTTCTTACACCAATGGTCAACAGGAGAAGGGCCGTCATACACTGCTGTTCAATGAGAGAGGGGCCCTTTTACACAAGGCATCAATTGGAGAGGGGCCCCGTTACACAAGGAGTCAATGGGAGAAGGGCCCCTAACACTGGTGGTCATTAAGAGAAGGGCCCCATTACACAAGTCGTCAATGGGAGAAGAGCTCTCTTACACTGGTGATCAATGAGAGAATGACCCCCTTACACTGGTGGTCAGTGGGGAAGGGCCTTCTTACACCAATGGTCAACAGGAGAAGGGCCCTCATACACTGCTGGTTAAAGAGAGAAGGGCCCTTTTACACAAGGTGTCAATTGGAGAAGGGCCCCGTTACACAAGGAGTTAATGGAAGAAGGGCCCCTAACACTGGTGGCCATTAAGAGAAGGGCCCAGTTACACAAGTAGTCAATGGCAGAAGAGCTCTCTTACACTGGTAGTCAATGAGAGAAGGGCCCCTTTACACGAGGAGTCAATAGAACTCCTGGTGGTCAGTGGGGAAGGGCCGTCTTACACCAGTGGTCAACAGGAGAAGAGCCCCCATACACTGCTGGTAAATAAGAGAAGGGCCCTTTTACACATGGAGTCAGTTGGAGAAGGGCCGCCTTACACTGGTGGTCAGTAGGGAAGGGCCTTCTTAAACTAGTGGTCAATATAAAAAAGGGCCCCATACACTGTTGGTCAATAAGAGAAGGGCCCTTTTACACAATGAGTCAATAGGAGAAGGGCCCCTTACACTGGTGGTCAATGAGAGAAGGGCCCATTTACACAAAGGAGCCAGGTGGTCGATGACAGAAAAGTCCCATTACACTAGTGGTCAATAGCAGAAGAACCCACTAACACTTGGAGTACCTGGTGGACGGTACACCTTCTTTGGTGTTCAATAGGAAGAATGCTCCTTACAATATTGGTCAGAAGAAAGAATTCCCACCTTAAAGATAGCTAAGAAGAGCATGGATGTCGGTGATAGCTTTCTTAAGAGGCAAAAATTGCTCCATGCACAAGCAACCTTTGGAGGAACGCTAACCGAGTAAAGGTGGATTAAATAGAAACATAAAACTCATTTAAGAACTTTCAATATTTGGATACTTAAATTGATCCTTATTGTTTACTATCTAAGGTCCCTATGTTTCTGTTTTGTCATTCCAAAAGCGCCATCACTTATTAGGATAATCCTTGACGATTGACAATAAAAAGCCAGTTCTCTCAGTGAGACACCCCCCGGGATTTTTCTAGGTATTAAAAGATTCAGCCAACGCAAAACAGATGTATGAACTGCGCGGTGAATGTCAATCATTTGTATAAGCCCTCGAGCAGGGAAGCCTAGCAAGACTCTTGTGCCCAAAAATGTATGAAAACTCTGAAAAAAAATGCACAAGGGTGTGTTGATCCTCCTCCGAAGAGAGAAGGTCTAATGATCATGGGACCTTCTCTCTTCGGAGGAGGATCACAGCAACCTTGTACATTTTTTTCAGGGTTTCCATACATTTTTGGGCACAAGAGTCTTGCCAGGCTTCCCTACTCGAGGGCTTACCTCCCAGGGTGAAAGGCTCCTGATTCGACATGTGCAACTCGTTTCCTTAAAAATCGAAATTCACACTGAATTTTTTTATTTTTCGGATGTATCTGAATTCCCGAATCACAATAATAATGAACAAATGAACAAATCTGAAATAAATTATAACAAAACAAATTATTTGAAATTGAATTCGAATTAGAAATTGATTTAGAATTCAAAATGGAAATAGATTGCAATAAATACAGTAAGGTATAAAAGTGAAATAAAATGATGATTCCTATTTAGGCTGCCGAATAGCATAGAATTAAACAGAATAGGATGGAAAATAATAGAATAGAATTAGGGATGTTACTGATTAAAATGTTTGTGTTCAATTAATCGATTTTTTTTTGATCGATTAATCTACTAATTTTTTACTGTACTGTCCACATCTTCCCCTTACTGTACTATCCACATCTCCCCCATACTGAACTGTCCACATCTCCCCCATACTGTACTGTCCACATCTTCCCCTTACTGTACTGTCCACATCTCCCCCATACTGAACTGTTCACATCTCCCCCATACTGTACTGTCCACATCTCCCCCATACTGTACTGTCCACATCTCCCCCCCCCATACTGTACTGTCCACATCTCCCCCATACTGTACTGTCCACATCTCCCCCATACTGTACTGTCCACATCTCCCCCATACTGTACTGTCCACATCTCCCCCATACTGTACTGTCCACATCTCCCCCATACTGTACTGTCCACATCTCCCCCATACTGAACTGTCCACATCTCCCCCCATACTGTACTGTCCACATCTCCCCCCATACTGTACTCTCCACATCTCCCCCATACTGTACTGTCCACATCTCCCCACATACTGTACTATCCACATCTCCCCCCATACTGTACTGTCCACATCTCCCCCCATACTGTACTGTCCACATCTTCCCCCCATACTGTACTATCCACATCTCCCCCCCCACTGTACTGTCCACATCTCCCCCCATACTGTACTGTCCACATCTCCCCCCATACTGTACTGTCCACATCTCCCCCATACTGTACTGTCCACATCTCTCCCCCATACTGTACTATCCACATCTCCCCCCATACTGTACTGTCCACATCCCCCCATACTGTACTGTCCACATCTCCCCCCCCCCATACTGTACTGTCCACATCTCCCCCCATACTGTACTGTCCACATCTCCCCCCCCCCATACTGTACTGTCCACATCTCCCCCCATACTGTACTGTCCACATCTCCCCCATACTGTACTGTCCACATCTCCCCCATACTGTACTGTCCACATCTCCCCCTTACTGTACTGTCCACATCCCCCCATACTGTACTGTCCACATCTCCCCCCCATACTGTACTGTCCACATCTCTCCCCCATACTGTACTGTCCACATCTCCCCCATACTGTACTGTCCACATCTCCCCCATACTGTACTGTCCACATCTCCCCCCATACTGTACTGTCCACATCTCCCCCCATACTGTACTGTCCACATCCCCCCCCCCATACTGTACTGTCCACATCCCCCCCCATACTGTACTGTCCACATCTCCCCCCATACTGTACTGTCCACATCTCCCATCTCCCCCATACTGTACTGTCCACATCTCCCCCATACTGTACTGTCCACATCTCCCCCCTTACTGTACTGTCCACATCTCCCCCCCCATACTGTACTGTCCACATCTCCCCCCATACTGTACTGTCCACATCTCCCCCATACTGTACTGTCCACATCTCCCCCATACTGTACTGTCCACATCTCCCCCCTTACTGTACTGTCCACATCTCCCCCTTACTGTACTGTCCACATCTCCCCCATACTGTACTGTCCACATCTCCACCATACTGTACTATCCACACCTCCCCCATACCTTAATATTCACGATTGTCTGCTCTGTCCGGAATAGAAAGCAGGCAGACCCGTCCGTCCTCAGAGTAGACGGCACAAGCAGGCGGGCGATGATGACGTCAGCGCACCGCTACTAAGCCGCCGTCGGGTGGACCAAGATGGCCGCAGCTCCGGAGCTGGGCTGAAGCCGCGGCCTTTCCTATGGGCGAGACCGCAGAGCTCACTCCGCGGATCGTCCTCGATCAAAATTATTTTGATCGATCAAAGAAATTAACGATTAAGCGAACAATTGATCGTTAATTTCCGCAGCCCTAAATAGAATATAAAAGAATAGAATTGAAAGAAATGGAATAGAAGAGAATAAAACAGAATAGAATAGAAAATAAAAGAATAGAATAAAACATAATATAATAGAAGAGAATAAAACAGAATAGATTAGAAAAAAAGAATAGAATAAAACACAATAGAATAGAATAGATTAAAACACAATAGAATAGGATAGATTAAAACACAATAGAATATAAAAAATAGAATAGAATAAAATAGAATGAATATAGCCGTCTTGCCATGTGCCCGTGCGGTGCTTCTCATGTCCTTTGTCTGACCATAGCGTCCCTATTAGCCCCGACAAATGGCCAGAACTGAACCAAGATTTGCCATTCATAGACTTCAATGGCGTTCCTTGAAAAGTTTGCAATCTTTGAACAAGATTTGCAAAACTGTGAACCCAACCCAGGCAGAGCTGCTCGTCTCTGACCATAGTGGAGCAACAACGGGGCAGAAAGTTTTTCACAAGGAGCAGGGGCGGACTGACCATTCGGCCACTCAGGCACTTCCTGAGGGCTGGCCGATAGATACCCCTCCATGTTTTATTTGGGTTTCACACCTCTGGGGACCATCATGACTTTTCTCACCAGTTGGGACGATGGTGAGCAATGGCGCCCCTTTCCTCAATACAGGTAGAAATACATTTCCCATAGACAGTGATCTTCTGACCAACCAACAACCTACAAGCAAATCCCCGGATATATGAGAAGTGAGGACCAAACTTGTGGCCCCAATCCCAACCAATACTGTCCAAAATATGAGACCTTCCAGATGTTCAAAATGTTTCAGATATGGATAATGGGAACATTCTTATACATGTGAAAAAAAATTGTACGCCCTACTAGACCAACTCTACTACAAGATATAAAAAATACTAAATTACCTAAATCAGGGGCCTCCAGCCTGCAGAACAAATCTAGCCCTCTGATGTACAGTGGTGTGAAAAAGTGTTTGCCCCCTTCCTCATTTCCTGTTCCTTTGCATGTTTGTCACACTTAAGTGTTTCGGAACATCAAACCAATTTAAACAATAGTCAAGGACAACACAAGTAAACACAAAATGCAATTTGTAAATGAAGGTGTTTATTATTAAAGGTGAAAAAAAATCCAAACCATCATGGCCATGTGTGAAAAAGTGATTGCCCCCCTTGTTAAAACATACTATAACTGTGGTTGTCCACACCTGAGTTCAATTTCTCTAGCCACACCCAGGCCTGATTATTGCCACACCTGTTCACAATCAAGGCATCACTTAAATAGGAGCTGCTTGACGCAGTAAGGTCCACCAGAAGATCCTTAAAAGCTACACATCATGCCGAGACCCAAAGAAATTCAGGAAACAATTGAGAAAGAAAGTAATTGAGATCTATCAGTCTGGAAAGGGTTATAAAGCCATTTCCAAAGCTTTGGGAATCCAGCGAACCACAGTGAGAGCCATTATCCACAAATGGCGAAGACATGGAACAGTGGTGAACCTTCCCAGGAGTGGCCGGCCGCCCAAAATTACCCAAAGAGCGCAGCGACGACTCATCCAAGAGGTCACAAAAGACCCCACAACAACGTCCAAGGAACTGCAGGCCTCACTTGCCTCAGTTAAGGTCAGCGTTCATGCCTCCACCATCAGGAAAAGACTGGGCAAAAATGGCCTGCATGGCAGAGTTCCAAGGAGGAAAACCACTGCTGAGCAAAAAGAACATCAAAGCTCGTCTCAATTTCTCCACAACACATCTTGATGATCCCCAAGACTTTTGGGACAACATTCTGTGGACCGATGAGACAAAAGTGGAACTCTTTGGAAGGTGTGTGTCCAAGTATATCTGGCGTAGAAGGAACACTGCATTTCAGAAAAAGAACATTATACCAACAGTAAAATATGGTGGTGGTAGTGTGATGGTCTGGGGCTGTTTTGCTGCTTCAGGACCTGGAAGACTTGCCGTGATAAAAGAAACTATGAATTCTGCTGTCTACCAAGAGATCCTGAAGGAGAATGTCCGACCATCTGTTCGTGTACTCAAGCTGAAACGAACTTGGGTTCTGCAGCAGGACAATGATCCTAAACACACCAGCAAGTCCACCACCGAATGGCTGAAGAAAAAACAAAATGAAGACTTTGGAGTGGCCTAGCCAAAGTCCAGACCTGAATCCTATTGAGATGTTGTGGTATGACCTTAAAAAGGCCGTTCATGCTCGAAAAACCCTCTAATGTAACTGAATTAGGACAATTCTGCAAAGATGAGTGGGCCAAAATTCCTCCAGGACGCTGTAAAAGCCTCATTGCACGTTATCGCAAACGCTTGGTTGCAGTTGTTGCTGCTAAGGGTGGCCCAACCAGTTATTAGGTTTAGGGGGCAATCACTTTTTCACACAGGGCCATGATGGTTTGGATTTTTTTCACCTTTAATAATAAACACCTTCATTTACAAATTGCATTTTGTGTTTACTTGTGTTGTCCTTGACTATTGTTTAAATTGGTTTGATGTTCCGAAACACTTAAGTGTGACAAACATGCAAAGGAACAGGAAATGAGGAAGGGGGCAAACACTTTTTCACACCACTGTAAGAGGAAAATCTTATAGAGACCCTCATGTGGGGGAGAACTCTGATGGGGACTCTGATGCAAAGAGTGGGAGATGGGGACTGATGGGGACTCTCGTGTAAGAGAAGACTCTGATGTAAGGGGGACTTTGATGGGGGATTCTGATGTGATGGGGACTCCCATATTAGGGGAAGCTTCAGATGGGCTGAATCTTATTTGGAATGTTTTTTCTAATATTATATTCTAATCACTGATTACAGAAAACCCCAAATAAAACAATTGCTTTATATCAATTTGATTTGTTCATCAATAAAACATATATTTTTTTCAGCTGCACATATCTGTAAAATTTAACACGTGACTCTCGTACAGTAAAGTTCGGGGTCCTCTGTAAGGTTTGGGGTTCTCTGTAAGGTTCGGGATCCTCTTTAAGGTTCGGGGTCCTCTTTGAGGTTCGGGTCCTCTGTAAGGTTTGGGGTCCTCTGTAAGGTTCGGGATCCTCTGTAAGGTTCGGTATTGTCTGTAAAGTTCGGGTTCCTCTGTAAGCTTCGAGGTCCCCTGTAAGGTTCGGGGTCCTCTGTGAAGTTTGTGGTCCTCTGTAAAGTTTGGGGTTCTCTGGAAATTTCAGGGTCCTCTGTAAAGTTCGGAGTGATCTGTAAGGTTCGAGATCCTCTGTAAGGAATGGGGTCCTCTGTAAAGTTTGGGGTCCTCTGTAAAGTTCGTGGTCCTCTGTAAGGTTTGGGGTCCTCTGTAAAGTTTGAGGTCCTCTGTAGGGTTTGGGGTCCTCTGTAGGGTTTGGGGTCCTCTGTAAAGTTTGGCTAATCTGTAAGGTTTGGGGTCCTCTGTAAAGTTTGGAGTCCTCTATAAAGTTCGGGGTTCTCTGTAAGGTTTGGTGTCCTCTGTAAAGTTCGGGGTCCTCTGTAGGGTTTGGGATCCTCTTTAAGGTTCGGGGTCCTCTGTAAGGTTCGGGATCCTCTGTAAGGTTTAGGGTGCTCTGTAAAGTTTGGGGTCCTCTGTAAGGTTCGGGTTCCTCTGTTGTAAGCTTTGGGGTCCTCTGTAAAGTTTGTGGTCCTCTGTAAAGTTTTGGGGTCCTCTGTAAGGTTCGGGGTCCTCTGTAAAGTTTGGGGTCCTCTGTAAAGTTCAGAGTAATCTGTAAGGTTCGGGGTCCTCTGTAAATTTTGGGGTAATCTGTAAGGTTTGGGGTCCTCTGTAAAGTTTGGGGTCCTCTGTAATGTTTGGGGTCCTCTGTAAGGTTTGGGGTCCTCTGTAAGGTTTGGGGTCCACTGTAAAGTTTGGTGTCCTCTGTAAAGTTTGGGGTCCTCTATAAAGTTCAGGGTCCTCTGTAAGGTTTGGGGTCCTCTGTAAAGTTCGGGGTCCTCTGTAAGGTTTGGGGTCCTCTGTAAAGTTCGGGGTCCTCTATAAAGTTCGGGGTTCTCTGTAAGGTTTGGGGTCCTCTGTAAGGTCCGGGGTCCTCTGTAAGGTTTGGGGTCCTCTGTAAAGTTTGAGGTCCTCTGTAAAGTTTGGGGTCCTCTATAAAGTTCGGGTTCTCTGTAAAGTTTGGGGTCCTCTGTAAAGTTTGGGGTCCTCTGTAAGGTCCGGGGTCCTCTGTAAAGTTTGAGGTCCTCTGTAAAGTTTGGGGTCCTCTATAAAGTTCGGGGTTCTCTGTAAAGTTTGGGGTCCTCTGTAAGGTTTGGGGTCATCTGTAAAGTTCGGGGTCCTCTGATCTCATGATATTTGCATTCAGAGCTGAGCAATCCACAGAAATAAACATTTGGGTGTAATACCGATACACGGACACAAGATGGCAGTGTGTCACCTCTGTAGGCAGATGGCGCCGTACTTGTACAGAGGAGGGAAAGCGCTTAGTGGCCTCTAGTGGCCGAGGGGTGAAACTGCAGGGGGAGTAAATCCAGGAGCATTGGGTAGGTAAAGTGTAACTTTAGTCCGGGAGAGACACGTGACTTCCTCCTGGCGCCTGAAAAAAAAGATATTCCTGGTATGTGCTGAGATTATACTGTGCATGGAGCTACAGGAGGGGGAGGGTGCACTGTGCATTGTATATCATTACTGGGAGTAGGGAGGTTGTACTTTGCATGAGACCAGAGTGCTAGGTTAATGGAGGTTGTACTGTGCATTGCACTACATTGCTGGGTGTAGGGAGGTTGTACTGTGCATTGCTGGGTGTAGGGAGGTTGTACTGTGCATTGCTGGGTGTAGGGAGGTTGTACTGTGCATTGCTGGGTGTAGGGAGGTTGTACTGTGCATTGCTGGGTGTAGGGAGGTTGTACTGTGCATTGCTGGGTGTAGGGAGGTTGTACTGTGCATTGCTGGGTGTAGGGAAGTTGTACTGTGCATTGCTGGGTGTAGGGAAGTTGTACTGTGCATTGCTGGGTGTAGGGAAGTTGTACTGTGCATTGCACTACATTGCTGGGTGTAGGGAGGTTGTACTGTGCGTTGCACTACATTGCTGGGTGTAGGGAGGTTGTACTGTGCGTTGCACTACATTGCTGGGTGTAAGGAGGTTGTACTGTGCGTTGCACTACATTGCTGGGTGTAGGGAGGTTGTACTGTGCATTGCTGGGTGTAGGTAGGTTGTACTGTGCGTTGCACTGCATTGCTGGGTGTAGGGAGGTTCTACTGTGCATTGCTGGGTGTAGGGAGGTTGTACTGTGCATTGCTGGGTGTAGGGAGGTTGTACTGTGCGTTGCACTACATTGCTGGGTGTAGGGAGGTTGTACTGTGCGTTGCACTACATTGCTGGGTGTAGGGAGGTTGTACTGTGCATTGCTGGGTGTAGGGAAGTTGTACTGTGCGTTGCACTACATTGCTGGGTGTAGGGAGGTTGTACTGTGCGTTGCTGGGTGTAGGGAGGTTGTACTGTGCGTTGCTGGGTGTAGGGAAGTTGTACTGTGCGTTGCACTGCATTGCTGGGTGTAGGGAAGTTGTACTGTGCATTGCTGGGTGTAGGGAAGTTGTACTGTGCATTGCACTGCATTGCTGGGTGTAGGGAAGTTGTACTGTGCATTGCTGGGTGTAGGGAAGTTGTACTGTGCATTGCACTGCGTTGCTGGGTGTAGGGAAGTTGTACTGTGCATTGCTGGGTGTAGGGAGGTTGTACTGTGCGTTGCACTACATTGCTGGGTGTAGGGAGGTTGTACTGTGCGTTGCACTACATTGCTGGGTGTAGGGAGGTTGTACTGTGCGTTGCACTACATTGCTGGGTGTAGGGAGGTTGTACTGTGCATTGCTGGGTGTAGGTAGGTTGTACTGTGCGTTGCACTACATTGCTGGGTGTAGGGAGGTTGTACTGTGCATTGCACTGCATTGCTGGGTGTAGGGAGGTTGTACTGTGCATTGCTGGGTGTAGGGAGGTTGTACTGTGCATTGCTGGGTGTAGGGAGGTTGTACTGTGCGTTGCACTACATTGCTGGGTGTAGGGAGGTTGTACTGTGCGTTGCACTACATTGCTGGGTGTAGGGAGGTTGTACTGTGCATTGCTGGGTGTAGGGAAGTTGTACTGTGCGTTGCACTACATTGCTGGGTGTAGGGAGGTTGTACTGTGCGTTGCTGGGTGTAGGGAGGTTGTACTGTGCGTTGCTGGGTGTAGGGAGGTTGTACTGTGCGTTGCTGGGTGTAGGGAGGTTGTACTGTGCGTTGCTGGGTGTAGGGAGGTTGTACTGTGCGTTGCTGGGTGTAGGGAGGTTGTACTGTGCGTTGCACTGCATTGCTGGGTGTAGGGAAGTTGTACTGTGCATTGCTGGGTGTAGGGAAGTTGTACTGTGCATTGCACTACGTTGCTGGGTGTAGGGAGGTTGTACTGTGCGTTGCTGGGTGTAGGGAGGTTGTACTGTGCGTTGCTGGGTGTAGGGAGGTTGTACTGTGCGTTGCTGGGTGTAGGGAGGTTGTACTGTGCGTTGCTGGGTGTAGGGAGGTTGTACTGTGCGTTGCTGGGTGTAGGGAGGTTGTACTGTGCGTTGCTGGGTGTAGGGAGGTTGTACTGTGCGTTGCTGGGTGTAGGGAGGTTGTACTGTGCGTTGCTGGGTGTAGGGAGGTTGTACTGTGCGTTGCTGGGTGTAGGGAAGTTGTACTGTGCGTTGCTGGGTGTAGGGAAGTTGTACTGTGCGTTGCACTACGTTGCTGGGTGTAGGGAGGTTGTACTGTGCGTTGCTGGGTGTAGGGAGGTTGTACTGTGCGTTGCTGGGTGTAGGGAGGTTGTACTGTGCGTTGCTGGGTGTAGGGAGGTTGTACTGTGCGTTGCTGGGTGTAGGGAGGTTGTACTGTGCGTTGCTGGGTGTAGGGAGGTTGTACTGTGCATTGCACTACGTTGCTGGGTGTAGGGAGGTTGTACTGTGCGTTGCTGGGTGTAGGGTGGTTGTACTGTGCGTTGCTGGGTGTAGGGAGGTTGTACTGTGCGTTGCTGGGTGTAGGGAGGTTGTACTGTGCGTTGCTGGGTGTAGGGAGGTTGTACTGTGCGTTGCTGGGTGTAGGGAGGTTGTACTGTGCGTTGCTGTGTGTAGGGAGGTTGTACTGTGCGTTGCTGGGTGTTGGGAGGTTGTACTGTGCGTTGCTGGGTGTAGGGAAGCTGTACTGTGCGTTGCTGGGTGTAGGGAGGTTGTACTGTGCGTTGCTGGGTGTAGGGAGGTTGTACTGTGCGTTGCTGGGTGTAGGGAGGTTGTACTGTGCATTGCACTGCATTGCTGGGTGTAGGGAAGTTGTACTGTGTGTTGCACTACATTGCTGGGTGTAGGGAGGTTGTACTGTGCGTTGCTGGGTGTAGGGAGGTTGTACTGTGCGTTGCTGGGTGTAGGGAGGTTGTACTGTGCGTTGCTGGGTGTAGGGAGGTTGTACTGTGCGTTGCTGGGTGTAGGGAAGCTGTACTGTGCGTTGCTGGGTGTAGGGAGGTTGTACTGTGCGTTGCTGGGTGTAGGGAGGTTGTACTGTGCGTTGTGCTCTCAGCATGTTGCTTGGTATCATCCTTCCAGTCTATGTAGCCCTCCGATGGATTTTTCGGTAGGTTTGGTATCGTCCTTCTCTGTCTTCAGCAAATCATTTTTCATATTTGTTCATTGAGGGACGCAGGAATTCAGGCCGTCGGGTTATACTGCCCCCTGCAGAAGACTTCTACCTCATCCAGTCCCCAGTATAACCCCTCCTCCACCCAGCATGCCTAAGAGAGAACGCTCCTCAACTAACCAACACCAATGCAGAGCCCAGTGCCTAAAGGTCACATTACAAGCTTTTCCCGCAATGGTCCAGGCTGGAGGGGTCCGGGTACGGCCTACGAATCTCCACCACTTCAGGCAGCAACCAACTCAAGAGACGAGGAACCTGAATTGAAGAGTCCATGAAGATCAAAAAGGGAGGTCAACAAAACGATTGGTCAGTAGAGATAGAAGGTGCCGGTGTTCTGACAAAATGAGCAACCTGGCAGAATGTGCAACCCGGGCCTCTTGAGTTGGTCGCTGCCTGAAGTGGTGGAGATTTGTAGGCCGTGCCCGGACCCCTCCGGCCTGGACGATTGCGGGGAAAGCTTGTAATGTGACCTTTAGGCACTGGGCTCTGCATTGGTGTTGGTTAGCTGAGGAGCGTTCTCCAGATCCTGAGTCACAGTACAGCTTCTGGGGTGACCCTACCTCTGAAGCAGTGGCCCTTGGGACCATAATCTCCCCCAACACCAATGAAGGACCAGGATTTCTTCCACTAATGCCAATGAAGAGGCACGTTTTCTTCCAATGACACCAAAAATGGGGCCCAATGATGGGGCACTATTACTTCCAATGGGCCCAATGATGGGACACAATTTCTCCCAATACCAGCAATAATTTTCTTCCAATGACACCAACAATGGGTCACTATTCCTCCCAATAAGACCAACAATGGCGCCCTATAACACCCAGTGATAGGACTCTATTCCTCCCAATTACCCCAATGATGGGGCGCTAATCCTACCAATGACACCAGCAATAGGGCCCAAAAACACACAATGATGGGATGTTATTCCTCCCAATGAGACCAACGATGGGACTCCAATAACACCCAATAATGGGCACAGTTTCTTCCAATGACACCAATGATGAGGCATAAATTCTTCCAATGATGGGGCACAATTTTTCCCAGCGACGCCAACAATGGCACACTATGTCTCTGACTGACACCAATGATGCAGCACAATTACTCCCACTGAAACAAATGATGGGGCATTGTTTTTTTTTCCCACTGATGTCAGGAACTTTTTTACTCCTAATGTCCAAGGTCCGGCCCCCCTAAAGTCTAAACTGGTCCTATGTTTAGAAATTTTGGAGACCTCTGGCCTAGAGGAACCGCCACCCTGTTGCTGCTCCTGATTTCAAGCAACTTGTTGGACTCCAGTCCATTATCACTACCTGCATACAGTGACCTGGTCACCTCTTGTCTGACCTTCACCCGCAGGTGAGTACTAAGGTCTTGCCTCACAGTTTGGGCCTAGGTGCTTACTGCTACTGTGCAGAGAGACACGGGGGACAGTCCTGCTGCCTTCACGGGTGACCCCAGCCCATATTCTCCTAGTGGTCTAGGGAGTGTATCTTCTGAAGGAACCTTTGCCTGTATTCTAGAACGCAGTACCTGTGTCAGTATAAGGACCTCCTTCTTGGAGCCATCTTCCACTCCGTTGGGTGAGGCTGCATCTCCAACATGGTCCTTGGAGACCTCCAAGTCAACGCAGGACTTTTTTGTCCCCATATGTGCTGCTTGTGGCATATGCTAGCCATATTAGGCCCCCGCCAGGACCCATCGCTTACAGACTTTATTTCTTATACTTCAGAAGTTCTTGATCAAGCCGGACCTCTAGTTCCGAGACCACATTTGAGTCGGAGTTCCAGCAGTGTTTGTCTAAAGAGGCTGTGTTTGAGGCCTCTCAGTCTTCTGAGGTCACACCTCATTGAGATCAGTGTGTTGTATGATGGATCAGTCTGCTGTCCCCAGTCTTGGATCTGTATGGGCTCCCACCCAAAAGACCTTCCCGGCATATCTGCTATCATAACATTTTCTTTGTGCAGACTGGAAGCACCCTTCAAGGCCTGGGCCCCCCACTGGAGCATGTGTTCATTTGCAAGGTGGACTGTTACCACTTTTGGTCAACCGGTGTGCCACCTTTTAATAAGTAGACCATTGGACAGTTGGAGGGCATTTTAGTGCAAGGCAATTCGAATCTATTCTTGTGTCTTATTTTGAACTGGCTGGTTCTGCCCTCCAGCCTGTGTTGGTGGTGACATTTTAGTCTGTGGAACCATGTCTGAGTGAGTTCCTTCTCTCTAGATCTCGCTTAAGCTGGGTTGGAATTCCATTACACAGAGTGGGTTGAGCAAATGTCTGGAGTCCCTATGCAGCTGGGATACTGATGACCTATCCAGAGACCATTTAATCCATTTGGACTTCGAGGGATGTCATCTTTTGAGCCCTCATGCTAGACATTTATCAGCAATGCCACAGGAGGTCAGAGCAGTTTCCTGCCTCCCACAAGCATTCTAGGGAGCATTTGTTTGAATCTCATCACTCCCCTACATCTACGTCTCCAGCAGGTGTCCCTGAGGCCTCCAGCCTGCTAATCAGTTAAAGTGGAAGTAAACCCTCCTATTTTCAGCCAAGGAAGCTGCCATCTTGGCCTCAGTTTAACTTATTTGAAATGGTTAAATGGATGGGTTTACTTCCGCTTTAACCTGTAGGGCTCTGTCTCAGGTCTACTAATCCCCTCTTTTTATAAGTGAAGAGCTTGATCTCAGGGGTCTAATAATCCCTACTTTTATAAGTGAAGGGCTCAATCTCCAACGTCTATTAATCCCCACTTTTATAAGTGAGGGGTCGGCTGTGTATACTGGTGGGTCCTTTGGACAGCTTCCCTCTCCAGCATTTGGGTGCAGGGAGCCCAAAGACCAATCCTTTGTTTCCTGGGCCCCTTTTAAGTTTCTCCTCATTATTTCGGCTGTTACTTCATGAGGCCCTACACTTTCCCCTATCTGAGTCCTTCTCTTCCTGGGACCTCTTACTCCAGCCCTTGTCCTCATTTCCCCTGTGTTATTTCATGAGGCTGTTCCCTTTGCCCTATCCGAGTCCCTCCCAATCTGGGACTCCTTACTCCCAAGCCTTGTCCTATCCTATGTTGTGGAGCTGTGCCCCATATGGGCCTCCATGCCCTTCCTCAGAAAGGTCTTCTTTTTCTGGTCCTACATAGCCTCTTTCAGTACTTGGCACTCTTCAAGGTTCCTATACTTCAAAAGGAATCCCTAATCCTATAGGATAGATCGGGTCCATCACTAGTAGTCCCCTTTTTGTATGAAGTCCTGGACCCTTATTGTTTGAGCACACCAGTTGTTCCTCAGAGTGCTAACTTATACATTGGGGGACAGTGTTTGTTCTGATGACCTCTTTAAAAGGAGCTTGGGTCTCCCTCCTTGACTGATTAGCAGTCTCTTGGGGAAGGTCCTCCCCAGATTCCTTTCTCAATCATGTCCTTAATTGTGTAAATGTTCTTGGGTTTCGGTTTATATTCCTGCCCCTCACTGTGGCAAATTCTGCAGCTTTTTGTATGCAGGACCCAGTCATCTAGGGGTGTCGTAAGGATGTTTTAATTCTCGTTCCCTGGATATTTGATGGTTTCCTTCAGTGTTTTGAAACACTACTACTACTCTTGTGTCTGCCTTGCCTTGTGGGGTGCCTTCCTTGCACCTTGTCCACTTTTTTTTTTTTTTTGACTGCGTGAGATTGCATCCTCGATAGCAAATTCTTGGGTAGTCTATTGGACTTTCTTCTCACTCCTGTGGGCTCCTGTCTTGTACTAATGCTGTACGTTCTCTGGTGACAAACATGCACGTGTAGAACTGGATCAACCTACAACTTTATTTACGGTAACCTTACCAACTATGTACCTCACTTGCAAGGTTTTTTGCTTGGCTAGACAACCTCCTTTTGGTCAGAGGGTTATGCCCTGGCTCCTTAGGGTTGGAGATAGTAAGGCCTAGGCCTTAATATGTTGACTGGTTGGTCTTCTTTTTTTTTTTTGTATATTCTTTCTTTTTTTTTTTTTAATTCTTTATTTCTTTACAGGATTACATAAAAATACTGTTTAAACATAAAATAAAAAGATACGGCATAACCTTTCATATTGCATCACATTATCTTCATGTTGCATATCTGCCTCTTCCTTTCTATAATCTTAATCCAAAAAATTGTATATTCTTTCATTCCTTTTGACGTTTGTTTTTGTCTTGGGGTTTCCTCTAGTGTGTTTTTGTTTTTGAGATGCCACAGCAGCCTGTGGGCTATTCTCCCCTATTGTGAAGTTGTTTTGGTTGACCAGCATTTGGCCATCCCAGATTTGGGTTTCCCTTTCCACGTAGAGTTATTACCCATTGGCAGTGGCTTCCACTTGGTCTGGTCCTCTGTGCTCTTCCCTTGGTAGTATCTGTGGGATTCCCTATTTACCAGGGGGCCTAACCTCATCCATTCAGATTCAGGCGGTTCCTGGTCTATGATCTGTGGTTCTCCTGGTCAGGTCAAGGTGTTTGTGTGTTATATATATATATGGGGGGGGGGGGGGGGTATATATATATATATATATATATATATATATATATATATATATATATATATATATATATATATATATATATATATATATATAATATATTTTTTTTTTTTTTTAAATGTACAAAACCCCTCGGTTAAACCGCTTTTTGATGTCCCATCGGTATCTGAATTCCTGTGTCCCTCAATAAGTGAGGCAGAAAATGGGTATTTGGTATTTTGTAGTAAACTCCATTTTTTTGAAGTACATTGGGGGACACAGGTCCCCCCTCTCCTTGTTCATGTTAATGCCCTTAGTATTGCTTTTCCACAAAACTAAGGCATGATGGGTTGAAAAGTTGTGCTGGAAGCTGGCTTATGATTTTTCTGTTTGCTAGTGTCCAGTACTCCTGTAGGTGGCAGTATAACCCAACTATATGACTGTGTCCCTGCATGAACTTTGAAAAAAGTTGATTTCATTGTAATTTAACAAAAACAAATGTTTTAATCCTAATTATGTTTTTTTTTTTTTGCTTGAGAATCTGTTGCATAGATTGAGGGCCTGTTTTAAAAAAAAAAAAAAAAAAAAAAAAGTGTTGGTCCAATGACACAAGCATTCACCCAGCCCAATTATTTAGCATAATACGTTGATTTGTCGGCTCCATCTACTGGTCATAGTGTGGTATTTTTCCTGTTTTTTGTTGCAGCCACAGGTGGCAACCGGCAAGTTGCCTCTTGACAGCGGAAGATGTTCTCTGAGCAGCCCGAGTCCGACAGCAACTCGGACGAGGAGGAGTCACAAAGCCGGGATGGTATCAGGTGAGGCTTGCAATGTGCGGGTGGGAATTCAGCGCCTTCTTCGGTCTCATCCTCCCATCTGTGTGCTGATTGGCCACACTCTGTTGCCCAGGTCTTCAAATGAGCAGGCGAGATCAGTGGAAGATGCTGCAGCGCAGAGACTCTGGGGCAGATATGTACCTACCTGTGCAGTACCAGGTAGGTGAGTCAGTTTGTCTCCTCTTGTGTATTGCTGAAGGAATTGTATGAAGACAAAAGCAATGACCAATGTCTGTAAACTTTCTCCCTTCACTGTACAGGGCACTTTGTGGGGGCGGGTTACCCCATGTCGTATCACCCCCGCATTCTGTATCACCCTTCTTTTGAGGCTTACTACGCTGCTGTGGCTGCATTTCAAAAGACGGAGACCCTCCAAATGCAGCTCCGGAGGGAGCAAGGTAAAACATTCAGCTGGTGAGATTTCCCTGCAGTACTTTGTTTCTCTGCCCCTCCCACAATGGTGAGATTCTCCTGCAGTAGTTTGTGTCTCTGCCCCTCCCACAATGGTGAGATTTCCCTGCAGTAGTTTGTGTCTCTGCCCCCCCACAATGGTGAGATTTCCCTGCAGTAGTTTGTGTCTCTGCCCCTCCCACAATGGTGAGATTTCCCTGCAGTAGTTTGTGTCTCTGCCCCTCCCACAATGGTGAGATTTCCCTGCAGTAGTTTGTGTCTCTGCCCCTCCCACAATGGTGAGATTTCCCTGCAGTAGTTTGTGTCTCTGCCCCTCCCACAACTGGGAGATTTCCCTGCAGTAGTTTGTGTCTCTGCCCCTCCCACAACTGGGAGATTTCCCTGCATTAGTTTGTGTCTCTGCCCCTCCCACAATGGTGAGATTCTCCTGCAGTAGTTTGTGTTATATACTGTAAGGTACAACATAAGTAGACATACCTACCTTTTGCCAACATGCCTACCAGCCTGTACCATCCTTCTATCCATCTGTCTGGGTTGTTCTGATCATCCCTTTTTGTTTTTTTCCTCCTAATTCAGGATTCCCTGTAAACAATGGAGAATATTTCTACACCGACCCGTTACAGCCCCCTGGACATCGAGTGTACAACTACCTGTCTCCCACAGCCTACAATGTAAGTGTCCCCCTGCATGAGCAGTACCTGAACAGGTAGATAGGAGGCGCTGCACTTAGATCTGTTTTTTGGTGGTTGGGCTTGACAACCGGCCTTTTGCCGGATTGAAAAACAAAATAAAACCAAGCGAGAGCACCAATCTCAAGAGTTCCTAGTCATTTATTGCAAATCAAAATGTGTAAAAGGCAACCAGGGGCTCACAAACCTCTGTCATGGCTCAAAAGAAAATGAGCAACACGTTTCGAAGCCAACCACTTCATCAGGACAAAAATAAAAAAATTACCAACGTGTTTCAGGGCTGAAAGTGTCCCTTAATTAGGGCTCAAATGAAGGTTATCAACAATTTTCGGGGGCGGGGGGGGGGGGGGACAATCCCTCTTCATGACTGGGGATGAGCCCGAACACATCGGGTGTTCTCCGAATAGCGAACAATTTGGGGTGTTCGCGGCAAATTCAAAAGCTGTGGAACACCCTTTAAAAGTCTATGGGAGAAATCAAAAGTGATAATTTTAAAGGCTTATATGCAAGTTATTGTCCTAAAAAGTGTTTGGGCACCCGGGTCCTGCCCCAGGGGACATAATGCAAAAAAAAAAAGTTTTTTAAAAATGGCTGTTTTTTCGGGAGCAGTGATTTTAATAATGCTTAAAGTGAAACAATAAAAGTGAAATATTCCTTTAAATTTCATACCTGGGGGGTGTCTATAGTATGCCTGTAATGTGGCGCATTTTTCCCGTGTTTAGAACAGTCCGAGAGCAAAATTAAATTTCTAAAGGGGGGAAAAAAAGTCATTTTAAAACTACTGGTGGCTATAATGAATTGTCGGTCCTGGCAATACAGATAAGTCATTGAAAAAAACGGCATGGGATCCCCCCCCCCCCCCCCATCCATTACCAGGAATATTAAGGGGAACCCCGCGCCAAAATAAAAAAAATGGCATGGGGGTCCCCCCAAAAATCCATACCAGACCCTTATCCGAGCACGCAACGAGAGCGCCCCCCCCCCGAACCGTACCACGCCACATGCCCTCAACATGGAGAGGGTGCTTTGGGGTAGCCCCCCAAAGCACCTTGTCCCCATGTTGATGGGGGCCTTATCCTCAGCCCCAAAATAGCACCTTGTCCCCATGTTGAGGGGGGCCTCATCCCCACAACCCTTGCCCGGGGGTCTGTAGGCGGGGGGCTTATTGGAATCTGGAAGCCCCCCCCCCCAGATCCCGCCCCCCCTGTTTGAAATGGTAACGGGTACATTGTATCCTGAAGGGTCTGGTATGGATTTTGAGGGGGACCCCTACACCTTCTTCTTTTTTTTTTTTTTAATTGGCGCAGGGTTTCCCTTAATATCCATACCAGACCTGAAAGGCCTGTTATGAAATTTAGGGGGACTCCCATGCAATTTTTTTTTTTTTTTTTTTTTATTTTGGTTCGGGTTCCCCTTAATATTCATACCAGACCCAAAGGACCTGGTAATGGACTGTGGGGGGATCCCATGCCGATTTTATAATTTTTTTTTATTTATTTTTATTTTTTTTTCAATGACTTTTATCTGTATTGCCGGGACCAGACAATTCATTATAGCCGCAAATACTTTTAAATTACTTTTTTTTTCCTTTTTAGAAATGTCATTTTGTGCAGGGACTGTTCTAAACATGGGAAACATGCGCCACTTTACAGGAATACTATAGACACCCCCCAGGTACGAAATTTAAAGGATTATTTCACTTTTATTGTTTCACTTTAAGCATTATTAAAATCACTGCTCCCAAGAAACGGCCATTTTTAAAACTTATTTTTTTTTTGCATTGATACATGTCCCCTGGGGCAGGACCCGGGTCCCCAAACACTTTTTATGACAAACTTGCATATAAGCCTTTAAAATTAGCACTTTTGATTTTTCGCGTTCCATAGACTTTAACGGTGTTCAAACAAATTTTTTGCCTGTTTGCATGTTCTGCTGCAAACCGAACCGGGGAGGTGTTCGGCTCATCTCTATTCATGACGGTAGAAAAGAAAACCGCCAAGAATAGAGTTACCAGAGCCATGACTCATGCCAAAATAGAAGCAGTTCTCCTAGATGTGGTCAAAAAGTTTGAACTCCTTTGGAAACCCTGGGTTGACCATTACCTACCTCCTGACTATGCTTTACTGCTACCTTGAAGAGCCTTATTTATCACTTAGTTTACCCGTAGAGATCAGACCCCTATCTTCTCTCCAGGATAACTCCCTCCTTGTCCTTCACCTCCTCCTCTTGAGCTACCTTGCCCCTCTTTCTCAACTCCACTCTTCTCCTCTCATCCTCTCTCTTCCCTCCACACAGCCAATGTGTTTCAGGAGCCGACCAGTGAGGGTTGGGGGCTATTAATCCCCTTCATTAGAGCTCAAATGAAGGTTACCAACGTGTTTTGGGGGTCAACAATCTCTATCAGAGCTCAAATGGAAATAACCAACATGTTTCAGGGGGCAGCAATCCCCCTTCATAAGGACTGTCCCAAAAGTGCATTGGTAAGTTTTTAATTTCAGATAGTCACGCTTATTCAGGGCTCAAATGAAAACCAATGTGTTTCAGGGGTGGTAATCCCCCCTCATCAGGGTTCAAGTGAAAATTACCATTGCAATTCAGGGGTCAACAATCCCCCCTTTATCGGGACTTGAATGCAAATGACTAATGCATTTCAGGGGTCGACAATTCCCTTTCATCAGGGCTTAAAATAAAAACCTCCAATGCTTTTTAGGGCTGGGCAGCTTCTCTTCATCAGTGCTCAGCTAAAAGTGCTCATGCCTCCTATAGGACTCTCCTCTAAGGACACCCGGGGAAAGTTCTGTAATGTTCATGATAGACTTATTAGAGCATTATGGGGCAAAGTCTTCAACATACGTCTACAACCATTATAGAACGCTCCCCAGGGGTCTTCAGAGGAGAATCCTATAGGAAGCATGAGCATTTGAGCCCTGATGAAGGGAGATTGGCAGTCCTGACACGTGTTGGTAAGTTTCATCTCCCTGTTACCACAACTCTTCTAAAGGGCAGACCCAGGTAGGACATTTTCTTAATGACTTTTTGTGGTGTGTTTTTTGTTTTTATTTTTTTCAGATGTTTGGGCTTTTTAGGCTGGTCACTCCTCCTCCCATTGTGTCTCCTGGAATATTCGTGCCAAACATTGAAGGAGCGCAGACCTCTGCAAATCCGGAAGACCCAAATCCCGCAGCAGTCGCCAACCGAGAAGAGACATTGAAGTCCTCTGAGATGGACTTTTCAGTAGAGTCAAACCCAGAAAAGTTTACTGTTACATCTGATGAAGCTGTCCACACCCCTAAAAATCAAGAGAGCACTTTGGACAGTCAGGGAAGCGCCTTTAAGCCAGTGTGCCCTTCGAGAAGCAGGAGGAGCCTCCTTGAGCCTGCGTCCACTTCAGGAAGTCGGAGTTGCCTCATTCAACCAGTGTGCCCTTCAGTAAATGGGAGGAGCATCCTTGAGCCACTTTACTCTTCAGGAAGTAGGAGGAGCCTCATTCAACCAGTATATCCTTCAGTAAATGGGAGGAGCCTCATTGAGCCAGTTTTCTCTTCAGGAAATCGGAGGAGCCTCATTGAGCCAGTGTTCCCTTCAGGAAATGGGAGAAGCCTTATTGAGCCAGTGTTTCCTTCAGGAAATGTGGGGGGCCTCCTCAAGCCATTGTTCACTTTGGGAAGAGGGAGATGCCTCCCTGAGTTGACGGGCTCTGCGGAGAGTGGGAGGAGCCTCCCTGAGTCGATGAGCCCTGTGGAGAGTGGGAGGAACCTCCCTGAGTCGACGGGCCCTGCGGAGAGTGGGAGGCGCCTCTCTGATTCAGGATGCACTCACAGTGTGATACACGGGAATGGTCCATACACATTCTCTGAGTTGGAGGCTGTGTCTGGCCTCCTCCATTTATCTGGTAGTTACACTTCTAGTGGTGACCAGTAGGGGGCAGTGTTCCTCAGGACTGTTTTATACCTCCCCCTGTTGTTTCTGTTCAGTATTTATTTCCTGTTACATTTTGCACTTGTTTGTTAAAGTTTTTTTGCACTACACATGTTGAATCGTTATGTTTAATATATTTTTAATTCAGCATTATATTTTTTTATACACTGGTCAGTTGTGCAATAATAATAAAAAAAAAAATATTTACAAAGTGGGTGAGATTTTATGTGATGGCCGATATGATGAATGGACTGTTCATTATACAGAGAGCAGAGGATGCTGGGAAATAAAGTTATAATAAGATACCATGTGATAACTTTGATTGTTATCTGCAGCCTTTGAAATTAATTAAAGGTTACTTGTTATGTGAGATGAGTTTTCCTGCTTTAATTGTGGGAAGGGCAGAGACTAATGCAGGGAAATCTCACCTTTGTGGGAGGGGCAGAGACACAAACTACTGCAGGGAAATCTCACTGTTGTGGGAGGGGCAGAGACACAAACTACTGTAGGAAATCTCACCATTGTGGGAGGGGCAGAGACACAAACTACTGCAGGAGAATCTCACCATTGTGGGAGGGGCAGAGACGCAAACTACTACAGGGAAATCTCACTGTTGTGGGAGGGGCAGAGACAAACTACTGTAGGAAATCTCACCATTGTGGGAGGGGCAGAGACACAAACTACTGCAGGGGAATCTCACAATTGTGGGAGGGGGAGAAACGCAAACTACTGCCTAAAAGTTATCTGCAGCCTTTGAAATTAATTAAAGGTTACGTTTATGTGAGATGAGTTTTCCTGCTTTAATTGTGGGAGGGGCAGAGACTAATGCAGGGAAATCTCACCTTTTGTGGGAGGGGCAGACACTAAAACTACTGCAGGAAATCAGATCATTGTGGGAGGGGCAGAGACAAACTACTGCAGGGAAATCTCACTGTTGGAGGGGTAGAGACACAAAGTACTGCAGGAAATCTCTCCATTGTGGGAGGGGCAGAGACACAAAGTACTGCAGGAAATCTCTCCATTGTGGGAGGGGCAGAGACACAAACTACTGCAGGGAAATCTCACTGTTGTGGGAGGGGCAGAGACACAAACTACTGCAGGGAAATCTCACTGTTGTGGGAGGGGCAGAGACACAAACTACTGCAGGAAATCTCACCATTGTGGGAGGGGCAGACACACAAACTACTGTACGAAATATTACCATTGTGGGAGGGGCAGAGACACAAACTACTGCAGGGAAATCTCACTGTTGTGGGAGGGGCAGAGCGACAAACTACTGCAGGGGAATCTCACTGTTGTGGGAGGGGCAGAGACACAAACTACTGCAGGGAAATCTCACTGTTGTGGGAGGGGCAGAGACACAAACTACTGCAGGGAAATCTCACTGTTGTGGGAGGGGCAGAGACACAAACTACTGCAGGGAAATCTCACCATTGTGGGAGGGGGAGAAACACAAACTACTGCCTAAAAGTTATCTGCAGCCTTTGAAATTAATTAAAGGTTATGTGAGATTTCCTGCTTTAATTGTGGGAGGGGCAGAGACTAATGCAGGGAAATCTCACCTTTTGTGGAAGGGGCAGACACTAAAACTACTGCAGGAAATCAGATCATTGTGGGAGGGGCAGAGACACAAACTACTGCAGGAAATCTCACCATTGTGGGGGGGGGGGGGGGGGGGGGGGGGGGGGGCAGAGACACAAACTACTGCAGGAAATCTCACCATTGTGGGAGGGGCAGAGACACAAACTACTGCAGGGAAATCTCACCATTGTGGGATGTGGCAAGTTAGGTTTCTGGAATACGTTGCAGTTCTCACCTTGTGGTGATGTCCTTTAAATAATCGAGGAAGAAAATTCCCTGACTGGAATATTATAGTGCATATACAGGCCATAACCCCCCCCCCCCCCTCCCAGTAAGGGTCTCTTCTCCAGTCTTCTGTCTCTCCCTGAAGGACTGCTTTTTCGATCTTGCGTACGCCAGTTTGTCGGCAGCGTATTTTTGCTGGCGTCCATTACCTATAATTATAGTTCTGGATATATACAGTATGCATATTATTATATAGCATAAATCTTCAGCTCTCACTATTGTTGTTTGAAAAAGAAGAAAAACAATATCTTCCACGTCTGCCCTGTATGTTGCGAGTGTTTCACCGCACTGAACCGGAGACCCTTCAGCGATATCAGTTATTCCACTGCAGCTGCCGAAATCTTTCAAAATGGGCGCCTGATGGATGGGTCTGCCATTATTATAAGCACATCATTGGGCTTAGATTTCATCCCTGACATCCAACACCAAAGCTGAAGTTTAAATGCCCGGTGAACTAACGCCAAGGTCGTTGGTGGGGATGCCGCGTTCCATTAAACAGGCCGCCGGGAATCTGAAGTCCAGCTTGGGTACAGACTTACAGGAGAGTAATTGAGCCAATTATAGAATTGGGAGGAAGGAGGGTTCTGGGAAATAGTTGTCATGGTCACAAGGTAGAGTTTTTTTTTTTTTCTTCCATACAATCTATACTCCAAATCGGGAAAAAGGTAGGATTTCTGTAATAGTCAAAACCACTACATATAAAAAAATATTCCAAATTTTATTTTTTTTCATAAAAAAGACAAACATCTGACATTCTTGACTTTTATAGAGTAAAACATGGGACAAGAGATTCATTACCTGCTGATTTGCATCCCATATGTTCCTTGGTCATAAAGTCCACTTCAAGAATGCACATGCAAGTCACAAATTGAAGAGGCTCTCATGTGATCAATCACTGTAGATCAGGGGGTCTCAAACTAGTGGCCCTCCAGCTGTTGCGAAAGTCCACGTCCCATCATGTCTCTGCCTGTTGGAGTCATGTTTGTAACTGTCAGCCTTGCAATGCCTCATGGGACTTGTAGTTTCGCTACAGCTGGAGGGCCACCAGTTTGAGACCCCCCTGCTGTAGATTGTTCAACAAGTCACCATCAATGGTCATTAGTAAAATGCTAATCCGAAGGCACGTGATATCAAGGACTACACAAGTCCAGAAGAAGATCCTCAGGAAACAGTAGGCTTCAACTACACACACTGAAGATGATCTCCTAAGGTAGGTGGTGGCAGGCTGGGTGGCCTATTTGTACCCATTCCTGAGGATCTTGTCTTTGACATGCGTGGTCATCAATACCAGGGGCTTTCCGATCTCTTTACATTTTTGTAATGACCATTGATGGTGACTTGTTGAACAATCTACAATGCTTCATCACATGATACCTTTCACATGGTGTCTACCGTTTCCTGAGGATCTTCTCTTGGTCTTGTGTGGTCCTCGATACTGGGTACCTTCTGACCTCTCAACATTTTACTTACGACCATACATGTAGATTTGTTGAACTATGTACTATGATCCAAAACATGAGATCCTCTGCAAAGTTTAAATTGCATGTGCCTCCCTAAAATGTGGACTTTTACCATTCAAACATTGAAGAGGATCTCAAAGGTGGGTGGTATTAGGCCTGGTAGCCCCTTTTCCGTGGGGCCTGTCCCAGACATGCGTCTTCCTAGCTATCTGATGTCTTCTGATTGCTCAACATTTCTCAAATGACTTTTGATATAAATTTGTTGAGTGATTATAATCCATCCCCTGCGATCCTACCCTTCACATGAGGCCTACCTTTTCCTGAGGCTCTCCTGAAAAGGTGTGGTTTTGATCGTGGGTGCCTTCTGATCTCTCAGCATAATGTGGTATGGTTAAAAAAATCTACAATGACTCACCACATGAGAGCCTACCTTTTTCTGAGGATCTTCTCCTAAACATGCGTGGTTCTCGATTTCTGGTGCCTTCTGTTCACAAGACATTTTACTAATGGCCACTTGTATACTGTAGAGTTGTTGAACAATCTACAATGATCCACCACATGAGATCCTACCTTTTCACATGGTGTCTACCCTTCCCTGAGCATCTTTTTTTGGTCTTCTGTGGTCCTCGCTGCTGGGTGCCCCCTAATTTCTCAACATTCTACTAATGACCATAGATTTAGATTTGTTAAACCTTGTACTGTGATCCAAAACATGAGATCTTCAAAGTATAAATTGCATGTGCCTCCATAAACTGTTGACTTTTGCAATTCAAACATTGAAGAGGATCTCAAAGGTGGATGCCTGGGTGGTATCGGGCCCAGTGGCCCCTATAACCTTTCCTGTGGAACTTCTGGACATGTGTGCTCTTAGATTTCTGGTGCCTTCTGATCTCTCAACATTTCTCTAATGAACGTTGATATAAATTTGTTGAATGATTATAATCCATCTGCTGAGATCCTACCCTTCACATGGGGCCTATGATCCATGACCAGAGATCTTACCCTTCACATGGGGTCTACCCTTTTCTGAGGATCTTCTCCTCGACAGATGTGGTCCTCCATACCAGGTATCTTCTGATCTCTCAACATTTTGAAAATGAACATTGATGTAGATTGATTGAACAATCTACAATGACCCATCACATGACATCCTTACCCTTCAGATGAGGCCTACCTTTTTCCTGAGGAGCTTCTCCTAGACGTGGTCCTCGATCTCTGGTGCCTTCTGATCTTTCAACAGTTTATTAATGAGCACTGATATACTGTAATTTGTTGAGCAATCTACAATGATCCATCACAAGATCATATTCAATGTGTAATTTGCTAAAGAGGACTTTCTGGAATTCAAACATTGAAGAGGATTTCAATGGTGGATGGCAGCAGTTCCTTTGTTATGGTGCATCACATGAGATCCTACCCTTCACATGGGATCTACCTGTTCCTGAGGATCTTCTCCTGGACAGGTGTGGTCATCCATACTAGGTGCCTTCTGATATCTCAACATTTTACTAATGTAGATTTTTTTTGAACAATCTACAACGACCCATCGCATGAGATCCTACCCTTCACATGGGGCCTACCCTTTTCAGAGAATCTTCTCCTAGACATGTGCAATCCTCTATCTCTGGTGCCTTCCAATCTCTCTGCATTTTCCTAATGACCCTTGATATACAGTATCTCACAAAAGTGAGTACACCCCCTCACATTTTTGTAAATATTTTATTATATCTTTTCATGTGACAATACTGAAGAAATGCCACTTTGCTACAATGTAAAGTAGTGAGTGTACAGCTTGTACAACAGTGTAAATTTGCTGTCCCCTCAAAATAACTCAACACACAGCCATTAATGTCTAAACCGCTGGCAATAAAAGTGAGTACACCCCTAAGTGAAAATGTCCAAATTGGGCCCGATTAGCCATTTTCCCTCCCCGGTGTCATGTGACTCGTTAGTGTTACAAGGTCTCAGGTGTGAATGGGGAGCAGGTGTGTTCAATTTGGTGTTATCGCTCTCACTCTCTCATACTGGTCACTGAAAATTCAACATGACACCTGATGGCAAAGAACTCTCTGAGGATCTGAAAAAAAAAAAATTGTTTCTCTACATAAAGATGGCCTAGGCTATAAGAAGATTGCCAAGACCCTGAAACTGAGCTGCAGCACGGTGGCCAAGACCATACATCGGTTTAACAGGGCAGGTTCCACTCAGAACAGGCCTTGCCATGGTCAACCAAAGAAGTTGAGTGCACGTGCTCAGCGCCATATCCAGAGGTTGTCTTTGGGAAATAGACGTATGAGTGCTGCCAGCATTGCTGCAGAGGGTGAAGGGGTGGGGGGTCAGCCTGTCAGTGCTCAGACCATACGCTGTACACTGCATCAAATTGGTCTGCATAAGGAGCCTCTTCTATAGATGACGCACAAGAAAGCCCGCAAATAGTTTGCTGAAGACAAGCAGACTAAGGACATGGATTACTGGAACCATGTCATGTGGTCTGATGAGACCAAGATAAACTTAGTTGGTTCAGATGGTGTCAAGTGTGTGTGGCGGCAACCAGGTGAGGAATACAAAGACAACTTAGACAAGTGTGTCTTGCCTACAGTCAAGCATGGTGGTGGGAGTGTCATGGTCTGGGGCTGCATGAGGGCTGCCGGCACTGGGGAGCTACAGTTCATTGAGGGAACCATGAATGCCAACATGTACTGTGACATACTAAAGCAAAGCATGATCCCCTCCCTTTGGAGACTGGGCCACAGGGCAGTATTCCAAAGTAACGACCCCAAACATACCTCCAAGACGACCACTACCTTGCTAAAGAAGCTGAGGGTAAAGGTGATGGACTGGCCAAGCATGTCTCCAGACCTAAACCCTATTGAGAATCTGTGGGGCTTCCTCAAACAGAAGGTGGAGGAGTGCAAGGTCTCTTAAGGCCTGTACACACGATCAGACTTTTTGACAACAAACATGCAAATTAGCTGTTTTGTGGCAACATCCGACCGTGTAAGCTCCATCCGACAAACTTTTTCGGTTTTCATCTGACTTTTGTTGGCTGTGCGAACAGACAAACTTTGTGGCAACAAAAGTCTGATGGAGCAAAGTCCGATCCTGTGTACACAAAACCATCAGACTTTGGTACAAAGTACAAACACGCATGCTCAGAACCAATGCAAAAGATTAGACAACAATACAGAAGTTGACCAAAGGTAGCGCCGAAGTAATTGAACGTCCTCTTTTGAAGTGTCGTCAGTACGTTGAAACGTCACTACGTTCGTGTTTGTTGCCTAAAAAGTCAGATCGTGTGTATGCAATACAAACTTGCGGCCAACGCCCTTTGTACAGAAATCCACGGGAAAGTTTGTACAAAGTCCTATCGTGTGTATGAGGCTTAACATCCAACAGCTTCGTGATGTCGTCATGGAGGAGTGGAAGAGGACTCCAGTGGCAACCTGTGAAGCTCTGGTGAACTCCATGCCCAAGAGGGTTAAGGCAGTGCTGGAAAATAATGGCGGCCACGCAAAATATTGACACCTTGGGCCCAATTTGGACATTTTTACTTAGGGGTGTACTGACTTTTGTTGCCAGCGGTTTAGACATTAATGGCTGTGTGTCGAGTTATTTTGAGGGGACAGCAAATTTACACTGTTATACAAGCTGTACACTCACTACTTTACATTGTAGCAAAGTGTCATTTCTTCAGTGTTGTCACATGAAAAAATTTAATAAAATATTTAAAAAAATCTGAGGGGTGTACTCACTTTTGAGAGATACTGTAGATTTGTTGAACAATCTACTATTAGCAATCGCATGAGATCCTCTTGTTTTTGCATTTCATGCACATCCTTAAAAAGAGGCGTTTTGCAATTCAAACATTGAAGAGGAGCTCAAAGGTGGGTGGCAGCAGTCCCTTTGTATGGTGCCAACCCTTTCCAGAGGATCTTCTCTTGGACAAGTGCTGTCCTAGTTACTGGGTGCCCTCCGATCTTCAACATTTCACTAATAAGCGATATAGATTTGTTGCACCATCTACTATGATCCACCACATTAGATCATAACCTTTACATGGGGCCCACCCTTTCCTGAGGATCTTCTCCTGGACAGGTGTGGTTCTCCATACTAGGTGCCTTCTGATATCTCAACATTTTACTAATGACCATTGATGTAGATTTTTTTTGGAACAATCTACAGTGATCCACTCTTTAAATGGGGATTATCCTTTTCTGAGGATCCTCTCCTAGACACGTGTGGTCCTCAATATCTGGCGCCTTCTAATGTTTCGCTATTTTAATAATGACCCTGGATATAGATTTATTGAATGCTTACGATCCGTCACCTGAGACCCTACCCTTTCCTGAGGAACTTCTCCTGAACATGTGCTGTCCTAGTAACCATGTGCCCTCTGATCTTTCAACATTTTACTAATGACCCTTGCTTTAGGTTTGTTGAACAAGCTTCTATGATCCATCACATTCGATCCTATCCATCTCATGGGGCCCACCCTTTCCTGAGGATCTTCTCCTGGACAGGTGTGGTTCTCCATACTAGGTGCCTTCTGATATCTCAACATTTTACTAATGACCATTGATGTAGATTGTTTTTGGAACAATCTACAGTGATCCACTGCATAAGATCCTACTCTTTAAATGGGGATTATCCTTTTCTGAGGATCCTCTCCTAGACACGTGTGGTCCTCGATATCTGGTGCCTTCTAATGTTTCGCTATTTTAATAATGACCCTGGATATAGATTTATTAAATGCTTACGATCCATCACCTGAGATCCTACCCTTTCCTGAGGATCTTCTCCTGGACAGGTATGGTTCTCCATACTAGGTGCCTTCTGATATCTCAACATTTTACTAAATGACCATTGATGTAGATTTTCTTTGGAACAATCTACAGTGATCCACTCTATAAATGGGGATTATCCTTTTCTGAGGATCCTCTCCTAGACATGTGTGGTCCTCTATCTGGTACCTTCTAATGTTTTGCCATTTTAATGATGACCCTGGATATAGATTTATTAAATGCTTACAATCCATCACCTGAGATCCTACCCTTTCCTGAGGATCTTCTCCTGAACATGTGCTGTCCTAGTTACCATGTGCCCTCTGATCTTTCAACATTTTACCAATGACCCATGCTTTAGGTTTGTTGAACAAGCTACTATGATCCATCACATTAGATCCTACCCATCTCATGGGTAGGATCTTCTCCTGGACAGGTGTGGTTTTCCATACTAGGTGCCTTCTGATATCTCAACATTTTACTAATGACCATTGATGTAGATTTTTTTTGGAACACTCTACAGTGATCTACTGAATAAGATCCTACTCTTTAAATGGGGATTATCCTTTTCTGAGGATCCTCTCCTAGACACGTGTGGTCCTCGATATCTGGTGCCTTCTAATGTTTTGCCATTTTAATGATGACCCTGGATACAGATTTATTGAATGCTTACGATCCATCACCTGAGACCCTACCCTTTCCTGAGGATCTTCTCCTGAACATGTGCTGTCCTAGTTACCATGTGCCCTCTGATCTTTCATCATTTTACTAATGACCCTTGCTTTAGGTTTGTTGAACAAGCTTCTATGATCCATCACATTAGATCCTACCCATCTCATGGGGCCCACCTTTTCCTGAGGATCTTCTCCTGGACAGGCATGGTTCTCAATTTCAGGTGCCTTCCAATCTCTCAGAATTGAACTGTTGAATAATCTACTATGAACCATCACATGAGCACTTCTTCAATGTTTAGATGCATGCACATCCGCGAAAAAGTGGACTTTGGTCCAAGAAACACATTGGATGTAAATCAGCATACAACTATGAAAGGATCTCTTGTTTCATGGACCAATGAAAAACAGATCTCCAGGAGGAGGAGAAGATTGGTGGTAGCGAAGATTCCTTATTGTGGCATCTTCGACCAGCGTGCTGTGCTACCATACTAGAATTGGATTGCAAAGTGAATGTGCAACTCCGAATGATAAAAGACATGCATTGCTACTAAACCCGCCCCCTGAAAACAAGGGGAGGGACTTAGCAGCCATCCATGATCCTGTCATCCAGTAACACAGCAGACCTTATATTACATTGTGCAGAACCACAGCGCTAAACCAATTTGAAAAAAAAAAAGAAGAAAATTGTGTATTCTCTTTCTCTTCTCCCCCCCACCCCACAAAATGGCTGGCCATATTACACTATATTACCAAAAGTTTCGGGACGCCTGCCTTTACACGCACATTGACTTTTATGACATCCCAGTCTTAGGCCGTAGGGTTCAATATTGAGTTGGCCCACCCTTTGCAGCTATAACAGCTTCAACTCTTCTGGGAAGGCCGTCCACAAGGTTTAGGAGTGTGTCTATGGGAATGTTTGATCATTTTTTCCAGAAGCGCATTTGTGAGGTCAGGCACTGATGTTGGACAAGAAGGCCTGGTTCACAGTCTCTGCTTCATCCCAAAGGAATTCTATTGAATTACGGTCGGGACTCTGTACAGGGTTGTCAAAGTTCCTCCACCCCAAACTCGCTCATCTATGTCTTTATGGACCTTGCTTTGTGCACTGGTCCAAATCATTTGGTGGAGGGGGGATTATGGTGTGGGGCTGTCTTTCAGGGGTTGGGCTTGGCCCCTTAGTTCCAGTGAAGGGAACTCTTAAGGCGTCAGCATACCAAGTCATTTTGTCCAATTTCATGCTCCCAACTTTGTGGTAACATTTTGGGGGTGTCCCCTTCCTGTTCCAAAATGACTGGCCACCATTGCACAAAGCAAGGTCCATAAAGACATGAATGAGTGAGTTTGGGGTGGAGGGACTTGACTGGCCTGCACAGAGTCCTGACCTCAACCCGATAGAACACCTTTGGGATGAAAATGCGTGCCGCAACCACGAGCCAGGCCTTCTCATTCAACATAGTTGTATAGTAGGTGAGGTTGAAAAAAGACACAAGTCTAACCTACGTGTGTGATTATATGTCAGTATTACATTGTATATCCCTGTACGTTGCGTTCGTTCACGGATCAGTGGCTGGCCTCACAAATGCGCTTCTGGAGAAATGGCCAAATATTCCCATAGACTCACTGCTAAACCCTGTGGACGGCCTTCCCAGAAGAGTTGAAGCTGTTATAGCTGCAAAGGGTGGGCCAACTCAATATTGAACCCTACGGACTAAGACTGGGACGCCATTAAAGTTCATGTGCATGTACAGCTCCCAACTGTCCCCGATTTGGAGCAATGTCCCTGTCCCTCATTCCTCCTCATTTGTCCCTCATTTTGGTCTGATTTATATAGTTGTATATAAAATGCACTTTGTATCTTTCAAAAAGGGTTTCCCAGTGCTAAACCTTTCATCCGATTTCTAAATTGCTAAAATTTGTAATGTTCAAAAGCCAATATAAAGGAATAGTAGTGGTAAAAAAAAAAGCCCTGGATTTAATTAAACTTTTATTTTGGTTAATTCTCCTTTAAGGGGGTGTGTCAGGGGGCATGTCCTATGCCTACATACATTTGCTAGTAGGTGTCCCTCATTCCCATCTCAAAATGTTGGGAGGTATGTGCGTGTAAAGGCAGGCATCCCAATACTTTTGGTAATATAGTGTATGTACTCACTACTAGCTTAAATTTACTTGTACATGGAATCCACTAGAGGGCAGGTAACATCCATCTCAGCTGGTGACCACGGTAGCTCGGGTGAAAGGACAAGCTCCACCTGCCACAGATATTTTCTCCCAACGATCTAGACAGCAGTATAGACTTGACAGAGAAATCAATCACTGCTCCGCTCAAAATACAGAAATAAACTTGGCATGGAGTCACAGTATAGGATGCTGCAGGTCCTGATGATCTCCTCTGGAAAAAAAAATTTCTGACCGTCACCCTCAGTGGAGACAGCAATTTATTAAAAAATGTTGCTGTACAAACATCATAGCATTTGCACACTCACTATAAATAATCCATCTTTGAATACTTTTATTTCTTATTATCATCAGCGCCAACTAGTGGCCATTATGCAATATTTTCCCGAACTATTTTAATCAGTAAAATATCACATTATGACCACTAGATGGAGCTGAAGATCATACGATTTAGGCACCTTCATGACCGCTGGGCAAATGTTGTGACATTCGTATAGCACATTTTTTCAATGTCCAAGGGTTGTCCAAGGGTTTGGGGGAAAAAAAGTAAAAGTAGAAATAATGAGCTGTCTGACCCCATCAGGAGGTAATTTTTCTCAATTGTCCAGGTGACACCAGTACAAGAGATGGGGGGGAAGGGGGTCTCCCCAAGGGACCCACCAGCAGTTTTATTGATGCATTTGTATTAGTCTTTGTGACAGACCTAGCCGGGACACAGGCTTTTTGAGAGGACTAAATGGGAGCCTCCTGCCAACCGATTATGGGCCCTGGATTTTAAGGGGCACAGGGTGAAGGAGAACCCCAACCCCAGTCAGATTCAATGCTGTATATATCATGTGTGTTGTCTCATGCTGTTGAGACACACACTGTCAGATGCTAGGGTCATAAACTCAAGATGTTAATTGAGAGGGCTGATCACATTGTCCTCTGTACAATGTAGTAGACGGTCCGTCTGTTACTGGTGGTCTCCTGCTATTGTGATACAATGTCGTGTGGTTATAATTATGATAATTTATAATCAACTGTGTTTAGCTCGGTGACAACAAGTCTGGCCAGGTAGTGAAATCCTGAGTCACATCGGCTGCGTAAAGGGATTAGTTAATTCGTTTATGTTAAGTTGTTACAAGTGTATTGTTAGAGTAATATGAGCAGGAGGGGGGATCTCCTCTTCTACTGTATATAAATGCCAGATTGGTTTTGTAATAAAAACAGTCCATGTTGAGCAGCTAAGCAAGTCTCGTCTAGTTTGGTGCTTGGGAGCGGTTGGAATATCTGATATCCGTATCCAGACTGGGAGGAAGTGATATATGACGAACGCACTCAAGAGGAGTGTAGGGACGTTCCGCCACAGTCCTTTCTTTCCAAAGGGTAGAGGTGGACCATGTGAAGATCCATGCCTGTTGTAAGGAAGACATCCCCCCCACTACCAAAAAAAAACACTCGGCTCCAAAAAGGCATTTCAAAACACTTTATTTAATAGACTTAGCTTATACAAGGCAAATTTCCTGGCTTCTGGCGGCTCCCATCTTTCGAGCAACCCCCCTACCCTTCCCCTTGGTGTTGGAAATAGTTCACTAGCCAAATCCAGGACACCCTTATGGCAAAAGTGAGCATTCGCATTGGCTCAGATTCCAGTTTCTTACTCAGCCCCACCCCCGCAGCACCATCAAATCTTGGAATGTTCCACTTACCCACTAAATATGGGGGGGGGGGGGGACAAGCTTGTAAGTTAAACGCTTTAAGTACCATTTCCTTTTTTTTTTTTTTTGGTATTATCCAGGTATAAAGCAGCACATTGAGGGGGGATAAAAAGACGGTCTCTTGCATATATTGACACCTGTGAAATCATTAAGTCCAGACATAGGTCCTCCCTGAGCCTCAGGATTTACCACGAGGAACCATCAGGGAGGCGTTACCGTACTTTGGTGCTTAACCGCGTCTGTTGAGCGTCACCTGGATAATACGCAACTCCATCATTTAAGATTCCTACATCCACCCCCATAATACTTTAATCTTACTCTATATATTATATCATCTGCATAAACATCTATACATACATACATACACATATATATTTATTTTTCTCTTGGTTTCAAAAAAGTTAATTGATCTAAAAGGACTTCAAGGCCGACACACACTTATGCAAAAGTACCCGGCCCCCTTGCGCAAAGAGGCCTCCTAGTCGATTGAGTGTCTCGTACCTATAGGAACGTCCCCCTAGTGAAGCGGGCTCAAGCCCTCACCCTTCGGCAGGAACATCCCTGGTGAAGCGGGATCAAGCCCTCACATATTGGCAGGAACGTCCCTGGTGAAGCAGGCTCACGTATTGTCAGGAACGTCCCCGGTGGAGGGGGCTCTCGTATGGGCAGAAACCTCCCTGGTGAAGTGGGCTCACGTATGGGCAGAAACCTCCCTGGTGAAGTGGGCTCACGTATGGGCAAAAACCTCCCTGGTGAAGTGGGCTCACGTATGGGCAGAAACCTCCCTGGTGAAGTGGGCTCACGTATGGGCAGAAACCTCCCTGGTGAAGTGGGCTCACGTATGGGCAGAAACCTCCCTGGTGAAGTGGGCTCACGTATGGGCAGAAACCTCCCTGGTGAAGTGGGCTCACGTATGGGCAGAAACCTCCCTGGTGAAGTGGGCTCACGTATGGGCAAAAACGTCCCTGGTGAAGCAGGCTCAAGCCCTCATGTATTGGGAGGAATGTCCCTGGTAAAGCGGGCTTGCGTATTGGCAGAAACGTCCCTGGTGAAGCAGGCTCAAGCCCTCACGTATTGGCAGGAACGTCCTTGGTGAAGAAGGCTCAAGCCCTTACCTATTAGGAAGGAACATCCCTGGTGAAATGGGCTCAAGCCTTTGTGTATTGGCAGGAACATCCCTGGTGAAGAAAGCTCAAACCCTCACATAGTGGCAGGAAAGTCCCTGGTGAAGCGGGCTCAAGCCTTCACCCTTCGGCAGGAACGTCCCTGGTCAAATGGGCTCAAGCCCTCACATGTATGAGCAGGAACATCCCTGGTGAAGTGGACTCAAGCCCTTGTGTATTGGCAGAAACGTCCCTGGTGAAGCAGGCTCAAACCCTCACATAGTGGCAGGAAGGTCCCTGGTAAAGCGGGCTCAAGCCCTCACCCTTCGGCAGGAATGTCCCTGGTGAAATGGGCTCAAGCCCTCACACGTATGAGCAGGAACATCCCTAGTGGAGTGGACTCAAGCCCTCGTGTATTGGCAGGAACATCCCTGGTGAAGCAGGCTCAAACCCTCACAAAGTGGCAGGAACGTCCCTGGTGAATAGAACTCAAGCCCTCGTGTATTGGTTAAAGATACAATATGGCTGCATTGAGGCCGTGTCACTGTCAGGTGCACGACCATTGGATCGTAAACATCCCCACAAAAACGGACTGTAGTACCAGAAAAGTATTAAAAAATGCAAAAATCGTCCCCCACCCTACTTCTAGAGGAATAGTGAGGGGGGGTCAAGCAGCCATGTGGTATGGTTGTGTGTCTGAATGGCGGTTAGTCACCGTTTGGTGCGCCGTCTGCAGCTACATGTGGCTCTGGGAATTGGACAGCAAATGGTTTTGAAGCCATGGCGGCCCCCTTACTCACTCCTTTTACATCGTACCTTCTATGTTTAACCACAGTGGAATTTCCATCCTTTTAATACCAATATCCATTTCTATGGTAAACTCAGCAAAAAAAAATTCTCATACCCACCCAGGGTCGGTATTGGTGGACATTTTGCGAGTCGTCAACAAGGCAGTCAAATATATTCGCTAAGGCATACGTAGCCTCCTCACACATTCAGGTAGAAATGGCTAACATTTCTCAAAATGGCCAACGCACCGGTAAAATCAGCACTCGCCCCATGAAGCAGCTTGCTGCCAGCACCAAAAATATAGGCTACTTTTTGGCCAAGAAACCCATCCTATACAGTCAGCGTTCCTCTCGTAAACTTGACCTATTGGGTTGAAGGTTTCCTCCCTGTGCGTTGGCCCTCCGTTTCCCGTTGCAAGGGCGAGTCCGGTGTGATGGCGGCCAAGACCAACATTGTCAACTGCAATTCCAGAAAAAAAACAAAAAAATCTTGCAAAAGAAAACAAAAAGGCACTTTTTCCCCCCCCCACATCGAAAAGACCGATCCTGAAGCTTCCGGCAGATGCAAGATTTACAGAAAGTGCAAATAGAGAAACGGTAATAGTTTTGTGCAGAATACGCCAGTTCAGCCATCTTGGTTTTCATGAGAAGAGCTTGGTCGAGTCCCTGGATCCAGTTTTTAGCATTCTAGGGGGAAAATAAATACATTTGAGAGTTATAAAGAAAAAAAAAAAAAAGACAACATATATTAAACAGAAACCCAAAAATAATTATAGATCAACCATTGCCAAGCCTGCACCGGGAAAGGCAGGTAAGGCCAACTGTATTGTGCATTGACAGCTTTTTGAGCGTGGTGGGGAGATGGAGGTTGGCTTTGTAGCAGCACAGCAAACAAAAAAGTTCTGTGAGGTCATTGGTGACATCATAAGCACTTCCTACGAGTTCACTTTCCAGCTTTAGATTGGACAGACCGGATCCCGATCTCCTCTGCTTCTCGCGGCAGTAACAGATCACTGCAATAGTGATGTATTGCTGACTGGTGACTATTATAGGAGGTACAACCTGCAACAGTCTTAGAACTTCAACTAATTCCCGGGAAAGAGGGACACTTTTACTGGTAAATATGTATCGTAAAGGACACGCCCCCTAGCATGCACCGACATTATGGCCTGCAAAGAATGAATATGAAAAAAACCTGATTGGTTATTCCATGAATCAGCACCAACACCGGGACATTTATGCCTCCCAATGACACCAACAGGGCATCTTTTTTCCTGTCATTGGCAACCACCTTTGGGGGCCTGTCTCCTCCCAGTGATCCACCACTTCCTATGTTTTTCCTGCCACCGACCACCACTTCTGGGGCATTTCTCCTCCCAGTTACCCACCTCTGATGCAAGTTCTCCCTAGTAACACCCAGACATTTTAACTGCCATCAAACACAACCTCTGGGGGCATTATCTCCCAGTGACCCACCACAGAGGTATTTCTCCAAACCCACACCCCCCCAATTATTATTTTTTCCTGCCACTGACCACCACTTCTGGGGCCTTTCTCCTCTCAGTGACCCATCACTTGAGAATTTGTTCCTCCCAGTGACACCAGGACATTTTTCCCTGTCACCAAGCACCACTTCTGGGGCCTTTCTCCTCCCAGTGACCCACCGCCGGGAGGTAATTTTTCCACCCAATGACACCGTGGCATTTTTTTTCCTGGACACTTACTGTACCACCACTACTACTGGGGCCTTTATGCTTCCAGTGACCCCCCCCCCCCACCAGTGCAAATTTCCCCCCTAATGTCACCAGGACATTTTTCCTGCCATCAAACACAACCTCAAGGGCATTATTTCCCAGTGACCCACCAAGGTATTTCACAGGACATTTTTTTTTACCTGCCACTGTCACAATTTTCCCCTTAAAGACACCATGGCATTGTCACCTCTCAGTGACCCACCACTGAGGTATTTTTTTCCTCTCAATGACACCAGGGCATTTCTTTTTTCCTGCCACTGTCCACCACTTTTGGGGCCTTTCTCCTGCCAATGACCCACCACCAAGGTATTAAACACCAAATCCCCTGGCAATTTTTTGCCTGACACCAGGCTGTTTCTTCTGCCATGGAACACCACCTCTGGGGGATTATCACCTCCCACGGACCCACCGCTGAGGTATTTTTTTCTCCCAATGACACCAGGGCATTTATTTTTTCCTGCCACTGCCCACCACTTCTGGGGTCTTTCTCCTACCAATGAGCCACCACCGAGGTATTAAAAAAAACAATCCCCCGTCAATTTTTCCCCATGACACCATGCTGTTACTTCTGCCATGGGACACCACCTCTGGGGCATTATCACCTCCCAGCAACCCACCGCTGAGGGCACCAGGACATTTTTTTTTTTAATGCCATAGACCACCACTTCTGGGGCCTTTCTCCTTACAATGATCCACCAGTGGTGCAATTTACTCCCCCCCCCCCCCCCCCCCCACCCCCCCCCCCCCCCACGACACCAGGACATTTTTCCTGCCATCAATCATCACTTCTGGTGGCATTATCTCCCAGAGACCTGCCACCAAGGTATTTTTTTCCTCCTGCCACTGACCACCACTTCTGAAGCCTTTCTCCTCCCAGTGACCCACCCCTGGAAAAAATTTTCCTCCCAGTGACCGCCACTTCTGGGTCCTTTCTTCTCCCAGGTCCTCCCACCATCAGTGCAATTTTCCCCTCTGACACCAGGACATTTTTCCTGCCATCAAACACTACTTCTAGGGGCATTATCAGCTGTCAGTGACCCGCCACCGAGGTTTTTTTGCCTCCCAATTATAACATTTATTTATTTCTTCAACAACAAGAGCATAAGTTCACGGCAGTAAACGATTCACTAACAGTTTCTTATTAGCATATGTTAAAAATACATACATCCAGCTGTTACGTTCAATATGGAAGAGATCATTTACTTCTAAACTTTAATTTGAAGGTCAGTTTTTTTTTTTACAAGTTACAGTTCTTTAGATAATTAGAAGCTCTAGGGTGGACCATCCAAGCTTGCAGTTTTTTTTTTTTTTTTTTATATATAACTAGTCGTAGATTGATTTTTGTATGCCAACATCAGCTCATATTGTGCTTGAATATTCGATCTAATAAGAACGTTGGATAAGTTCGGGGCATCAGAGGTTTTCCAACATACTAGACATTGTAATCCTTGCTGCTATGAGTATATGGGCTACTATTGTTCTAAACCAGTGATTCTCAACCAGGGTTCCGTGGAACCATTGGGTTCCTTCAGAGGTCGCTAGGGGTTCCTTCAGCATTGGGCAATTTCTGCTTCTCAGATAAGTTCCCACCGACACCATTGATCTTTTTAGCTACCTGTAAGGAGGTAATTCTTTCCAATGACCACAAGTGTAAGGACCACTCTTCCCACTGACCATCACACTAATGTATCGTGTCCTAAAGTTACTTCTCTGAAGAAGAAAAACAATACTTTGTTTGATCTAGTAATGAGGCATAGCAGTAGGTTTCTAACATCTGGTAGTCCCATTCCTCCTGCCAATTTGGTGGAAGTCAGGATAGAGAATGCCACTCTGGTTTTTTTACCAATCCAGATGAAGTTTTTAAGTTTCGTATTAATCTGCTTAAAAAAATTGCTAGGAATTACAACCGGGAGGGAACGAAATGAATACAGGATTTTGGGTAGTGTTTGTGAGTTAAGGAAATTTTTTTTCCTGCCACCGACAACCACTTTTGGGGTTTTTCTCCTCCCAGTGACCCACCACCAAGGTACTTTTTCCTCCCAATGACATCAGGGGATTTTTTTTCCTGCCACTTACCACCACTTCTGGGGTCTTTCCCTTCCCAGGGACCCACCACTGGGGAATGTTTTCCTCCCAGTGACACCAGGACATTTTCCTCTGTCACCGACCACCATTTCTGGGACCCTTTCTCCTCCCAGTGACCCGCCCACTGAGGTATTTTTTTTTTCCTCCCAATGACACCAGGGCATTTTATTCCCTACCACTTACCACTACTTCTGAGGCCTCCCAGTGGCCCACCACCAGTGCAATTCCCCTCCAATTACACCAGGACATTTTTCCTGCCATCAACCACCACTTCTAGGGGCATCATCAGCTGCCAGTGAACCACCACTGAGGTATTTTTTTTTTCCTCCCGGCGACACCAGGGAATTTTTTTCCTGACACTTACCACCACTTCTGAAGCCTTATGGCACACGGTCGGAATTTCCGATGGAAACAGTCCGATGGGAGCTTTTCATCGGATTTTCCGACCGTGTGTATGCCCATCGGTCTTTTTCTGTCGGAATTTCTGACGGACTTTGCATTGAGAACCTGTTCTCAATTTTTCCGACGGAAAACCTTTCTATCGGATTTTCCGATCGTGTGTATGCAATTCCGACACGCAAAATTCCGACGCATGCTCGGAAGCATTAAACTTCCCTTTTATAGTGCTGTCGAACGTGTTGTATGCGGCGGTGTTACTGGCCGTCAGAATTTGGTGTAACCGTGTGTAGGCAAGACAGTTTGAGCGAAATTCCGTCGTAATTCCGACAGGAAAACCATCAGAGCTTTTTCCGACGAGAATTCCGACAGTGTACGCGGCATTACTCCTTCCACTGACCCACCACCCAAGGTATCTTTTCCTCCAAATTCCACCATGACATTTTTTTTCCCTGCCACCAACAATCACTTCTGAGGCTTTTTCCTCCCAGTGACACCAGGACATTTTTTTCCTGTCACTAACCGCCACATCTGGGGCCCTTTCTCCTCCCAGTGACCCACCACTGGAGGTATTTTTTTTCCTCGCAATAACACCAGGGCATTTGTTTACTGCCACTTACCACCACTTCTAGGGCCTTTCTCCTCCCAGTGATCCCCACCAATGTAATTTTCCCCCTAATGACACTTGGTAATTTTTTCTGACATCGCATGCTCATGACACCAAGGCATTTAATATTTTCCTACCACTGACCACCACTTTTGGGGCCTTTCTCCTCCCAGTGACCAACTACCGGTGCAATTCCCCCCACCCCCATGATGCCAGGACATTTTTCCTGCCATCAAACACCACTTCTGGGGGATTATCTCCCAGTGACCCAGCATCAAGTTATTTTTTCCTCCAAATGACACCAGGGCAAGTTTCCCTGTCACCGACTGCCACTTCTGGGACCTCTCTCTTCCCAGTGCCCCACCACTGGTGAAATTACCCCCCGACACCATGAAATTTTTCCTTTCATCGAACACCACCTTTGGGTCATTCTTTCATTCTAAAGACATCAAAGCATTTTTTCCTGTCACCGACCGCCATTTCTGGGACATTTTTTCTCCCAATGACCCACCACTAGGGCATTTTTCCTTCCAATGTCAAAACCAAGGCATTTTTCCTGCCACCACCCCCCACTTTTTGGGGCCTTTCTCCAGCCAATGATTCAATGCCAGGGCATTTTTTTTTTCTTACCAAAGCATTTTCTCCTGGCACCAATAGCCTCTTCTAGGGGTCTCCCCTCTATGACCCACCACCCTTAGAGCATTTGCTTCTCAACGACAACAAGGCATTTTTTTATTCTGCCACTGGCTTCTATTTCTAAAGGCCATTCTCCCAATCACCTGCCACTGGGCTATTTTTTCCTCCAGTTGACATCGGACACCAAGGCATCATTTTTTCCTGCCACCTGTGGAGCCTTGCTATTCCAATGCCCCACCGTCCACAGACTGACGTTTCTTTCATTTTTTCTCCCAATGACCCACCATCAGGAACTTTTGTCCCCCAATGACAATACCACCAAGGCATTTTTCCTTCCAATGACCCACCCCTGGGGCATTTTTTTGCTCCTAATGACACCACCAAGGCATTTTTCCTGCCGCTAATAGCCTCTTCTAGGGGTCTCCCCGCAACCACCAACCAGCCCGGGGCATTTTTTCCTCCCAATGAAAACAGGGCATTTTTATTCTGCCACTGACCACCATTCCTGGGGACATTCGTCTCCCAATTATCCTACCACTGTGGCATTTTTCCTTTCAATGACCCACCTCTGGGGCATATTTTCTTCCGAATGACACTACCCAGGCAGTTTTCCTGTCACTACCTTTCACTTCTGGGGCCTTTCTCCTCCCGATAATCCTGGCATTTTTTTCTTTTACAATGACATAAAACACCAAGGCATCTTTTTTTTCTTCCCTGCCACTGACCGTGACTTCTGGGGCCTCTCTTCTCCCAATGAACCGCCGCCAGGGTTTTCTTTTCCCTCCCAATTACACCAAGAATTTTTTTCCTGCCACTGAATCCACTTCTGGGGCCTTTCTCCTCGCAGTGGCCTGCCACTGAGGCATTTTCTTCCAGGGGCAATCCCTTGTTGCATCAGGAGGCTATTCAAAATGAATAGTACCACAATGCAGCATGTTACGGGTATGAATCAGAGCCATCTCTTGAAAAAAAAAATTTAAGTTTAGTTCCTAAGCTCAGGATTTTTTTTTACCCTCGCAGAGGGTCATTCGCTCATGTAAGTGAGCGCAATATTACCCCGAATTTTAAAGCTAAACTCCAGGCACCAACATTTTAAATCTATTCCTCAATCGTAACAAAAGATATAAATCTACTTTGTGTGAGGGCAGGGGGATGGGGGTTGTAAGTAGTCTCTCCAGCCATCATGAGGGCTTGCCACTATCCCCCGTGCCGAGTTCCCAGGTCTGTACACCTGCTGTGCCCATTATGAGGGGTTCCCACCATCCCTGTGCAGATTTCCCAGGTCTGTAAACCTGCTGTGCCCATTATGAGGGGTTCCCCCCATCCCCGTGCTGAGTTCCTGGGTCTGTACACCCGCTGTGCCCATTATTAGGGGTTCCCACCATCCCTGTGCTGAGTTCCCGGGTCTGTACACCCGCTGTGCCCATTATGAAGGGTTCCCACCATCCCTGTGCAGATTTCCCGGGTCTGTAAACCTGCTGTGCCCATTATGAGGGGTTCCCCCATCCCTGTGCTGAGTTCCCAGATCTGTACACCTGCTGTGCCATTATGAGGGGTTCCCACCATCCCTGTGCTGAGTTCCCAGGTCTGTACACCCTGCTGTGCCCATTATGAGGGGTTCCCACCATCCCTGTGCTGAGTTCCCGGGTCTGTACACCTGCTGTGCCCATTATGAGGGGTTCCCACCATCCCTGTGCAGATTTCCCGGGTCTGTAAACCTGCTGTGCCCATTATAAGGGGTTCCCACCATCCCTGTGCTGAGTTCCTGGGTCTGTACACCCCGCTGTGCCCATTATGAGGGGTTCCCACCATCCCTGTACTGAGTTCCCGGGTCTGTACACCCGCTGTGCCCATTATGAGGGTTCCCACCATCCCTGTACTGAGTTCCTGGGTCTGCACACCTGCTGTGCCCATTATGAGGGCTTGCCACCATCCCCCGTGCTGAGTTCCCAGGTCTGTACACCTGCTGTGCCCATTATGAGGGGTCCCGCCATCCCTGTGCTGAGTTCCCCGGGTCTGTACACCTGCTGTGCCCATTATGAGGGGTTCCCACCATCCCTGTGCAGATTTCCCGGGTCTGTAAACCTGCTGTGCCCATTATGAGGGGTTCCCACCATTCCTGTGCTGAGTTCCCGGGTCTGCACACCTGCTGTGCCCATTATGAGGGTTTCCCACCATCCCTGTGCTGAGTTCCTGGGTCTGTACACCCGCTGTGCCCATTATGAGGGGTTCCCACCATCCCTGTGCTGAGTTCCCGGGTCTGTACACCTGCTGTGCCCATTATGAAGGGTTCCCACCATCCCTGTGCTGAGTTCCCGGGTCTGCACACCTGCTGTGCCCATTATGAGGGTTCCCACCATCCCTGTGCTGAGTTCCTGGATCTGTGCCCATTATGAGGGGTTCCCACCATCCCTGTGCTGAGTTCCCGGGTCTGTACATCCGCTGTGCCCATTATGAGGGGTTCCCACCATCCCTGTGCCAAGTACCCAGGTCTGCACACCTGCTGTGCCCATTATGAGGGGTTCCCACCATCCCTGTGCTGAGTTCCTGGCTCTGTACACCTACTGTGCCCATTATGAGGGGTTCCCACCATCCCTGTGCTGAGTTCCCGGGTCTGTACACCTGTTGGGCTCATTATGAGCGTTGCCATATCTTTTTTTTTTGTTGAGTGTGTGAAAGAGACCTAACAGCATAGCTTGGAGGCAGGGTTACCCTTTTCTCATGGAGGGAAGGTGGGGGGAGGGGATGGAGTGTAAAGCAAGTTTAGGGCATCACCAACATATGACAATAATACATCAATGTCGATTAGATACGCCCGCCATCAGTACAAAGAATGCAAAGAAAAAAAATAAACCATGTAAAACTGTTCTCAGCTTTGGCGTATATCTAGGAGGCGGGGTGCGGCCAGAGAAAAGCGCATTTTTTTTATAGGTTAAAAAACTTAAAAAAAAAAAAAATTGGCCGGATTTTTGCCCCACGGGAGACCTAACAGAGGTCTCCAGAGCCCTATGAACTCGCAGCTGTGCCCGCTTTTCTCACCCCTCGTCGTCCCATCTGCCACCTCCATAAATAACCAAATCATGAAAGGGAGCCGAGCGACCCCGGAGTGGCGTTTTTATGAGTGCAGGAGGGGGGGATGGGCGGTAACATGACGGGTAGCTACTGGAAGATGAATAAAATATTACACTTTTCATGAAAAGGGCACAGAGAGGACGATGGCAGCCATCGCCCCACTGTCTGAGGCTTGCTGCCAACCTCCAAATTGAGCCCTGGATGATTAAGAATTCAAGTTCAGAAAAAAAAAAAAGGTGGACTAAATTATAGCTTCATAGATTAAAAAAAAAAAAAAAAAAAAAGTGAGCTGCGTTATTTTATTTTTTTTGAGGCTATAATGTAGTCCACTTTTTTATAATTTTTTTTATATATCTTATAAGCTATAATAAAAAAGTGGGACTACATTAAAAAAAAAAAAAAAAAAAAAAAATCTATTAAGCTATAATGTAGTACACTTTTTTAGTTATTTTTTTATACATCTTAGAAGCTATGACGCAGCTAACTTTTTTTTTTAATTTCTTTTTTTAAGTGAGCTGCGTCCATAGCTTCTAAGATATATAAAAAAATAACGCAGCTCACTTTAAAAAATAAAATAAAAATCTATTAAGCTATAAAGTGAGCTGCGTTATTTTTTTATATATCTTAGAAGCTATGGACGCAGCTCACTTAAAAAAAAAATAAAAAAATAAAAAAGTGAGCTGTGTCATAGCTTGTAAGATGTATAAAAAAATAATAAAAAAGTGGACTACATTATAGCTTCATAGATTAAAAAAAAAAAGTGAGCTGTGTTATTTTTTTTATATATCTTTGAGGCTATAATGTAGTCCACTTTTTTATAATTTTTTTTATATATCTTAGAAGCTATGATAAAAAAGTGGGACTACATTATAGCTTAATAGATTTTTATTATTTTTTTTAAAGTGAGCTGCGTTATTTTTTTATATATCTTAGAAGCTATGGACACAGCTCACTTTTTATTTATTTATTTTTTTAAGTGAGCTGCGTCCATAGCTTTTAAGATATATAAAAAAATAAATGCAGCTCACTTTAAAAAAAATAAATAAAAAAATCTATTAAGCTATAATGTAGTCCCATTTTTTTATTATAGCTTCTAAGATATATAAAAAAAAATTATAAAAAAGTGGACTACATTATAGCCTCATAGATATATAAAAAAAAAAAAAAATAATACGCAGCTCACTTTTTTTTTTTAATCTATGAAGCTATAATGTAGTCCACCATTTTATTATACATCTTAGAAGCTATGACGCAGCTCACTTTTTTTTAAATCTATGAAGCTATAATGTAGTCCACTTTTTTTTTTTATATACATCTTAGAAGCTATGACGCAGCTCACTTTTTTTTTTAATCTATGAAGCTATAATGTAGTCCACCATTTTATTATACATCTTAGAAGCTATGACGCAGCTCACTTTTTTTTTAATCTATGAAGCTATAATGTAGTCCACTTTTTTTTTTATATACATCTTAGAAGCTATGACGCAGCTAACTTTTTTTTTTTTTTAAATCTATGAGGCTATAACATCAATTATAGCGTATAATATATATAAAAATAAATAATAAAAAAAGTGTACTACATTATAGCTTCATAGATTTAAAAAAATAAAAAAGTGAGCTGCGTTATAGCTTCTAAGAGATAATATATATATATATATATATATATATATATATATATATATATATATATATATATATATATATATATATACACACACACACACACACACACACACACACACACACATATATATATATATATATATATACACACATACACACACACACACACACACATCTTAGAAGCTATGGACGCAGCTCACTTTTTTTTTTTTTAATCTATGAGGCTATAATGCAAGTCAACTTTTTTTTTTATATAGCTTCTAAGCTATATAAAAAAATAAAAAAGTGGGCTACATTATAGCTTCATAGACTAAAAAAAAAAAAAATAAAAAAAAAAAAATGAGCTGCGTTATAGCTTCTAAGATAGATTAGATTATATATATATATATATATATATATATATATATATATATATATATATATTAAATAAAAAAAAAGGATGAACTGCATTATAGATTTTAAAAAAGTGCGCTGTGTTATAGCTTTATAAAAAAAAAAAAATTAAATAAAAAAATTGAACTGCTTTATAGATTTATTAAAAAAATAAATAAAAGTGGTCTGCATTATAGCTTCATAGATTTATAAAAAAAAATTTATAAATAAAAAGAAAAAAAGCCACTGCAACCATGATGTTCAGCACCATTTCACCCCCTTCTTTTTGCGTAGGGCAAGCCACTGAAATTATTGGGCTGCCCTACAAGTGAGTACACCCACGCATCTGCTAACGCATGCGCCAAAACGCAGAATGCTTTTTAGAAGGACAGCAGTATAGCCGAATGTATGAATGAGCAATAAGCTTGTCAGGTCAAGTTTATTTTACTTTATAGCTTAAGGTTTTTAAGTGCTGTTTCAGTGGTTTTATTTTTGTTTTTGAAATTAAATGTTTTCATTTTAATATGTTATATCATTAATATAACATTTGTAATTGTTTAATATTGCATATTACAGATTACATAATTATTATTAAAAATATTTTTTTTAACCTATTAATATGCGGCTTTCTGTAACCTTTTTTCGATAAAAAAAAAAAAAAAAAAAAATGATTTAATATGCTCCACCTCGGACACAGGATCCTTGAAACGGCAGGTTTGATGGTTAATTTCAGATCGCCTCTCTAACTGGGAAAAAAAAAAGGGAAATAAAAAAAAGGAGCCAAAAAGACGTCTGAGTATAGTGTGAAACAGTCGAAAGCATCACCTTCTGTCTGGATAGGAAGATATTTTATTATAGAAATTTTTAACGTGAATATATTCAAATAGTTATTTTTTTTTAATATATAGAAAACCTCTGCACATCCCCTTTAAGTGATAAAATGAAAAGGACTTTAAACGCGTTAGACTGCACCGGAAAGCTCCTAGAATGACGGCAGCCCCTGCGTGACACGGACAATGCCCGATGTTGTATGCTCAAATATTTGCTCGACTATTATTCTGGGACACAGTCTGTCCTCATCGCTGTCCCTGCTGCACCTTGGCACGCTGCGATTGGGTAACCCTTCCTGCTCTCCTCGCACCGACATCTCGCAAACGTTTTATATTCCTCCCCACGACTCGAATCCCATCGAGCTTCTGTGGCAAATAATAAACCCCCCCGGGGGCTCTCATGACCGTGCCCCATTTTGAAAGTCTATGTACAAAGACCCCAAGACAGGTGATTTTTTTTTCCCCCTTTTTATACCCAATTGTGAAATCAGTAAAACACACACACACATACATATACATATATATATATATATATATATATATATATATATAATATATTTAATATATTTTAAAAAATGTTTTTTATGGGATTTTTTTTTCAATAATAATAAATTATATATATATATATACACACACACACACACACACACACACACACACACACATATACATATATATATATATATATATATATATATATATATATATATATATATATATCTATATATATACAAACATACACACACAAACATAACACACAACACACATATAATATAATATAATAAAATAAAATTACACACACACACACACACAAACAATATTATATATATAAAAAAATATATATATATATATATATATTATTTTCAATTATATAATATATATATATATATATATATATATATATATATATATATATATATATATATTATAACTATATATATACATACACATCACAACACACACACACACACACACACAAATATAATAAATAAAATTACACACACACACATTTTTTCATAAAAAAATATATTTTTAAATTTATATATTTTATATAAATATATATATATATATATATATATATATATATATATATATATATATATACATACATATACACATACATATACACACACACACACACACACACACACACACACTATATATATATATATATATATAATAAATAAAATTACACACACACACACACACACACACACACACACACACACACACACACACACATTATATATAAAAATGTATATATATTATTTTTTCCTCAATAATAAATATATATATATATATATATATTTTTTTATTTTTTTTTTATTATTGAGGGAAAAAAATATATATTTATTTATAATTATTTATGTATTTTTTACATACGCACTGTATATATATAGGCCATTTTATTTCAGGGTGGTGCTCTAAGGAAGCTGCCAACTTCTTATAACTCTCAGAACGCGCCAAGGAAATCGTTCCCGCAAGTAAATAATTCATCCCAGTGGAGACATTTCCCAGGCTGTAATTTGTATCTCAGCCCCGCCCACAATGACATAATGAAGACATCCCCCTCTGACAGCTGGGCTTCCCATTTGTTAGTCAGCAATATGGTTTTTGTCCATTGGTGGGAGGTGGTTGGGGCAGAACTGGAGATCCTCACGGAAGATCTCTTTGCTGCATCTGCGAAAACCACTAAAAAAAGTGCAACATATTTGCAGAGCTAGTCATTGTTAACACCCCAAAAGCAGCAAGCAAAGAATCGCATTTTCTGCATGTGTGAAAATGCGCACGATGCGACAAAACGCATTGTTAAACACGCAAACTCAGCCCCCATTGAATCTATGTAACACGACTTACTATCCTTATCAATGAGCTACTCTATTGCCCCCTCAGTCACACATCGCGTAGCCGGAACTCACGTCCTCACTTGCGGTTTTGTGTGGGCAATTTTCGCGCAATTCCGCTTGTCACGCATTGGGCATTCCAATTCACTTCAACGGGCTGCCCTATGCGCGTTTGTCGCCACCCCCCCCCCCCCCCAAAAAAAAAGCTGCGGCTCCTTTTTGGGACGACAAGCTTTGCGCAATTCCATAGCGTGACAAATCGCAAAACAAAAAATTGCACCAGGTTTGTGGCACCATTTAGAATGAAAAAAAAGAGCATGAGCTTTCTTTGCCACGTGTAGGGCACCCCAATGAAATGAGTCAGTAGATAAGGACAATGTCCTTGCTGCTGCAATGTGATTGGGAGCTCAAATAACCACAAAAAAAAAAAACCTGAAACCTCAGTTTTTGGATGGCGCCGACCTTTGTTGCGTCTGTAAACACAATAGCGCCCGTGGCAATATTCCCGAATCCGTACGGAAAGCAGAGCCAACGGTGACGGTTTTGAAGTAGACCCACCTACAGATCCTGCCAGTCCATCCCCAGTAAGGGTTAACCTTCTACCAGCCAGTCACATGACCGTTAATGCAGCAAACCCATGGACACAGCATGCCCGCTCCAGCACGGGCAAACTGGAAGCCATCAATGTAGATAGGTTGACCACAGAGCAGAACTGGTAGGGCTTTACCAGTATCTATCTCACCGTCTCTCAACCTTCTCATCATGGAGGAACCCTTGAAACAACGTTCAGATCTCAAAAGGAAAAATGACTATCAACAGGCTCAAGGTACATTAGCACGATCAGCTAGTTGTAAATATAGGAACACGTATAAGAAGAAAGGACGTGGGGCCTACGTAGCATGTTTGACCCCCCCCATGGTGGACCATTCCTCAACTCCTGTGCTCAAGACAATGAAAATTGTAAAGAGAGTCCCATTAAATCGCACATCCCAACACAACCAGCCTCAAGCCTGGGCTCCATCCAGACCACACTCCCAGCCAGGGGCGGACTGACCATTCGGCCACTCGGGCACTGCCCAACTGCTCCGGGCCACTAGGGGGCCTCCATCAGGGTTGCCAGCCTCAGTAAAACCAGGGACAGTATGTAAAAATATGTGTTTTTTTTATTTACATCTGTCTCTGAAATGTCCCTTACCAACATCCTTTTGGTCTAAAAATCCAGAGATTATAGCTGCCCCACCTCTCCAGTACCTTCTCAGCCAATAGAAACATGTCTGTGTATACTGTGTGAGTGTATACTGTGTGGCCCCATAATCTGATTGCCTGGGGGCCCCATAATCTCCTATTTCCCAGGGGCCCCAGGAGTTGTCAGTCCGCCCCTGCTCCCAGCGCATTTCACCCTGCAAGGGTGGGACGACACATGTTGGGAGGGTGGGACGACACATGTTGGGAGGGTGGGACGACACATGTTGGGAGGGTGGGACGACACATGTTGGGAGGGTGGGGCTAAGGCTGTTTTCACTTTCCACACACAAGGTTTAGTCGTGATGTTACGGCTTGTGGGACTCTTTGCATCGGTATCTACAGAGTCAGGACGAGCTCCGACCTTGCCAGTGGTTGATAATAGAAGAGAACCTGTTGGAGCCTCCAGCAGCACCTGTAGTTTTGGCATTGGTTCACGGTGCAAATGAGTAGAGTTTCTTTACATTGGTGGTCAGTGGAAAAGTGCCCTCTAACATAGGCGGTCAGTGGCTAAGGAACCACGCCTTTTGGTGGCCTATGGAAGGACACATTGGTGATAAGTGGAAAGGATTCCCCTTCACTTTAGTGGTCGGTGTAGTGTCCTCTTGTATTGATCACTGGTCCCAAGTCAATGGTTCTAACTAGTTATGTTCATGCTGGAGCTACTGTCAGGCAGAGTAATCCATTACTCCCCAAGGAACCCCCCCTGAAAACCCCCTAGTAGAGGAACCCTACAACTCCAAGGAGCCCAATAGAAAAATAGCCCGACACCTCGCCCATCCCGAGTAGTTAGCCGGCAAAAGCAGCCTCAGCTCGATTCATCCGAGGCCACGCCCCCAATAGGTTTTGCCCCACTCTCGACCTCTGATTATGCCCCCTGAGGGTGGGGCAAAACATGTTGGGGGGCGTAGCTTGCATGAATCGAGCTGAGGCTGCTTTTATCTGCTTACTACTCGAGCCAAGAGAGGTGTGCGGAGGCCAGGCTATTTCTTTCTATTTCTATAGCGTGCTTTGGGACCTCTCTCCAGCCTGCACCAACTAACTGGACCTGGTCAGCCTGAGTGGGGGGGGGGGGGCCCAAAGCATTTATCGTGGGTCCAAGGAGCCCTGGCTGAGAAAGGCTGATCTATATTCTGTAAGCCAGTATCAGGTTAGCACAAGCTTAGTAGTGGGGAATTAAATATGGTCCAGCCTCCCCCCCCCTCCCCACCCACCAAAATTAGCATAATGCCCCACTAAGAAACACCCCAGACAATACTCCCCAGTGCACCCGGGAAATACAGCCCCAGTGCACCCGGGAAATACAGCCCCAGTGCACCCGGGAAATACAGCTTGATTGAGCATAGCAATATTTCACAGCACAAATACCGTATATACTCGGGTATAAGCCGAGATTTTAAGCACATTTTTTTGTGCTGAAAATGCCCCCCTCAGCTTATACTAGAGTCAAGCACTTTTCTGCAGCAGAGAATTACATTTTCCGACGCGATTTTGGGGGTCCGTATCTCGGGGCCACTTGGTGCTAGGAACCCAGTGTGCAAACCCAGTGAACCCAGTATGCAAACCCAGTGAAACTAGAAATACAACATATCCAAAGATGGGGTTCCTAGCACCAAGTGGCCCCAAGATACAGGGCACCAAAGTCGGTTCGGAAATGTAATTCTCTGCTGCAAAAGTGCTTGACATTTTCCAAACCGACTTTGGGGCCCCGGATCTTGGGACCACTTGGTGTTAGGAACCAAGTGTGCAAACCCAGTGAAACTAGCACTAACATATCCAAAGATGGGGTTCCTAGCACCAAGTGGCCCCGAGATACGGGCCCCCCAAAGTTGGTTCGGAAAATGTAAATTCTCTGCTGCAGAAAAGTGCTTGACCTTTTCCGAACCGACTTTGGGGCCCCCCGTATCTCGGGGCCTCTTGGTGCTAGGAACCCAGTGTGCAAAACCAGTGAACCCAGTATGCAAACCCAGTGGAACTAGAACTAAAACATATCCCAAGATGGGGTTCCTAGCACCAAGTGGCCCAGAGATACGGGGCCCCAAAGTCGGTTCGGAAAATGTAATTCTCTGCTGCAGAAAAGTGCTTGACATTTTCCGAACCGACTTTGGGGCCCCGTATCTCGGGGGCCACTTGGTGATAGGAATCCCATTGTATATGTTGTCGTGCTAGTTCCACTGGGTTTGCACACCAAATTTGGGGTTCCCAGCTCCAAGTGGCCCCAAGATACAGGGCCCCCAAAGTCGGTCAACTGTGTCCACCTGCAGCAATGTCATTTCGGGAGCCTTTGGGTCCAGAGACCCCAAATTTGGCTGCAGCTAGGGGGCATCTAGGAACCCTTAACTACTAAGTTTGAAGTTCGGGGGACCTATGGCTGCAAATGGGCACAGTGAGGCATGCAAATGGGCACAGTGAGGCATGCAAATGGGCATTGTTGACCCTCTTTTCCACTTACAGTAGCTGCGCATTTCTCACCCTAGGCTTATACTCGAGTCATTACGTTTTCCCAGTTTTTTTGGGGGTAAAATTAGGTGCCTCGGCTTATATTCGGGTCGGCTTATGCTCGAGTATATACGGTACTTGCAATGTACCCTTTGCGGGGTCCCTTTGGGTGTATGTGCTGGCCCAGCTCCTCTGCCCTTCCACTTCCTACATTACCTTTTAGCCTTGGGAGGAGCAGAGGGGAATATTATAGGATTTCACTTAAGTGACTGCTCTAAAGCTGCTGAGGCCATAGACATTTATATTCAAGATAGCGGCACCCGGCATCAATATCGGGCCCTTTGGATGTCTACCCAAGGGAGGCTTTCACAGATAAATAACAACATGAATAAAATATGTTAAATGCACGTATGACCTTATGGAAAGGTTGTTGCTGAAATGAATGGTCTGGTGATGGGGTATCTATCTGTATAGAGAGCTCTGGGACTACACCTCCATCTACTATTCTTGTACTGTACCACATGCATGCACTCTCCGTTTTTACCTGTTCCATCTCTGCTATCCCTTCTTAGCTCTCCTGACATCTGGAAGTCGATGCTGGCATAGGTGTTGATGCACGGATTGGCTCCCAGGGTTCCGCTCTTCATTGGCTGTGGCACATTAGCACTCACCAGATAGGCAGTCAGTGGACTGGTACGCACGTCTTTTACAAGGTCCAGATCAATGTAATTGAGCCCAGATTCCTTGGATTGCGCCCGGTTTCCATTGCAAGAGGCAACAGTGTTGAGGGGCGGGTTATCAGAACAGTGCCTGGTTCGGGCCGGGTGATCGCCCCTCACAAGCCTGTTACGATCCGGCCCATTGTAAAGACTACAACCAGCTAGCAGGCCCCTCAGTTCCAAGTCTTCAGAAGGAGGCTTTGTTGCCATAGTCTTCTCGGCAAGACCCAGTACACTGTCCACTTGGGCCTCTGTTGGCACCTTGGCAGTAAGGCTTAGCTTGTTATCTGCAGGCGCTATGGGCCTGAATGTGTTATCGCTGGCCACCATGGGCCAGGGATCGTCTTCGGTTGATGGCTTTAGAGTCTTTTCTATAGTTGAGGTAGGCCGTGATGCCTTTTTTGAAACTGACCTGGAGTTCACTTCTGCAGTTACCAGGCCAGACATACTTTCAGGAGTTGTCTTTGAAGCCTTCTCAACTTTTTGGTCGGTAACAGATGGAGGTTGTGAGCGCCATGTCTCTGGTTCAAAATTCATTTTGGTATAGTCTCCATTGGCCACCTTTGGATGCTGTGTGTCCATGGCAATGTATTCCGCCTGGGGAACATCAAAGTCCTTTTTTGTCTTTTCCTTTTTGGCCCTGAAGTTGATGCTGACATATTCCCCTGGGCTGGGTGGTCTACGGTAGTTTCCTGGCAATGTGTTTGCCCTCCAAGTGTCCGCAGACATACTGAGTGGCCTCCAACTCCTGCTACTGCTGACTTCTTCTAGGCTGTCAGAGGATGAGGAGCAAGAGTTCCGAACAGGAGGTGCCGGGTCCAGTTTATATGAGCGAGGAAGTGAACGGTAGGAGGCAGGAATCCTTGTAGGACCATTGCTCAGTTTTAAGCACTTCTCCGCAGGCGGAGGGGTACTAGATGCCGAGCGGCTTAGTGGCCACATGCTCATGTAATCTGAAGCTTGGCTGTCTGCACTGCCCACTGACATATCTCCAGAAGGTGGCCAGCTGGTCCTCTCTTGCTCTGGGGAACAGCTACCCAGTGGGGACATCAAGACATAACCTGCCAGTTCTATAGGGGCCGGTGGAGAGATACTGTTAGGTGTCATGGGCATGTAATCTTGGGATCGGCTGCCAGGAAGCATGGGCATATAACCTGCTTCTCGGCGTGGCTCACATTTCCCCATCATGGCATAATTGTCTTCATGTTCCAGTCTGATGGTTTTTCCTCCATCTTCATCACTTGGTGTCATGGGAACTGAAGCAAGGTCCAGCGCTAGAGACCTCCTCCCAAACTGACCCATGGAGATGTAATTGGTTTCTCCTGTAACTGGAGATGGTGGCAAAAATATTGGAGGCTCGTGCAGACTAGGACTTGAGCCGTACTCATCTGAAGAGGCAGAACCATAGTCTACTGGAGGTTGAATGGCTTCTACTCTTGGCCGCTTCTCCTCTTCCTCGGGGGATCGTGGACTATGATCCCTAGGCAGGGAGTGAGGCTTTGGAGCCGGTGAGCTGTCCAACGAAGCTTCAATTCTGGAGCGGCGAGATAAGCCAACCTGGCTAGGCGGTGGTGGGTTAGGTAGGTGCCTTCTGGATGGGACAGTGATGGGCGTCGAGGAAAGGGACTGACTCTTGGTCCGTGGACGAAACTCTTCACTTAAAGACTTCATAGCTTCCAGGATGGTCTCGTGCATGTTCTGGGCTACAACAGAGTCTTCAACCTGAAAGATTAGAAATGGATATGAGTTTTGTAATTTTATGCTGATGGCTAAATAACTAAAATAAGTAATAATAATTAAATAAAACTAAACAAAGAGCTTTTTCAGGATATACATGTTAGAGAAATGTACTTTTCTTATCCAGGCCAAAAAGACAGACTTTCTTGTAAGAACAAATTTAGACGCATGGAAATTCACCATCCTGCTTCGGATCAGAAGGGGGTGTCTGCCCTGATCTTTGCTCCATTTTCACGCATCTCTACTATTTACCTTGATCTTCTCCATATTCTCCGAGCCCTCTGCCTGCCCTGACCTCTGGATTCCTCTACTGCCTGCTGCCTGTTTTGACCTTTCCTACCTTCTCCATTTCCTCTGCTGCTCACTGCCTTCTCTGACTTGCAATGTTCTTGGATTCCTCTACTACCTGCCCCGACCTCTGCTATGTTCTTAGATTCCTCTACTCCTTGCTGTTTGTCTTTACCTGTCCTACGTTCTCCGTTTCTTCTACCGCTTGCTGTCTTCTCTGACTTTTGCCGTGTCTTTTGATCCTTTCACTGCCTGCCTTGATCTTTGCCCTATTTTATAAATTCCTCTACTGCCTGCCCTAACCTCTGCTACGTTATTGGATTCCTCTACTGCCTGCCCTAACCTCTGCTACGTTATTGGATTCCTCTACTGCCTGCCCTAACCTCTGCTACGTTATTGGATTCCTCTACTGCCTGCCCTAACCTCTGCTACGTTATTGGATTCCTCTACTGCCTGCCCTAACCTCTGCTACGTTATTGGATTCCTCTACTGCATGGGTCTTCAAACTAGACATGTGCAATTCGTTTTGCTTTTTTTCGTTTTTCGTTAAAATTCGTTATATTCGTTCATTCGTTATCGTACAAAAGAAGGAACGATTCGCTAAAAATTTTAACGAATAACGAACGTTCGAATCGAACGAAAAAAAAAAAATTAAAAAAAACAACGAAAATCCGAAAAAAACAAAATTAGAAACAACGAATCTACGAAAGAAGAAAATCCGAAAAACGAAAACAGGAACAACGAAAATCAAAATGAACGAAAAAATTTGTACATTCGTAACTTTTTTTTTTTTCGATTCGTTATTTTCCGTGTCTCTTACAATGGCGCTGCTTAACATGCCTCGAATGGATTGAACGAAAAAATTTGTAACTTTTTTTTTAGATTCGTAATTTTCCGTGTCTCTTACAATGTAATAATAGCATACACATTACTTAAAATTATGAATTATGCTCCGATTACAAATCTACGAAAACAATGTTACGAAAGTACGAATAAATCAATCTAACGAAAGTACGAATGTAACTAAATCTACGAAAATACGAATTTCGAATAAACGAAAATTAAACTAACGGAAAAACGAATCAACGAAAAAATAACTCTTACCAAAATACGAATCGTTGCGAATACGAACACCGACGACTTACGAATTTACGAATCGTTACGAATCAACGGAAAAGAAAGAAACAAAAACGAAAATAAAACAAATTTTTTCTATTGTGCACATGTCTACTTCAAACTATGGCCCTCCAGTTGTCCAGGAACTACAATTCCCATCATGCCTAGTCATGTCTGTAAATGTCAGAGTTTTACAATGCCTCATGGGATGTGTAGTTTTGCGAAACAGCTGGAGGGCCGTAGTTAGAGGATCCCTGCTCTACTGCCTACCCTGACCTTTGCCACACATTCTCAGATCCCTCTGTCGCCTGCCATGATCTTTGTTCGCAGATTATGTCTGATGCCAGCTGCCAGTCAGTGTTGACTCTTCTCCAGAATGTCTTCCATCTTGTTTCTCCTGTCACTGTACGGTACATCTACTCTCTTCTACTTGGGTCCACTAGGGACATTCTACAGAGAGTCTAAAGTTTTGTGCATTAAGCCCTTGTATTTGCATTAAGCCCTTGAAGCCCTGGGGGCAACCTAGTGCCAGCAGGCTTGTTTGCTTTAAAGGGAAGAACATGCTAAAGGTGAAGCTACATTGGCTCACTATTTACTCTGTGTCCAGACCTCATGCAAGTGTAGCGCCCACACTTTTTCAAAGTGTGCGCTATCAGTGTAAATTTAGTTTTCCAGAACTGTAACAGAGTTCTGGGGGTTAATTGTACAGGTCTTTTACTTGGGCATCAGTCTGGCTGGGCTGTACTGGAGTTCTGCCTGGTCATAGGTGCAGTGAGGCACCTGTGACAGGCCGAGAACCGAGCCTGGTTGGACGTGTTGGGTACCCATCTTTCTCAGGGCCAATCAGTAGGCACGTCTGGCCCCGCTGTGTAGTCTGGGAAGGGGTATTTAAGGTGCTGAAGTCACGTGCTCGGGGTTCGGCTTGCTCTTCTGTTCCTGGTTACGGTCCGGACCGACCCCATGAGGGGTCCTGGACCCAGGAGCGTCTGCTGTCCCCGCAGGCATGGTCACCATGACCAGCCCCAGAGGCCCTCATAGTCTGGGGTGGGGATCTGTCCGTTCCCGAGCCTCGGAACTGGTTAGTTCAAGGCCCAGTAACTGAAGCAGGATTCAAAGGTGTCCCGGTGTGCTCTCGGCATTGGAGAGACACGGCAACTCATACAAGTGACCAGGGGAGGACTCTTCGGAGGAGGGCCAAGAAGCTGGCTGCTCGGTAAGAGCCTGGGAGCTGAGTTGTATGGACACTAGAGAATCCACACTTCTCACAGTATCACCAAGAAGGCTGAGAGATCCAGGTACTGTGGGAAAGGTTCCTACTTAACTTCAGTTACAATATAGTCTGTGGCAGAGACTTTGTAATGTTTCCGGATCACATGTTGGCTGCTAAATCTATGGTTAGAGGTTTATCCGGCAGTGAAGCACCCAGCTGCGAGTGGCTACTCTCTGGGCTAACTAAGAGACATTCAGTGGATGACAGCAGTTCAAAGTGCCTGAGTTTTATCACCCGTGCCCTCTATTCCCACCCGAGACTGTGTTATTGTTGGATGTTACCCCTGCAAAATAAAAATCCTCAAAAGGACTTTTTGTGTGTCAGCATCTGAAGTTACTGGGTACTAACCCTGGGAACCCCTAGACAACGAACGACAAGCTACGAGGAGGTAATTGGTAAGCCCAGAAAAGTCAAGGCCGCCCCTCAGGGTTATGGCCGCTACACAAGGTTAACCAAAGTCCAATAAAGGAGGCTCTGGGGGATAAACGCGCCTTTTGAACCCATGCCTCGTATCACATAGTCTCCTCTCTTTTTCATCACAAAATTTTATATACCCAATCATTTAACTCGGGGATACCACGCTTTTATAACTTGGGATGGAAGCTATGATAGCCTACCTGCCAACACCATGTTATGGCCACTAGATGGCGCTGGGTATTACAGGAAAGAAGTACACTCATTAGCTCCATCTACTGGCCATAATGCAGCATTTTCCCCACCATTTACACATTCAATCTGAAGAGAATATTGCCTAAAAACATTTGATTTTGCTCCACAGAAAGAATTTGCATGCAGTTTCTATACACTGTATAGTATATCAATAGTAATTAGACCAACTAAGGAAGCTCAGAATTTTTTTTTATTTTTAATGGGCAAGCATGGAGTTTTTTTTTTTGTTTGTTTTTCAAAATAATAATATGATTGGGTAATGCTGACACACGCTCTATCGCTTCATGCCAAGTGTGTTTTTTTTTTTTTTCCATGACAGGACCCATTTCGGCAGAATAATGGGAATACATTAGAACAATTCTAAAGTTGTTATGCTCCATTTCGAGAAACTACATATGCGTGCATGTGCTTAGTAAATGCTAATTGCATTCCCACGGCTCAGAAGTGTTTAGTGTAAGAATTAGCAACTAAGCCAAGTGTGAGTTGGAGAATTCTCTAGGTGGCCGTGTATCCAATTAACATGTGGTAAACATTCACAAAACGCTGCCAGCGTATGCAAATGAATTACAGATCACAAACCCCCGTTTTGAAAGCAAACTTGCTAAAGCAGATATAATCCTTGAAGGCTGGAGTTTAATCTGCTTATATCTGCTTATATCTGCTTACACCCCTCCCCCTCATCAACATGACATTTTTAAATAAAACCTGTTTTTATTACATACTTTAATTTATACGCGGTGATGTCATCATTGTGCTTCTCTATACAATGCAGGCAGATTATGGCTGGTGGGAGGGGCTGGCAGGATGCTGTACATAGCTTCCTAAAAACATCACAGTCCCCCCCCACCTCAGTACTCCTCAGCTCCGATGAAAGCAGTGGGCTGGCTCTTGGGAGGAGTTATGCAAATATCTACATGCCTTTACATTTGCATAATTATCAAATGATATTAAAATACCAATATCGTTGCCCGAAATTGTTCTCCGATCTATAAATCTGAGCACATTGTTCTCCAATATTGGCCGAAATGGTTCTCCAATCTATAAAATCATGGGACATTGTGATATCATTGGCTGAAATGGTTCCCCAATCTATAAATCTGAGAACATTGTGATATCATTGGCTGAAATGGTTCCCCAATCTATAAATCTGAGAACATTGTGATATCATTGGCTGAAATGTTTCCCCAATCTATAAATCTGAGAACATTGTGATTTCATTGGCTGAAATGGTTCCCCAATCTATAAATCTGAGAACATTGGGGAACAATTTCAGCCAATGATATCACAATGTTCTCAGATTTATTGATTGGGGAACCATTTCAGCCAATGATATCACAATGTTCTCAGATTTATAGATTGTGATATCATTGGCTGAAATGGTTCCCCAATCTATAAATCTGAGAACATTGTGATATCATTGGCTGAAATTGTTCCCCAATGTTCTCAGATTTATAGATTGTGATATCATTGGCTGAAATGGTTCCCCAATCTATAAATCTGAGAACATTGTGATATCATTGGCTGAAATGGTTCCCCAATCAATAAATCTGAGAACATTGGGGAACCATTTCAGCCAATGATATCACAATGTTCTCAGATTTATAGATTGGGGAACCATTTCAGCCAATGATATCACAATGTTCTCAGATTTATAGATTGTGATATCATTGGCTGAAATGGTTCCCCAATCTATAAATCTGAGAACATTGGGGAACCATTTCAGCCAATGATATCACAATGTTCTCAGATTTATAGATTGGGGAACCATTTCAGCCAATGATATCACAATCTATAAATCTGAGAACAGTGTGATAATATCATTGGCCAAAATGGTACTCCAATGGTCTCAGATTTATAGGATTTGAGAACCCGTTTCAGACAATCTATAAATCTGAGAACATTGGAGAACCATTTTGGCCAATGGTATTATCACAATGTTCTCACATTTATAGATTGTTCTAATATTATTGGCCAAAATGGTTCTACAATGTGCTCAGATTTATACATTAGAGAACCATTTCAGCCAATGATTTTATCACAATGTCCTCAGATTTATAGATTATTCTAATATTGGCCGAAATGGTTCTCCAATCTATAAATCCGAGGACATTGGGGAACCATTTCAGCCAATGATATTATCACAATGTCCTCAGATTTATAGATTGGAGAACCATTTCGGCCAATATTAGAACAATCTATAAATCTGAGGACATTGTGATAATATCATTGGCTGAAATGGTTCTTCAATGTCCTCGGATTTAGAGATTGTCTGAAAAGGGTTCTCCAATCTTTAAATCTGAGAACATTGGAGAACCATTTTGGCCAATAATATTAGAACAATGTGCTCAGATTTATAGGATTGGAGAACCCTTTTCAGACAATCTCTAAATCCGAGGACATTGAAGAACCATTTCAGCCAATGATATTATCACAATGTCCTCAGATTTATAGATTGGCTGAAAAGGGTTCTCCAATCTCTAAATCCGAGAACATTGGAGAACCATTTCGGCCAATATTAGAACAATCTATAAATCTGAGCACATGGTTCTAATATTATTGGCCAAAATGGTTCTCCAATGTTCTCAGATTTATAGATTGGCTGAAAAGGGTTCTCAAATTTATAAATCTGAGAAAATGGGAGAACCATTTCGGCCAATGATACAATATGTTCAGATTTATAGATTGGAGAACCATTTTGGCCAACGATAATGTCCTCAGATTTATAGATTGTGATAGGACATTGTGATAATATTGTTGGCCGAAATGGTTCTCCAATCAATAAATCTAAGTACATTGTGATAATATCATTGGCTGAAATGGTTCTACAATGTTCTCAGATTTATAGATTGGAGGAACCATTTCGGCCAACTATATTATTACAATGTCCTCAGATTTTTAGATTGGATAACAATTTCGGCCAACGATATTATCACAATGTATTCAGATTTATTGATTGGAGAACCTACTAATGATATTATCAAAATCTATCAATCTAAGGATTGTTCTAATATCATTGAACAAAATGGTTCTCCAATGTCATTGGACATTGGAGAACCATTTTGGTCAATGATATTAGAACTATCCTTAGATTGATAGCTTTTGATAACATCATTAGTAGGGTCTCCAATCAATAAATCTGAGGACATTGTGATAATATCATTGGCCGAAATGGTTCTACAGATTTATAGATTGGAGGAACCATTTGGGCCAATATTAGAACAATGTGCTCAGATTTATAGATTGGAGAATCATTTCAGTCAATGTTATCACAATGTCCTCAGATTTATAGTTTGGAGAACCATTTCAGACAATATTAGAACAATCTATAAATCTGAGGACGTTGTGATAATAACATTGACTGAAACGATTCTCTAATCTATAAATCTGAGCACATTGTTCTAATATTGTCTGAAATGGTTTGCCAATCTATAAATCTGAGCACATTGGAGGAACCATTTGGGCCAATATTAGAACAATGTGCTCAGATTTATAGATTAGAGAATCGTTTCAGTCAATGTTATTATCACAGTGTCCTCAGATTTATAGATTGTTCTAATATTGTCTGAAATGGTTCGCCAATCTATAAATCTGAGCACATTGGAGGAACCATTTGGGCCAATATTAGAACAATCTATAAATCTGAGGACACTGTGATAATAACATTGACTGAAATGATTCTCTAATCTATAAATCTGAGCACATTGTTCTAATATTGGCCCAAATGGTTCCTCCAATGTGCTCAGATTTAAAGAGTGGAGAACCATTTCAGCCAATGATATTATTACAATGTGCTCAGATTTATAGATTGTGATAATATCGTTGGCTAAAATGGTTCTCCAATGTCCTAATGATATTATCAAAATCTATAAATCTGAGAATATTATATCATTGGCCCAAATGGTTCTCCAATTTTCTCAGATTTATAAATTTGAGAACCCTTTTTAGCCAATCTGAGAACGTTGGAGAACCATTTTGGCCAATAATATTAGAACAATGTGCTCAGATTTATAGATTGGAGAACCATTTCAAACAATATTAGAACAATCTCTAAATCTGAGCACATTGTTCTAACATTAATGGCCAAAATGGTTCTCCAACATTCTCAGATTGGCTGAAAAGGATTCTCAAATTTAAAAATCTGAGAAAATTGGAGAACCATTTGGGCCAATGATATAATATTCTCAGATTTATAGATTGGAGAACCATTTTGGCCAACGATAATGTTCTCAGATTTATAGATTTTGATAATATCATTAGGACATTGGAGAACCATTTTAGCCAACAATATTATCACAATCTATAAAATCGGAGAACATTGTGATAATATCATTGGCCGAAATGGTTCTACAGATTTATAGATTGTTCCAATATTGGCCAAAATGGTTCTCCAATCTATAAATCTGTAGAACCATTTCGGCCAATGATATTATCACAATGTTCTCCGATTTTATAGATTGTGATAATATCATTGGCTAAAATGGTTCTCCGATCTATAAATCCGAGAGCATTGGAGGAACCATTTGTGCCAATATTAGAACGATGTGCTCAGATTTATAGATTGTTCTAATATTGGCCCAAATGGTTCCTCCAATGCTCTCAGATTTATAGATTGGAGAACCATTTTGGCCAACGATAATATAACAATGTGCTCAGATTTATAGATTGTGATAATAACATTGACTGAAATGATTCTCCAATGTGCTCAGATTTATAGATTGGAGAACCATTTGGGCCAATATTAGAACAATGTGCTCAGATTTATAGATTAGAGAATCATTTCAGTCAATGTTATTATCACAATGTCCTCAGATTTATAGATTGTTCTAATATTGTCTGAAATGGTTCTCCAATTTATAAATCTGAGGACACTGTGATAATAACATTGACTGAAATGATTCTCCAATCTATAAATCTGAGCACATTGTTATATTATCGTTGGCCAAAATGGTTCTCCAATCTATAAATCTGAGAGCATTGGAGGAACCATTTGTGCCAATATTAGAACGATGTGCTCAGATTTATAGATTGTTCTAATATTGGCCCAAATGGTTCCTCCAATCTATAAATCTGAGTACATCGTTCTAATATTGGCACAAATGGTTCCTCCAATGCTCTCAGATTTATAGATTGGACAACCATTTCAGCCAACGATATTAGAACAATGCTCTCAGATTTATAGATCAAGGAATCATTTCAACCAACAAAAATAGCACAATTTTCTCATATTTTCGTCTCCAGGTTTGAATTACTGTAAACAGATGCTTTCTTATTCAGCAGCAATGCGATGCCCAGCTTTTGGAATGTGTCCAAATTTGTTATGGGGTTTATGAATTATATAATAGCTCATTTGTATTTGAGAGAAAGGAAATGACCACCATTTTGACCAACGATATTGACAAAATGCTAATCGGATTTATAGACCTGAGATCTATTTTGGCCAATGAGTTTAGCAGAACGATCCCAGATTTATGGAGCTAGGCTTGAACTACTTTGAAAAGCCTTCACTGGTCTTCTAGTTCGCCTCACGAACAGACTCATTAGAATGAGTTCTATCTGGCCTTTGGCTCAGGGGCTGTATAGACGTGGATCCCGGGGCATCAAGACTAGACTTGATCGATGCTCAGTTGCTAGTTGCTGTGCTGTAACCAACCTTCCCCTGAAGTCCACGTCAAAACACAAACCGCTCCACCACAGAGAACATTCTGAAATCAATGCAGGTAATTGGCAGCTTTTTAACCCCTAATCTGCTAAATTATAACTAGGCATGGCAGAATCTGTGGAAGTCAGATCATGTATAGACAAGGCGTACTGAGCAGTAATTAAATAAAACCACTACTTACGCAGGTCCCAGACTTTAAAAGAAAAAAATATGTACAAAAAATTTAATTAAAAGGGTATAGTTACAAAACAATCAAAAACAAAAAACATGGCGAGCCAGATAAACTATTGTTGGTGCACCAAATATTGGTTCAGTTTGAAGGGCGATAGTTTATTTGTAATGCGATGCACTAAGATACAATGCCACATTATGGTTGCCAGATTTTCAAAATGAAGTCCAAAAACCCTACTGACCACACTTGCTTTTAACCACACCCACAAATCCATCCCCCATTGGTAACCACACCCCCCAGAGGAAAAAACAATTGCAGCACGTGCGTGATCAGTTCCAGCAGCGTCCATGTAAGGGTGGTACTTGCAACTTCCAGTGACGCCCTCCCTAACACCACTGCCCAAGGGCGCAAGAAAGCAGGGGGCAAACTACCCCACTGGAACATCACTGGGGGAGGTTTGTTTGCAGGAGACCGATCCCTAAAAACAAGGACTGTCCCGGGGCAAATGGGGACGGAGGGCAGCCATATGTCATGGGCAACAATTTGCATTCCTCAACAAATGCCAATCTTAGTTTATGTGGCCCCCCCATATCTTGATTGCCAATGTTTTATCATTCCATGTGGATGTATTATTGCAATCTACTGTGACGATGGGGATAATAACTGCATAATGTTTGTTAAAGTTTAGGCATGCGATTGTAATCTACTGAATGTACTGTATGTGCTGCTGATGTTCTAGTACATTCTTCTTCTACAAAGCAGCATATTGTATTTCTGGACTTGCACCCTTATACCATTACGTTAAAACTACAATTCCTATATGCACCCTACCATACGTTATATACAAGACTTCTATATGCACCCTACCATACGTTATATACAGGACTTCTATATGCACCCTACCATATGTTATTTGCAAGACTTCTATATGCACCCTACCATACGTTATATATGGGACATATATATATGTGTGACAGAAGTGACTTTGGGTCGGGGTTTGTGGAACTCAGCTTGCCCTGGAGAGTTTTGGAGGCTCCTTGTCCAGCTTCCCCGGACCCTCTTATGTGTAAATCACCCTGTGTCTCTTGGGCACAGGGTGAATGAGAACCCCACTATGATCTGTGCTACTCAGATTCAATGCTGTATATATGTATATATAATGTGTGCTGTCTCATGCTGTTGGGCTATTTGCTGTGATTCGTTTGGGGTGTGGCTGTATTCCAATGTTCTATTGTGTCTGTCTGCCTTAGATATTATGGGATGTTTATCTCTATGGAGGGAGGGGGGATTCCTCCAGCAGCCCCCCTGCTAAGACTGTTTACTGATGAGAAGTTAAACACACCTGACCTGTGTGTCCATTGTCATTGGACAGTTTAACCTGCCCTGTGTTACAAGGGTGGGGGGGAAGTGTTTGGAATTGGGATCTGTATAACATGTGCTTGAATAAAGGGTCTGTTGTTTTTTACCCTACACTGGTGTTGTCTGGTGACTGGGTGAGCTAAGGGGTCATGGATTGTGTGGTACCGGACAGAGGAAGCATTTACGGCGGACATCTTGAGTATGGGATCCGTCACAATATGCACCCTACATACGTTATATACAGGGCTTCTATATGCACCTTACATACGTTATATATACAAGGCTTCTATATGCACCCTACCATACGTTATATGCAAGACTTCTATATTCACCCTACCATACGTTATATACAGGACATCTATATGCACCCTACATATGTTATATACAGGGCTTCTATATGCATCTTACATACGTTATATGCAAGACTACTATATGCACCCTACCATACGTTATACGCAAGACTTCTATATGTACCCTACCATACGTTATATACAAGACTTCTATATGTACCCTACCATATGTTGTATAAAATGTATGGTAGGGTGCATACAGATGTCCTGTATATAAGACCTATATATGTACCCTACCATATGTAGCGGTGACACTTTTGCAAGGTGTCCGCTATGTGCAAATTTAGTTATTTTTCTCTCAGAACAGTAAAGGGTTTCTGAGAGTTAATTGTGCAGGTTTAACTTTGGCATCAGTTTGGCTGGGCTGTGTTGGGGTTCTGCCTGGTCATGTGTACTTTTAGGTGCACATGACAGGCTTAGAACCAGGCCTGGTTGGACGTTTTGGGTATCAACATTCCCCGGAGCCAATCGGCGAGTGCATCTGGCCCGGCTGAGGAGTCTGGGGAAGGGTACTTAAGATGCTGGAGTCACGTGTTCGGGGTTTGTTTGGCCGGAGCTGCCCGGTCACGGAGCGAAAGGCCGCCCCGCAACATGGTTCATTTGACCAACCACATAGACCTGCTTGGTCTGGGGCGAGGATCCATCTGTTCCTGAGTCTCGGAACCAGCTGGTCCGAGGTGCAGTAACTGAGGGAGGATTCAAGGCGTCCGGGTGCGCTCTCAACTCGGAGGGGCATCGTGGCTCATGAAAGTGACTGGGGGAGGACTCTTCGGAGGAGGGCCAACAAGCTGGCATCCCAAGAAGTGCCTGGTTGCTGGGTTGTCAAGGACACTAGAGAATCCACGCTTTCCCAGTACTGCCAAGGAGACGGATAACGTTCCAGGTACTGAGGAAAGGTTCCTGTTCACTTTGATTGCACCTTTTCTTCAAGGTCAGAGACTTTGCAAGTTCCAAATTCAAGTGCTGACTGCCATAATCTCTGGCTAGAGATTTGTTCAGCTTTGAAGCGCCCAGCTGCGAGTGGCTACTCTCTGGGTTTGCATTATAGACTTCCTATTAGTCCGCAGTTCAAGGTGCCTGAGTTTCTTCACCCTTGCCCTCTGTTCCCATATGAGACTGTGTCTGTTGGATGTTACCCCTGCAAATAAAAACCTTTCTAAAAGGGACTTTAATGGTGTCAGCGTCCAAGGTTGTTGGGTACCAACTCTGGGAACCCCTAGACCTGGAGGACGAAGCCAAGCGGAGGTAACCGGTAAACCCAAAAGTTAAGGCCGCCCCATCGAGGGTTATGGCCGCTACACATACATTATATTACTGGACTTCTATTTGCACCCTACCATACATTATACAGGACTTATATTCACCCTACTATATGTTGTATACAAGAATTCTATATGCACCCTACCATACATTATATACAGGACTTATATGCACCCTATCATACATTGTATACAAGACCTATAAATGTACCCTACCATACATTATATTTATGATTCCTATATGTAAACTACCATACGTTCTATACATCTATTCATGAGATTATAAACTGTACACACCCACACACATTTGCAGGATCTATGGCAAACCCTATGCAATATTTATCTCCATCATCACAGTGGATTACCAATACAACTGCATAGAATTATAAAATATCCCTGACATACGAGATACGGGGCCAGATCAACAGTTGAGGAATGCGAACTGTCGCACGCGACATATGGTTGCCATCCGTCATCACATATCATGGAATATGCAACATTTGAATAGATGCCATGTGGGCTTTGGACCAGATGCTATATCTAGACATTAATGTCTATGGATGGGGAGAAGTGTTGGTTATGCATCAAATTAGACTGCATATTGCACTATGTTGTAGGTCTTCTATTACTTACTAATAAGCATTTTGCTATACAGTATACTGCGTTTTGTGTACGAGTGACTACTGTATGTCCTTTAGGTTATGGTATCGGTTTAGATGCAGCATCAGCCTCTCAGTTTGGTCACCCGGGGGGAAGGGGGTAAGAACCCTTATACAGGGGGTCCCGACTTACGAACGCCCGTCCTACGAACATCTCCTACTTACGAACCGGGCGCTGCGGGGACCCTCCGCCATTTTCCGCCGACCTTCGGCCGTTCTGCGCATGCGCGGCCAGACGGAGCCTCGGAAAATGACGGCAAACATTGGAAACGTCCGTAATTTGCCGCGAATGCGCAGAGCGGCATTCGACGGAACATCGGAAATGTCCGTAATTGACGGTCTGCGCATGCGCGGCCGACTTACGACCATTTCCGAGTTAAGAACAGTCCCTAACGAGTTCGTAACTCGGGGACCCCCTGTACTGCTCTATTTTGAGGCCAGATCGGTTGTACATGTGTTATAAGGATTATTTGTTGGATTCATAAAACAGAAAAATTGCGGCCAATTTATAAAAAAGAAAAAAGTTGCAGTGCAAAGGTCTTAAGCGTTTGCACAGTTGTCGCAAAATCACGACATGTCAGCAACAAGGCCAGTATAAACTTCTTCTTGATTAATTACAGGGAGTAAAATGTTCCATAGAGCAACCAACGCGTTTCCGTCAACAAGATGCCTTACTCATATTTCCTATGATCATCAGCTCCATCTAGTGGCCATAGTTACATAGTAGGTAAGGTTGAAAACAAAGACACAAGTCCAACCTATGTGTGTGATTATATGTCAGTATTACATTGTATATCCCTGTATGTTGCGCTCGCTCAGGTGCTTATCTAGTAGTTTTTTGAAACTATCAACCCCCCCCCCCCCCGCTGAGACCACCGCCAGTGTAAGGGAATTCCACATCCTAAAGAACCCTCTACGCAGTTTAACCACTTCCCGCCCGGTCAATAGTAAATTGACGTCCGGGAAGTGGCTTCGTTATCCTGACTGGGCGTCATATGACGTCCTTCAGGATAACAGCCGCCGCGCGCCCGTGGGGGCGCGCATCGCGGCGATCGGTGGAGCGGTGTGTCAGTCTGACACACCGCTACACTGATCTCGGTAAAGAGCCTCCGGCGGAGGCTCTTTACCACGTGATCAGCCGTGTCCAATCACGGCTGATCACGATGTACACAGGAAGAGCCGTTGATCGGCTTTTCCTCACTCGCGTCTGACAGACGCGAGTAGAGGGGAGCCGATCGGCGGCTCTCCTGACAGGGGGGGTCTGCGCTGATTGTTTATCAGCGCAGCCCCCCCTCAGATGCCCACACTAGACCACTAGGGAAGCCCCCAGGACCACCAGGGAAGCCCCCAGGACCACCAGGGAAGCCCCCAGCATGTGGATGGCCAGGTACATCCCCCCAGGCCATCCACATGTTAAAAAAAAAAATCAAAAATATGCCAATCAGTGCCCACAGATGGGCACTGATTGGCACATCATATTTAATAAAAAAAAAGTAAAAAAAAAGGATTCCCAGCAATGCCACCCATAAGTGTTATCAGTGCCACTCATCAGCGTCCATCAGTGCCACCTATCAGTGCCCATCCGTGCCCATCCATGCCACCTATCAGTGCCCATCCATGCCACCTATCAGTGCCCATCCATGCCACCTATCAGTGCCCATCCATGCCACCTATCAGTGCCACCTATATGTGTGCATCAGTGCCACCCATAAGTACCCGTCAGTGCCGCCTATGAGTGCCCATCAGTGCCACCTGAGTGCCCATCAGTGCCGCATACCAGTGCCACCTATCAGTGCCCATCAGTGCCGCCTATCAGTGCCCATCATCAGTGCCACCTCATCGGTGCCCCCTAATTGGTGCCACCTCATCGGTGCCCATCAGTGCCGCCTTATCAGTGCCCATTAGTGCCGCCTTATCAGTGCCCGTCATTGAAGAAGAAAACGCACTTATTTACAAAAAAAATTAACAGTGACAAAGAAAAACTTGTTTTTTTGCAAAATTTTCGGTCTTTTTTTGTTTGTTGCGCAAAAAATAAAAATCGCAGAGGTGATCAAATACCACCAAAAGAAAGCTCTATTTGTTGGAACAAAATGATAAAAAATTTGTTTGGGTACAGTGTAGCATGACCGCGCAATTGTCATTCAAATTGCGACATCGCTGAAAGCTGAAAATTGGCTTGGGCGGGAAGGTGTCTAAGTGCCTAGTATTGAAGTGGTTAAGGTTAAACCTTTTTTCTTCTAATTTTAACGAGTGGCCGCGTGTCTTGTTAAGCTCCCTTCCGCGGAAAAGTTTTATCCCTATTGTGGGGTCACCAGTGCGGTATTTATATATTGAAATCATATCCCCTCTCAAGCGTCTCTTCTCCAGAGAGAATAAGTTCAGTGCTCGCAACCTTTCCTCATAACTAACATCCTCCAGACCCTTTATTGGCTTTGTTGCCCTTCTTTGTACTCGCTCCATTTCCAGTACATCCTTCCTGGGGACTGGTGCCCAGAACTGGACGGCATACTCCAGGTGCGGCCGGACCAGAGTCTTGTAGAGCGGGAGAATTATCATTTTATCTCTGGAGTGGATCCCCTTTTTAATGCCAATATTCTGTATGCTTTGTTAGCAGCAGCTTGGCATTGCATGCCATTACTGAGCCTATCATATCATACTAGGACCCCCAGGTCCTTTTCCATCCTAGATTCCCCCAGAGGTTCTCCCCCCAGTGTATAGATTGCATTCAGATTTTTGTCACCCAAATGCATTATTTTAAATTTTTCTACATTGAACCTCATTTGCCATGTAGTTGCCCACCCCCTTAATTTTCTCAGGAGCTTCAATAGTGATTGTTCAGTTTCTGATATCCAACCTATATAATCAGCTGGCTCAGCTGTGAGGGGCTGGCACGGGAATGCAGCAGCTACAAGGGTTGGGACAAACCATACAACACTGCTGGGGGGGGGGGGGGGGGGGGGGGGGGGGGTTCCTACGATTGTCAGCTTTAATCTATATTGCTTGAACAATGTTGCTGTGGCTGCTTAACCCATCCCTGCTGGCTGTACGCATATATTTGTGGCAGCACAGAGGTAGGCCTTATGCATGCTGACACAAAGATGTACCAAGTCTGTGCTGGGAGCTCAGCCTTAGCACTGTGACTACGCTGTCACCAACAGCTCCCCGTCCCAGTCAGGAGCTGGTGGGATTGGTTCCCAACCAAGTAAATCACTGAGACAGCCAATCGCAGTGATCACATGATTGGGAAGGCCATGGAAATCCTCCAGCATTACGTTTTCTAAGAAAAATCAGCAGGAAGAGGGTTAAAAAAGTTGACTGAAGTTGGACTTTTCATTTCTCTCTTCCTTTAAAGTCTCCTTGCAAATCAGTGGCGGCCTGTCCATAGGGGGGGGGGGGGGCACGGGCGCCGCCCCCTCCAGTCAGTCACAAAATTATTATTTTTTTAAATGGTCCTTTAAACATAGAAAACAAATGTCCTTAAGTGCACTGTGTTTGGGCGCGGGACACAGTGCACTATGGGAAGCGCCACGCCCATGCAATCACAAGATTGCAGACGAGGCTCTTCATTTGCAGGCTTTTAACCCGCCTTGTGGTGCAATCCATCGCGCTGAGCAGCATCCGCCCGTAGTATAACTTTGTTGTTCAAGTTACTTCCAGTTTCCCTGTTCCAGAGACCAGATGGAAACGGGAAGTGACGTTGGCAACACCGTGGGACGCACGGCCCAAGCGGAGCTGCCTGAGTAAGGCAAGTATGATGGCTGCTAGTGCCAGGCTGTTGTATTATATTTGTAAGGGGGGGGGGGGGCGGAGTGAATAATATTATAATTCATGTGCATATCTCCCTCTTATGTTTCACTTACACTGCACAGTGGGAACATTTGCTATAGCACAGTGGCTGCGTTTGATGGGCACAGTGGCGGCAATTCATAAGTACAGTGGCGGCAATTCATGGGCACAGTGGCGGCAATTCATGGGCACAGTGGCTGCGTCTGATGGGATTTTTTCTTTAAGAATTTTTCAGTTTGTTTGCACCCCCCCAAAAAAAAATTTTGAGCACCAGCCGCCACTGCTTACAATCATATGTCCGTCAAGGACTATCCTGTCCACAAGGTGACAACGCTGATTTGCAATTTCAAACACAAACAGCATTGTCACCCTTTTACAGGAAGTGGAAAGATAACGGAACTACTGGCAGGATCAAGATTTATTATCACTTCCTGTCCTGAAATGGGTAAAATCTCCCCAATGGGGACACAGTCTGTAAACAAAAATTTGGCTGGGAAGTTTTAAAAATCTGGGGATCTCAAAAATTTGCAATAAGACCCCCCTACTGAAGTCTGAACCCACCACTGTTGCACCTAAGCGAGGGACCCCAAATATTCACAATAAAACCACACCGAATCTTGATCCAGAACGAACATAGCTAGAGGGGGGACGCCAGTGGAATTCTGACCCACAGGTGACACACCTAAGGGAGGGGACACTAATTCAAAAAAAGACCCCACAGGAGTCCTGACTCACAACATGCCTAGGCAGTGGACTGTAAAAATTCACAAAACCGACCCTTTGGAGTCCTGACCTACAGCTGACACACCTAGACAGGGGTCCCCAGAACATTTTGCAATAGGACCCTACTGGAATTCAGACCCACAACTAACACACCTTGAAGGGGGCCCATACAATTCACAATAAAATCCCACATACCTAGGAAGAGGGAACCCACAAATTGACAATAAGGCCCCAGGGGTCCCACAGCAGACACCCTAAAAATCCACAATAAGGCCCCACTGGAGTCCTGACTCAATGATGAAACATCTAGACAAGGACCTCAAAAATTTCACAGGACCCCCAACTGAAGTCCTGGCACACCTAGATAAGGGACACTAAACATTCACAGCAGGGCCCCACTTGGAGTCCTGACCTACAGCTGATGCATCTAGATGGAGGATCCCAAAATGTTACAATAGGACCCTACTGGAATTCTGACCCACCTAGAAGGAGGACCCAACAAAAATTCACAATAAGCCCTCACTGGAGTCCTCATGTACCTAGGAAGGGGGACCCCAAAATTAACAATAAGGCCCCAATAGAATCCTGAAACACAGCCATCATACCTAGGTGAGTGGACCCTAAAAATTAACATTAAAACCCCTCTGAAGTCCTGACTCAAAGCTAAAGCATCTAGGACAAGGACCCTAAGAATTCACAGCAAGGCCCATCTGACGCTCCTAGAAAGGGGGACCCTAAAAATGTACACAAAAACCCCACTGGAGTCTTGACCCACAGCTGAAACATTTAAACAAGGACCTCAAAAAAAGTTAAAATCACAATAAGACCCTAACTGGAGTCCTGGCATACTTAGACAGGGAACATTAAAAATTCACAAGGGCCCCACTTGAGCCCTGACCTACAGCTGATGCACCTAGACAGGGACCTCAAAATCTTGCAATAGGACACTACTGGAATTCTGACCTACAACTGACATACCTAAAAGAGGGACAAGGACGACCTCACTGGAGCTCTCACGCACCTAGTAAGGGGGAACCCAAAAATTTACAATAAGGCCCCATTGAAGTCCTCACCTACAGCTGATGCACCTAGATGAGGGAACCCCAAACAATCACAGTAAGGCTCTACTGGTGTCAAAGCTGTACCAACAGCTTAGACACCTAGACAAGGGAGTCTAAAAAATAAAAGTCACTGTAAAAGCCCATAGGAGTCCTCACCCAGAGACAAAGTCGTCCAGTAAGTTCATTAGGTTTGGCAAGCCACATTGTATCGGCCCAAGTGCTGGACCGCATTCCTTACCTGCATCCATAGCTCTCCTGGGCCGGTCACCGCTGAGCGCCCCACTTCCACGAAGAAATAGTTGTCGGAGTGGCCACAGCGGCGCACATTCATGAGCTGAAGGGTGACGGAGGGGTGGTCACAGCGGAGGCGTAGCAGGCCTAGAGTGCGGTCTGTCAGACATAGGCGGTAGGTTCCTGAGAGGTTGCGGGTTTGGCCGAGTCCGCGGGGGCGTACGCTCACCTGCCACACCTCCCTGAATGGTGGAACAGGCCAAGCCGAGGCATCGGCGGAGGTGGACAGAGAACGAGCTGGAACAGAGTAGAAGAGAGACATAAGATGAGAATCATTTTAAAAACTTGAAAACTGACTGTCACAATACAATAATAAAAAAAAAAAAATAAATCAATGTTTATGTAGTCTGCCAATTTTCCATTACGCCCTTCATCTAGAGATCTGCAGAATTTTGCTCCATGAGAAACAAAGATGTAGAGCGTTTCATACATCACATAAAAATGGATTAAGAAATCTGATGCACATAAGAGCCATGCAAGGAAAGTTAAAGTCAAACCGTTTTTTGTGGTTTACAGATTAGGAAATGGTTATTGCTCCACCCCACGCTGAAGCCCAATTTATTGGTGTTCCTATGGGGGGAGTTAACGGCATAGAACTTTAGTCCTTTTATACTCTTCCTTCTCCCCATTCATGAACCAGCACAGTACTAGCAACTATGCCCCTTTTCCTTCTCCTCATTCATGAATCAGCACAGTACTAGGAACCATGCCCTTTCCTTTTCCACATTCATAACCCGGCGCTGTACTAGGAACTGCATTTTCTTCCTGTGCCCCATCTATCAGCCAGCACCATACCAGGAACTATGTCCTCTACCTCTCCATTCATGAGCCAGCACAGTACCAGGAACCATATCCTCTTCCTCCCCCTCCATCCATGAGCCAGCACAGTACTAGGAACCATTCCCTTTTCCTTCTCCCCATTCATGAGCCAGCACAGTACCTAGGAACCATGCCCTCTTCATTCTCCATGTGCCGGAACAGTACTAGGAACCATGCCCTCTTCCCTCTCCTCATTCATGAACCAGTACAGTACTAGGAACAATGCCACCATCATTTCCCCATTCATGAGAGTGCAATCACCACCCTCCCCTCTCTTTGCTGTCACTCAGGCCTCATTACGTATTCATCTTCTTGTGTGCAGAGAGGAGAGGGGGTTCTGTCAACCATGCAAGTCAACCTCCAAGCCACCATTAAAACAGAATAAAGGGCTCCATGCCTTTCCCTAGGGGCATTGGAGGAACCCAAGTTCTTTCTGGTGACATTTTTTTTTAAATCCCTTCCTAATCATATAACAACAGTGATTGGTTGTCACAGTGATGACGTGATCAGAAGCCCATCCCTACCTGCTCCGGATTGTAAACCATGAGCTGTTAGTGACAGCCCAGTCACAGTGCTGGGCGTGTCCAGTGAGGGCACTACCAGTACAAAACCGTGACAATGGCTGGTAGCATATACAGTATCTCACAAAAGTGAGTACACCCTCACATTTTTGTAAATATTTTGTATCTTTTCATGTGAAAACACTGAAGAAATGACACTTTGCTACAATGTAAAAGTAGTGAGTGTACAGCTTGTATAACAGTGTAAATTTGCTGATACATCAAAACACACCTCTAAGATGACCACTGCTAAAGAAGCTGAGGGTAAAGGTGATGGACTGGCCAAGCTTGTCTCCAGACCATATTGAGTATCTGTGGGACATCCTCAAATGGAAGGTGGAGGAGCGCAAGGTCTCCAACATCCACCAGCTCTGTGATGTCATCATGGAGGAGGGGAAGAGGACTCCAGTGGCAACCTGTGAAGCTCTGGTGACTCCATGCCCAAGAGGGTTAAGGCAGTGCTGGAAAATAATGGTGACCACACAAAATATTGCCACTTTGGGCCCAATTTGGACCTTTTCACTTAGGGGTGTACTCACTTTTGTTACCAGCGATTTAGACATTAATGGCTGTGTGTTGAGTTATTTTGAGGGGACAGCAAATTTACACTGTTATACAAGCTGTACACTCACTACTTTACATTGTAGACAAGTGTCATTTCTTCAGTGTTGTCACATGAAAAGATAGAATAAAATATTTACAAAAATGTGAGGGGTGTACTCACTTTTGTGAGATACTACTATGTGGCAGCACGTACTTGTGAGCTGTGTGGGCGGACAGCTATGGGGGGGGGGGGGGGGGGGGGTTGCAAACCACACTAGCTCAGCATCCAAGCCACTAGTAAAAATGGGACAAAGCATCCCTTGGGGGTCAGGAGGAACAATCATTAGATGACTTCTTACAACCCTTTCCAATGGCTCCCGCTGCCTTACGATCTGCATGCCGGGGCTTCCCAGTTCACAGTGATTGGCTGTCACAGTGATGACGTAACCAGGAGCCCATCTTACAGGCTTTGGATTGCAAACAGAGATTGGGAGCCATCAGTGACAGTGCGATCACAGTGCTGGGTGTACCAGGTGACCCCCAAGTGCAAAACAGCAACTCCAACCAACCACCATATACATGTGTGCAGCCGGTTTTGAGGAGTTAAACCTTCCACACTCCATTTAAAAACAAAACAATCAAAAAAAAGTTTTGGCTGTAGATACTTTGTAACATCCGACCCCGACCTCGAACGTGCTGTCAGAGTAAACACTGAGCCAGACGAAAACGTTTCAATCATAGCACAGTGCAGATTAAATTCTCCCCCATGGTCAACCAATACCAGGAAAGGTCTACAAAATATCTCAAACCATCCACAGGAGGCCACCATCCAATCACCTCCATTGTGCGAAGGCAATTACTTCAACCGACAAGTCAACACCGCTATATGATCTATTGACCGAAACAGGAAAAAAAAAAAAAAACATCCTTTTCAATTATCGGAACGCTAAAGACAAAACATTTCTTGTGGTTTACGGATTATGAAATTGGAGATTGCTCCACCCCAGGCGAAAGCCCAATTTATTGGTGTTTCAATAGGGGATCTTTATTACGTCATCACCTAAAGAGGATCTTCAGGTTTCCCACCCAAAAAATAAAAAAAGTACAAATACTTTAGCTGCTGACATTTAAGAAAAGGATACTTACCTGTCCGGGGATCCAGCGCAATCCTCACCCGGACCGGTCTTTGGGTTTCCAGTGCTGCCATGTCTACTGTGGGAAGCCGGCTGTGACTCCCAGCTTCTCGCTGCACTTTCTTCAATGGTACTCCAGCCTTCTGGGACCTGTGATGTGTCCCAGAAGGCTGTGGGTAAAGGATGGCGGGGGGGGGTGGGGGAGTTGATCCAAGCAGAAAAGGAAGCGGGAACTAGGTATCCTCAAAAAAGTGCCCACATGTTAAAGGGGGGAGGCGGAAAAGAGTAACTTTCCCTTTTGGGTGAAATTCCACTATAAAGTGAACCCATCATCGGTTACATTTACAGGTATTCATAATACCCCTCCGCCAACAATGCCTTCATTATGCTTTTCACGCCAAAAGGATGGCTCCCTCTTTGCTCAGGCATCCTCCAGGGCCACTAGCTACTTCCTAGACAGAGTGCAAGTCTTCCTGCACCTTTAGTGCAAGTCCTTGAGCTGGCTGACCACACAAAAACAATGCACTCCCTGTGTGGCTGAGGCAATGAGCTTGTGAGCTCCCTCTAGTGGCCAGCTGGCTATTAACAATCTCCCTATGTAAGATATGAATATAGACACATGCACCGAGGTGCAAGATAGGGGCATCCCCCTTGGACTTTTTAGGCAGGAATGATTGTAAAAGTAGTAGTTTTAGTAAAAAGCAATATATGCCACTTTTATTATATACAGGGCATAAAAGGTGTAAACATAGCCCATTTGGGCAAAGTATTATATAGCACACAATGCATACATAGAAAAAAGATAATGCATCAAACATTTAGGTCAAACCCAACAAAAAGCAAGTATGCCCTGAGCTGCCAGAGAAGACCTACGGCCAGTCAAATAGGGGTTTCTTGCTCATAGCCCAACATGTTTCGGAATAAACGGATGTGTATGACTTCATCAGGGTTGTTTTTTTTTTGGGGGGGGGGGGGACTTTTTTCTTTCTAGAATATAAATATATAATCACATAGTAATCGCATTATAAAACACAAAGCCAATAATATAGGTAACACTAAGGTATATAATTGTGGTATATTCATAGCCACTTGTATACCTTAGTGTTACCTATATTATTGGCATTGTGTTTTATAATGTGATTATATATTTATATTCTAGAAAGAAAAGAAAAACTAAAGTCACCCCCCCCCCCCCCCCAAAAAAAAACCTCCCCTGATGAAGGAATTGCTTTATTCCGAAACATGTTGGGCTATGTGCAAGAAACCCCTATTTGACTGACCGTAGATCGTCTCTGGCAGCACAGGGCATACACTTGCTTTTTGTTGGGTTTGACCTAAATGTTTGATGCATTATCTTTTTCTATCTATGCATTGTGTGCTATATAATACTTTGCCCAAATGGGCTATGTTTACACTTTTTATGCCCTGTATATAATAAAAGTGGCATATATTTTATTTTTTTACTAAAATTAGTACTTTTACAAATTATTCCTGCCTAAAAAGTCCAAGAGGGCTGCCCCTATATTCATATCTTACATAGGGAGATTGTAGATAGCCAGCTGGCCACTAGAGGGAGCTCACAAGCTAAATTGCCTCAGCCACACAGAGAGTGCATTGTTTTTGTGTGGTCAGCCAGCTCAAGGACTTGCACTAGGGGTGCAGGAAGACTTGCACCTCGGTGCACGAGTCATTATTATATATATATATATATATATATATATATATATATATATATATATATATATATATATATATATATATATTTTTTTATATTATATTTATTTATTTATTTAGAATGTTGGCAGCATGAAACACTACTATATCCCAATTTCTCCTATTCCCCATGTAAGATAAAAAAAAAAAATCTCCAAAAGAGCAAGTTTGTCGAAGAGCTATACAAAGTAAAAGCAACAGTAACGGCTAAAAAAAAAAAAAAAGAAAAAGCGCTCACCGACAATACGCCATGCCTCCCCTATAATTGTGTGACATCATACACATAAATACTTCATTCCATCCATTAATATTTAACAACTATAATTACAACGATTACATTCCGACATAGAACGCCTGCTGCCTACATTCCCCCAGGGAGCGCAACAAGACCAGCAATGATTTAACTGATCATTATTATGAATTATTGATCACGGCGAATGCCTGAGCTTATAGGTTTAACTACTGGCCTTAATGTGATTGGTTCAGTGTTCTCTGTACAGCCCTGCGGTATATGTCAGAGCTATATAAATGTATTATAATAATAATAATTATAATAATAATAATAATAATACGTGACTCTGGGGGTGGAGACATTAGAGTGTAAGCTCCTCTGGTACAGAGTCTGATGCGACTGGCTCAGTGTGCTCTGTACAGCCCGGCAGTATATGTCAGAGCTATATAAATGTATAATAATAATAATAATAATAATAATAATAATAATAGTGTGCGACTGTGGAGGGACATAAGAGTGTACATTTTTGTTTATTAAAATCTTGCAAGCATACAGCTTATTAAAACATATTTACATATATACAAAAATAAAAAAAAGTATACATAAAAATAAAACAAAAACAAAAACAGGCTTACATCAGCAGATAACAAAAAAGCAAACAGCTTTTTGCCAAAAAGCATAAATAGCACTATATATAGTAATAATGTTTCTTTTATACATAGCACTATATATAAAAGAAACATTATTACTATATATAGCACTATATATAAAAGAAACATTATTACTATATATAGCACTATATATAAAAGAAACATTATTACTATATATAGCACTATATATAAAAGAAACGTATTAATAGCAGACTACAAAATTACGCAAAAACAAAGCCCTAAACTCCACCGAAACACACCCTCAGGCTAAGAAACAATTGCACGTGTAACCCATGCATGCGGCCCTTTTTTTGAAAAATCTGATCAAGTCAAAATCTAGGGGACATGAAAGGTCAGAAAGAAAGCCGCACACCCAGAGACTGACACAGCAGCTACAGGGGACCTGACATTCCTCCACGCCTTTGTCCAGGCCTCCGGCTGCCACCTGTCCTTCTCAAGACCTTGAATCTTCCCAACCTCACACAGAATGTTGTTCACCACCACCACCACCTCGACCAGGAAGGACTTTTTTTTCCGAATGGAAACCTGACACCGTGCATTCCACGCAAAGTAATGGACTACTAAGCAAACTAGAAAAAAGTGTCTGAAAATCAAAAATCCCGATGTGTCTCAAAGGCCCCGTACGACCACTCCGCATAACTTAAGCAGGAAAAGGAAAGGGATAACCAGAGCCCCACCCACCCGCTTATAGACTTCTACATTGAAGGGACACTGAAAACAAGAAATGGTCCATTGTCTCCTCCACCCTGCCACGCTCCACTCTTGGACAACCACGCAGAGTGATGCTTCAAGTTGCCCTTCACATAGAGTCTGCCATGGAACGAGAGCCAGGCCAAATCCCAAAACTTTAAAGGGATTCTTTCCAGATTAACACAGGCCCTCCCTCATAACAGGGCCTGGGCAATCCCTCAAGGGCAATGGCTCGCTAAAAGCAGATTCAACAACCCTCCTCTCCAGGGCCTTCCTAGGAAGAGACTTACCATATTTATCGGCGTATAACACGCACATTCATTTTAAGAGGGAAGTTTCAGGAAAAATTTTTTTTTTTAAATAAGGAACTTTGAAGCAAAATAAGGGTCAGTGCCTATCTGCAGCCTCACCGTTGCCTTCAATGCAGCAGCCTCACCGTTGCCTTCAATGCAGCAGCCTCACCGTTGCCTTCAATGCAGCAGCCTCACCGTTGCCTTCAATGCAGCAGCCTCACCGTTGCCTTCAATGCAGCAGCCTCACCGTTGCCTTCAATGCAGCAGCCTCACCGTTGCCTTCAATGCAGCAGCCTCACCGTTGCCTTCAATGCAGCAGCCTCACCGTTGCCTTCAATGCAGCAGCCTCACCGTTGCCTTCAATGCAGCAGCCTCACCGTTGCCTTCAATGCAGCAGCCTCACCGTTGCCTTCAATGCAGCAGCCTCACCGTTGCCTTCAATGCAGCAGCCTCACCGTTGCCTTCAATGCAGCAGCCTCACCGTTGCCTTCAATGCAGCAGCCTCACCGTTGCCTTCAATGCAGCAGCCTCACCGTTGCCTTCAATGCAGCAGCCTCACCGTTGCCTTCAATGCAGCAGCCTCACCGTTGCCTTCACTGCAGCAGCCTCACCGTTGCCTTCAATGCAGCAGCCTCACCGTTGCCTTCAATGCAGCAGCCTCACCGTTGCCTTCAATGCAGCAGCCTCACCGTTGCCTTCAATGCAGCAGCCTCACCGTTGCCTTCAATGCAGCAGCCTCACCGTTGCCTTCAATGCGGCAGCCTCACCGTTGCCTTCAATGCGGCAGCCTCACCGTTGCCTTCAATGCGGCAGCCTCACCGTTGCCTTCAATGCGGCAGCCTCACCGTTGCCTTCAATGCGGCAGCCTCACCGTTGCCATCAGTGCGGCAGCCTCACCGTTGCCTTCAATGCGGCACCCTCACCGTTGCCATCAGTGCAGCCTGATCGATGCCCATCTACAGCCTAGAGGGGAAAGGGAGGGGGCAGCACGAGCGCCGATAGATTACATACAGTGAGAATCTCCTATGACAGAGAGAACAGTGGTCCAATGGTGGCCCAGGAGATGAGACTTCCTATTACAGAGGCCGCCAAGTAAACAGGAGATTCTCACTGTATGTAAATCAGACGGCGCTCGTCCCGCCCCCCTTCCTGTCCCCTCCAAGGCAGCTAAAATTGAAGTATTGGTGTATAACACGCACACGCTATTTGCACCCGATTTTCAGGGTGAAAAGGTGAGTGTTATACGCCAATAAATACAGTAATTTCCTCTGCCGTCATTCGCCACTGCCAAAGCATTTTCAGGCATGGGACAACGTAAGACGGGAGCTCACCATGTCAGACCCTCAGGCTTTTCACTGGCCCACCATTCTCCCAGTTTTGAAAAAAAGGCCTAAACCAGGACTGAGAAAATACCAACCTACTCAGGTGGTTCCTCTGCCAGCATATTACCAAAATGATGTTTCAAAAACATCAGAGGAAAAAAAAATACCACCGGTTGATCATACCTAGGCCACCCATCTGCCTGGGAAGGTAAGTTACAGACCTCTTAATGAGGTTCAGTTTGTTCCCCCATAACAGTTGGGAAAAAAACAGCTGTAGATTCTCGCATAGAGAGACACTGGCAAAACAGACAAAGCTGACATACAGAAATACCAGGATCAGGTAAATTTTAATCAGGTCAATCCTTTCCCTGTAAGAGTTTTCAATCCTTCCAGCTGGCAACCTTAGCATCTGGCACCTTGTAGCCTGCTTTCCCAATTTGCAAGACCATAATCGCCAGGGACCAAATTTGATGCCTAAAACTTTAAATTTCCTGCAGAGGCTCTGAGAAGGTGTCTGGAAGCTCAAAGCCATCACCTTCCTCTCCCATCCAAAAAACGTCACGCTTGTCCTGATTTCTCTTTGAGCCAGATGCCTCAGCATACTGCTCCATCACTGAGACCACCTCCTCTGTCCCAGAGATGAAAACAGACATGTTATCAGCATAGGCCATGATCCTCAGAGGAGGCTCGCCAGGAATACCCAAAAGGCACCCTGCACAACGGTCCCCTCTCTAACCTTCTGATAAAGGGATCGATTGCGAATGCGTATAGCAAATCACTCAAAAGGACACCCCTGACGCACACCCGAGCCAAAGGGCTGTCCGAGCCAACCATACACAAGCATGAAGCTTTCAGCCCCTCTGTACAAAGGTCTTCAGCCAATCGATAAAGCCCCCCTCCAGGCCAAAACTTGCCAAGAAGCAGCCATAGGTACTCATGATTGACCCGATCAAAAGCTTTAGCCTGATCCAATGCCAGCAAGTACTTTCTCCAGCCTGTTCCAGTGCCCCCCGGACAGCTAACACTGCTGAAAGAGTGCTTCTACCTTGAACCGAACAGTGCAGGTGGCGAGAAAGTAGATTGCCCGCTACAGACGCTAAATGGCAGACAATTATTTTTGCCAGTATCTTCCTACCAACATTGAGAAGGCTAATGTGCTGCCAATTCTTGAAGAATCATTACCATTTAGACAGAAGAATCACAGCGGATTGTCGCATGTAGGGAGGGAGAGAGCAAACCCTCTCAAAGACAGCCATTAAAAACTCCACCAAATATGGGGCCAGAGTAACCTTAAAGTGCTTATAAAACTCGGCTGTCAATCCATGTGGCCCGGGCGACTTCTTAATGGCAAGCTTATCAACTTATCTCATCTGCAGTGATTTCCCAGTCCTGGAATAGAATCCAGAAAACTTGATATGCCTGCCCGATCAAGGTCCCTCCTACCCAGGAGGTCAACATAATAATAGGACCTGGCGTTTTCCAGGAACCCCCCGATTTGGACTTTGTCAGGGAACCTGTACTGTCCATCAGGCCTACAACTGACTTAACGGCTCTACCTTGTTTGCAATTCTGGTAAGGGTCGGGCGAGTGATACTTCCCATAATCCCTTTCCAGAACCAAAGAGGCATGCCTGTCATATTGACAATCCCTGAGCAAGAATTCAATCACAGAGATCATCTCCGTATCTCCATTATTGGACACAAGCCTATGAAGCTTCCTCCATAGACGCTGATAGGCGACATACTTATCAAGCTTTTTGTCACTTTTTTGTCTTTTTTTTTGTTGTACACGTTTTTTTACACGTGTGATTGGTAGGGTGTAGGTCCTCGGGCCTGCCCTGAACGTCTTGGGAGGGGTGTGGACATGGCCTTCTGGCTTGGTTTGCCCTCTCTCATGGGATCTCCCTTCGGTGGAGCCCCACCTAGTACTTGGTGGTGGTCTGTTTCGGCAGATCCCTCAGAGAACGGGGTCCATCTGGTTTCAGGCCCGATGGACCAAGTGTAAGTACCTCACTTCTCGTCTGGAGCCTAACGCCCCGGGGGATCAGGGTTAAGGTCCTTCTCCTTTGGAGGACCATGTGTACACCCGTTGCACGTTTTGTGTCTCACATTTATGTGGGCACTTTTTTTTGGCACCAGGTGGAGTTTTTGGAGTAACAGTCACAGTCCAGCCTGGCTCCCGTACCTTTCCTGTCCTTAGTCCTAGTGACGGTGTTGAAATCACCACCGAAGACAACTTGCTGGGCTGTAAAACAAAAAAGGCTTGACCTTCATGAAGAGTCATTTCCTGCCCCACTTTGGGGCCCGTAGATGTTGATGGAGACGTCCAAGACCATACCTCCCCACGTCTACCTCAATAATCCGCCGACAGGTTACCATGCCGGAAAAAAGTACCGCAACTCCAGCGTAAGGCTCGGCCACAAGAGACCAGAAGTTGGGGCCTCGCCTCCACTCCTTCGCCAGATGAATAGTCGGTCAAACTAGACAACCATGTGTACACCCTGCAGACTAGACAACCGGGTCTCTTGCAAAAAGAAAAAATAACTTGTGAAACAAAAGAAAAAGAAAAAATATCAGCATCAAACTTGCTGAACAAAAATAAGGCCGAGCACTTACTGATTTTATGCTGGCAAAACATTAATGGTCACCACCCTCAGAAGAGTGGGAACCACCATCGGGATGATCGAGGTACACGTTTCTTAGCCTGCTACCCCCCCCCCCCCCCCACACTTGGAAACCCTACACGCTTCAATGTTCCTTGCCATTCCTCCTCCATAGAAATCTAACTCATCACCAGAGGAACTTCCACCCTCCACCTCAGAAAACACCTCAAAAGCATTTGCCATCTCCACCCATTATACTAAATGTATAATAATAATAATAATAATAATAATAATAATAATACTAACAATAATACTAATAATACTAATATTATTATTAGTGTGTGACTGTGGAGGACATTAGGAGTATAAGCTCCTCTGGTGCAGAGACCGATGTGACTGGCTCAGTGATCTCTGTACAGCACTGCGGTATATGTCAGAGCTATATAAATGTATAATAATAATAATAATAATAATATTATTAGTGTGCGACTGTGGGGGAGGGGACATTAGATTGTAAGCTCCTCTGGTACAGAGACTGATGTGACTGGCTCATTGTTCTCTGTACAGCACTGCAGTATATGTCAGAGCTATATAAATATGTAATAATAAAAATAATAATAATAATAATAATAATAATAATAATAATAATAGTGTGCGACTGTGGGGGAGGGGACATTAGAGTGTAAGCTCCTCTGGCGCAGAGACTGATGTGATTGGCTCAGTGTTCTCTGTACAGCACTGCAATATAAGTCAGAGCTATATAAATGTATAATAATAATAATAATAATAATAATAAGAAGAAGAAAATGTGTGTGGGGAACATTGCAGGTTTATAGCTCCTTGGAGTGACTCAGAACTGGCAATAAAAAAAAAATATATATATATATATATATATATATATATATATATATATATATATATATATATATATATATATATATATATGCAGTAGTCAGGGGTCATGGCTGCTCCTCTTATAATGTGAAGTACTACGTGGGCTCTGTTTTTCTTACGAAGATTGTTACCTGCGGGGGACGTAGCACAATAATTGGCTGCGACATACATGGTGTCACATACAATGCCTTCACACCCACCTTGCCAACCGGATGCAAGGCCACCTATTACAGAAACTAACAATAGGGATGGATAAAATGATTTCAGCAAAATTGAGTTGCAAGAATTCCGTCTAATATGCCATAATGAGATATTTTTTCCCCCCCCGAAATACCTCAAAAATCAGAGAAATGGCGCATTTGAGCCACTAGATGGAGCTGACGATCACAGGCAGTCCATTAGACACAGTATGGAGATTTTGCCTTCAAAATACAGATCAGGGGGGTCTGGTCCTACCAGCAGTCACAGTGCTGGCGCAGCACAGCTGAGCGCAAACATCGGTGCATATTAACTGCTTCCCGACCGCCTTGCGCAGATATACTGCGGCAGAAGGGCACTTACAGGCAGATTAACGTAACCTGTACGTGGCCCTTTAAGAGGCGGCTTGTGGGTGCGCGCCCTGGAGCTTTGTGAGTGTGATCGTGGGTCCCGTGGACTCGATGTCCGCGGGGGGATACCCATGATCGTCTCACGGAGAGAAAGAATGATGTAAACAAGCATCTCCCCGTTCTGCCTAGTGACACTGATCACAGCTCCCTGTGATCGGGAGCGGTGATCAGTGACGTGACATCACACGTAGCCCCTCCCCCCTACAGTTAGAATCCCTCCCTAGGACACACCTAACCCCTACAGCGCCACCTAGTGGTTAACCTCTTTCACTGCCAGTCACATTTACACAGTAATCAATGCATTTCTAAATCGCACTGATCGCTGTATAAATGCGAATGGTCCCAAAATCGCGCCAAAAGTGTCCGATATGTCCGCCATAATCTCGCAGTCACGATAAAAAAAATAAAAATAAAAAAAAATTACAAAAAAAAATAAAAAAATCGCTGATTGCCGCCATTACTAATAAAAAAATAAAAAAATTTATAATAAAAATGCCATAAAACTATCCCCTATTTTGTAGACGCTATAACTTTTGTGCAAACCAATCAATAAAAAGGCTTATTGCGATTTTTTTTTTACAAAAAATATGTAGAAGAAGAATACGTATCGGCCTAAACTGAGGGGGAAAAAATGTTTTTTTTTTTTATATATTTTTTGGGGGGATATTTATTTTAGCAAAAAGTAAAAAAAAAAAAAAAAAGTGTTTTTTTTCCAAAATAGTCGCTATTTTTTTTGTTTATAGCGCAAAAAATAAAAACCGCAGGGGCGATCAAATACCACCAATAGAAAGCTCTATTTGTGGGGAAAAAAGGACATAAATTTTGTTTGGGTACAACGTTGCACGGCCGTGCAATTGTCAGTTAAAGCGACGCAGTGCCGAATCGCAAAAAAAAAAAAAAAAAAAAAAACGCTCTGGTCTCTGGCTCGGGGCTTAAGTGATTAATGGGGCAGTATGGCAGAGGTCCTACCTCCATGCTGCTAGACATGAGTACAGCGGGTGGAAGGCGCCATTTTTCTGCCCTATCCATTAAAGCTGAACTCCCGGTGCCCAATCAGGGCGCAGTGAATAGCTGGGTGTTGAGGAGAGGGGCCGGGAAGCTGGCCTCTGCGTTCTGAACAACAGATGTGTCATCAGCTGTCAATGAGCTTCCCCCGCTGACAGCTGAATGAAAAAAATAAAATAAAAACATAGAAATAGAAAAATGTGACCAAAAACAGCGCAGGGCTCTAACCCCCCCCCCCCCCGAAACCCCAAAGCAGCTTGTCTCCATGTTGATGACAAGGGACAACAGCCTCATCCCGACAACCCTGGACGGTGGTTGTGTGGGTCTGGGGGCAAGAGGTTTATATCGTCACCGGCCCAGCATGCACCGGTCGGTGATCTCACAAGGGGGTGGTGCCACAAGGTGACATCACCGGGTGACCCCACCCATTATCTATTTAAGAACTGACAAACGGCAAAGCAGGCATTTGGTGGTTATCCTTCATCGTGGGCGGAGCTTCTTTTAATTTTTTAGGGGTTCGGTCGTGGCGGCGGGCATCAAAATTGTCGATGGATCTACATTGGGGGGGGGGGGGGAATTGTTTCTTTTTAATGAAAGGCATTGTCAAAAACTGCCTCCTGTCTTTATTTATTGACACTTTTTTGGTGAATGGGTAGGGGTACAAAGTACCCTATTCTCATTCACATAACAGGGAGGGGGGGGGGGGAATCTACGGCCAGGAGCTTCCAGATTCCGATAAGCCCCCTTCCAGCAAATCCCCATAACCACAGCCCAGGGTCGTTGGAACCACATCACCATGAGAACAAGGTGCTTTGGGATGCCCCCCCCCCCCCTGCCCCAAAGCACCCCCTCATGTTGAGGGCATGTGACATGGTATGGTTCAGGAGGAGGGGGCTCGTTCACACCCCCCCTTTACTGACCGGCTGCATGCTCAGATAAGGGTTTGGTATGCATGCTCAGATAAGGGTTTGGTATGGATTTTTTTTGGTGTTTTAAACATTTTTGTATTGCCGGCAATTTAAATGATTTCTTTATAAAATGTCAGTTTTGCTGCAGCAGGTTCTATACATGGTACAGATGCGCTACTTTACAGGCAGACTAAGGGGTTTGGTATGCATTTATTTTTAAAGTTGTTCTTCTTAAAATCAATACCAGACCCAAAGGGCCTGGTATGATTCGGGGGGGGGGGGGGCATGCCATTTTTTTTTTTTTTGTTGTTTTAAACATTTTTGTATTGCCGGCAATTTAAATGATTTCTTTATAATATGTCAGTTTTGCTGCAGCAGGTTCTATACATGGTACAGATGCGCTACTTTACAGCCAGACTAAGGGGCCCCCCCCCCCCCCCCCCGGCATGATATGTAAAGGAATTTTTCATTTTTATTGTTTCACTTTAAAACCATAAATTAAAATCACTGCTCCTGTAAAAACGGTCAGCCCATTTCTAGCCATAGCTATATAAATGTATAATAATAATAATAATAATAATAATAATAATATGACTGTGGGGGACATTAGAGTGTAAGCTCCTCTGGTACAGAGTCTGATGTGACCGGGGCTCAGTGTTCTCTCTACAGCCCGGCGGTATATGTCAGAGCTTTCTGTCAGATTCTCTACTTGGCCATTTATAACAAATATAGGAGACGATTGAAACATTTTAGATACAAAAGCAAATAATCAGAGAGATACAATTCGATACTTTTTTTTTTTTTTTAAACAAACCAGTTACATTTATAACAACCGCACTCTCAGGGATATCTGCTGCTGTTTGATTCCGAAACGATCGTGTAGGATGACCGATTGCCCGAACGAGGCAACCTCGGCACTCAGGCTTTTGTGCAACTACAAGTCCCATGATGTACCCCCCCCCCCCCAGAGGCATGATGGGATTAGTAGTCTATCTACAGCTGAACACCAAAAGGTTGCGCACCCCTGGGCTACATTATTTACAAATTTTGTAAACTTTTGAAGCATAATAAATAAAATAAACATTTAAAAAAATAAATAAATAAAAGTGCGATTCCAAATGAATAAAATAGTAGCTGTAATATTCATAATTAAATGAATAAATCTAAAAGGGAGGGAAAGGGGCGCATTTGTTTATATCATACCGTTTTTGATTTGATTAAAAAACAAAATTGTAATAATAATAATAATAATAATAATAATAATAATAATATAAAAAGAAAAAAAATAATATTATAAATAATAATAAAAAAAGAAAAATAATAATAATAATAATAATATTATAAATATGAAAATAATAATATTAAAACAAAAATAACAAATAATAATAATAATAATAATAATAATAATATTATAAATATGAAAATAATAATATAAAAAAAAAAATAATAATAATAATAATAATAAAAAAAAATAATAAATAATAATATTATAAATAATATGAAAATAATAATATAAACAAAAATAATAATAATATAAATATGAAAATAATAATATTATAAAAATATTAATAATAATATTATAAATATGAAAATAATAATAATATAAAAACTAAAAATAATAATAAAAATAATAAAACAAAAATAATAAATAATAATATTATAAATAATATGAAAATAATAATATAAACAAAAATAATAATAATATAAATATGAAAATAATAATATTATAAAAAATATTAATAATAATATTATAAATATGAAAATAATAATATTATAAATATGAAAATAATAATAATATAAAAACTAAAATAATAATAATATAAATGAATAATAAAATAATAATACAAAAAAAATCTAATTTATATATACTGCATATACATACACATATACAGTATATAAAGGGTGCATTTTTATGGCGATTTTTTTTCCAACCCGGGAAAAAAAAAAGTCTCTTCTCTTAGCCAACAGAATTATGACGTGCATGACACGGTCGCACAATCGTTTAGTTTTTAGTTTTTTTGTTTTTACGGGTCTGCATTCTGCACGGGTCAGATGATTTTTCCTCGTCGGGTCATTAAAGCTTTTCAAAAAGTTTTGACTTCCCAAAAAAAAAAAAAAAAAAGCGTTGGAGCGTGCCAGCGTGGCAGAGGAAGAACGAGCGACTGGATTTTAAATCTGTAATTAATGGCTGTAGCATGTGCGGCCGGGATCCAGGGCGGCACGTTCGGATTGCGCCGTGTGTACAAAGCGGGGGGTGGGGCTGCGTCGTAAATCTGGCCAGCACGCTGGGGGTTAAACTGACCGGATGCAGTCCTGCGGGGGGCGAGGGGTTAAGGCGTGATGCTGCGCAAGAAAAACAACAGAGCTGACGCCAGAATCGCCATAGAAACGCACTTTTTTTTTTCCTTCCTCCATCACGCCGGTTTTGGTTACTGTGGCAACACTGCCAGACGGACCGACTTCAGAAAAACATGAATCAGAAGCTGCGGCAAGTCAAGGGAGAGCCCGCCCCATTTCCAGGACAGAGGGCGTCCAGCATCATCTAGCTCTTCCCTCCCCAGCCTGACTGTCCCGCCTCTTTCATTCATTGGATTTCAGTTCTTCCAATCATGGAGGCTCAAGGCTTTTTGATATTTGCATAACTCCTCCCCCACTACTTACATCAGGGCTGATGTACTGGGGGGAGTACTAAGACAGAGTGCTGGGATGTTTTCAGGAAGCTCTGTACAGCCCCCTGCTGGCCCCTCCCACCAGCCATGATCTGCCTGTATTGCATAGAGAATCACAGAGACCTCCCCTTTCCATTTCTGTTCTCTTCTTAGAAGTGGGCGGGGCAGTTGGTTGGCGGATGTTTTGCAGTTCCCACCAATCAGAAAGCTGCTTTTTTTTCCCCTCTCTGGCACAGTCCCAGAAGCCGACTGTATGTCAGAGTCACCCTGTGAGGGCAGAAATGTGGGCGCACCCCGGAGCCATCACCCGATCTGGGCTGTACTCCCTGCTGGGCCCCTGACCTAGAACAAGCATGCAGCCAGTGAAGTCTGGACTCCTATCCTGGCCATTGACTGGGATAACACAACCCGGATGTCGGCACCAAAACCAGCAACTCAGTGATGGCTGTTCTTCTATCACCGCTCTACCGGGACCGGGGGGGGGGGGGGGGGGACATGTATCCTTCCGAAGAAAAGGACAGAGCCCCGCCCCACCGAGAAGAGATAGTCACACACAGCGATACACACACAGCACTGCGACACTTCCCCCGCTACACCGCGGCACCTCCCCCGCTACACTTCCCCCGCTACACCGCAACACCTCCCCCGCTACACCGCGACACCTCCCCCACTACACCTCCCCGGCTACACCGCGACACCTCCCCGGCTACACCGCGACACCTCCCCCACTACACCACACCTCTCCCGCTACACCACCCCGCTAGACCTCCCCCGCTACACCACGACGCAGCCCCTGGTACACCTCCCCCACTACACAACACAGGCCCCACTACACCCCTAAGTGAAAAATGTCCAATTTGGGCCCAAAGTGTCCATATTTTGTGTGGCCGCCATTATTTTCCAGCACTGCCTTAACCCTCTTGGGCATGGAGGTCACCAGAGCTTCACAGGTTGTCACTGGAGTCCTCTTCCACTCCTCCATGATGACATCACAGAGCTGGTGGATGTTAGAGACCTTGCGCTCCTCCACCTTCCGTTTGAGGATGTCCCACAGATGATCAATAGGGTTTAGGTCTGGAGACATGCTTGGCCAGTCCATCACCTTTACCTTCAGCTTCTTTAGCAAGCCAGTGGTCGTCTTGGAGGTGTGTTTGGGGTGGTTATCATGTTGGAATACTGCCCTGCGGCCCAGTCTGTGAAGGGAGGGGGTCATGCTCTGCTTCAGTATGTCACAGTACATGTTGGCATTCATGGTTCCCTCAATGATCTGTAGCTCCCCAGTGCCGGCAGCACTCATGCAGCCCCAGACCATGACACTCCCACCACCATGACACCCCCACCACCATGACACTCCCACCACCATGCTTGACTGTAGGCAAGACACACTTGTCTTTGTCCTCCTCACCTGGTTGCCCCCACACACGCCTGACACCATCTGTACCAAATAAGTTTATCTCATCAGACCACAGGACATGGTTCAAGTAATCCATGTCCTTAGTCTGTTTCAGTGGCGGCCCGTCCATAGGGGGCGCCCGGGCGCCGCCCCCCCCCCCCCCCCCCCTCCTTGCAGTTAAAAAAAAATAAATAAATAAATTTAAAAAAAAAAAAAAAAATGTATTTAAACATGTCCCTTTAAGGGCGCACAGTGCAGTATGCACCGCTCTATCACCAATAGATAGATTCATGCATTGCATGAATCTATCTATTGGTCACCGCTGCCGCCCCCCCTATTCAGGTGTCCGGCCCCTGATCGGGCGCCGGGCACCTGAATTACAGTGGGGGGGGGTGTTGCTGGAAGCGCCCCTATTAGAGCTGGAAGCTCTAATAGGGGACCCTATTAGAGCGGTGGGCTCTAATAGGCTTCCCTAAGTGTAAACAGCGGGCGCACGGCTGTGCGTTCGCTGATTACACAGTATTGTGTTAGAGAAGCGAATACATCGCTTCCCTAACACAGACCCGCCTCTCAGCCAATCAGGTTGCCAGGTCTGTTACCTGTCACCTGATTGGCTGAAGTCACAGGCGCTGTGATTGGACGCTAGGCGTCCAATCACCTAGCGTCCAATCACAGCAGAAGAAGACAGGAGGAGCGCGGGAGAAGACATCCGACGGAGACACCGCTCGTCGCCTGACGCCGTCACCAGCTGCACACCGGGACAAGGTAAGTGCAGAGGGCAGGCAGGGGGCACAGTGGCAGCACTTAAGGGACACAGTGGCAGAACTTGGGGCACAATGGAAGCACTTAAGGGGCACAATGGCAGCACTTAAGGGGCACAATGGCAGCACTTAAGGGGCACAATGGCAGCACTTAAGGGGCACAATGGCAGCACTTAAGGGCACAATGGCAGCACTTAAGGGGCACAATGGCAGCACTTAAGGGGCACAATGGCAGCACTTAAGGGGCACAATGGCAGCACTTAAGGGGCACAATGGCAGCACTTAAGGGGCACAATGGCAGCACTTAAGGGGCACAATGGCAGAACTTGGGGCACAATGGCAGAACTTGTGGCACAATGGCAGCACTTAAGGGGCACAATGGCAGCACTTAAGGGGCACAATGGCAGCACTTAAGGGGCACAATGGCAGAACTTGGGGCACAATGGCAGCACTTAAGGGGCACAGTGGCAGCACTTAAGGGGCACAATGGCAGCACTTAAGGGGCACAATGGCAGCACTTAAGGGGCACAATGGCAGAACTTAAGGGGCACAATGGCAGAACTTAAGGGGCACAATGGCAGCACTTAAGGGGCACAGTGGCAGAACTTGGGGCACAGTGGCAGCGTTTGATGGGCACAGTGGCAGCGTTTGATGGGCACAGTGGCAGCGTTTGATGGCACAGTGAGGCTGTTTGTTTGCGCCCCCCCAAAAATTTTGAGCACCAGCCGCCACTGGTCTGTTTGTCTTCAGCAAACTGTTTGCAGGGTTTCTTGTGCATCATCTTTAGAAGAGGCTTCCTTCTGGGATGACAGCCATGCAGACCAATTTGATGCAGTGTGCGGCGTATGGTCTGAGCACTGACAGGCTGACCCCCCACCCCTACAACCTCTGCAGCAATGCTGGCAGCACTCATACGTCTACTTCCCAAAGACAACCTCTGGATATGACGCTGAGCACGTGACCTCAACTTCTTTGGTGGACCATGGTGAGGCCTGTTCTGAGTGGATCCTGTCCTGTTATACCGCTGTATAGTCTTGGCCACCGTGCTGCAGCTCAGTTTCAGGGTCTTGGCAATCTTCTTATAGCCTAGGTCATCTTTATGTAGAGCAACAATTTTTTTTTCAGATCCTCAGAGAGTTCTTAGCCATGAGGTGCCAAGATGAACTTCCAGTGACCAGTATGAGAGAGTGAGAGCGATAACACCAAATTTAACACACCTGCTCCCCATTCACCCCTGAGACCTTGTAACACTAACGAGTCACATGACACCGGGGGGGGGGGTGGCTAATTGGGCCCAATTTGGATATTTTCACTTAGGGGTGTACTCACTTTTGTTACCAGCGGTTTAGACATTAATATCTGTGTGTTGAGTTATTTTGAGGGGACAGTAAATGTACACTGTTATACACTCACTACTTTACATTGTAGACAAGTGTCATTTCTTCAGTGTTGTCACATGAAAAGATAGAATAAAGTATTGAAAAAAAATGTGAGGGGTGTACTTACTTTTGTGAGATACTCTATATACTGCAACACCCCACCCACTACTCAACACACACATCCCTGCTACACATACAGCACTATACTACGACACACACCACTATGCCATGAGACCCCACTGCTACTGTGAAACACACACAGCTACACCATGAAACACATATGGCTACAAATACACAAGTAAACAGTCACACACACACACACACACACACACACACACACACACACATATACCATAACAACCCCTATACACACCATGACACCCCTACACACAACATACACACACCATGACACCCCTACACACAACATACACACACCATGACACCGCTACACACAACATACACACACCATGACACCTCTACACACAACATACACACACCATGACACCGCTACACACAACATGACACCCCTACACACAACATACACACACCATGACACCCCTACACACACCATGACACCCCTACACACAACATGACACCCCTACACACAACATACACACACCATGACACCGCTACACACAACATACACACACCATGACACCGCTACACACAACATACACACACCATGACACCTCTACACACAACATACACACACAACATACACACACCATGACACCCCTACACACAACATACACACAACATGACACCCCTACACACAACATACACACACCATGACACCCCTACACACAACATGACACCCCTACACACAACATGACACCCCTACACACAACATACACACAACATGACACCCCTACACACAACATGACACCCCTACACACATACACCATGACACCGCTACACACAACATACACACACCATGACACCCCTACACACAACATACACACACCATGACACCACTACACACAACATACACACACCATGACACCCCTACACACCATACACACACAAAACATACACACACCATGACACCCCTACACACAACATACACACACCATGACACCCCTACACACAACATGACACCCCTACACACAACATGACACCCCTACACACAACATGACACCCCTACACACCATACACACACCCCAACACACATACACCATGACACCGCTACACACACCATACATACACCATGACACCCCTACACACACCATACATACACCATGACACCGCTACACACAACATACACACACTATGACACCGCTACACAACATACACACGCCATACATACACCATGCCACCACTACACAACATACATACACCACAACATACATACATACACCATGACACCGCTACACACAACATACATACACCATGACACCCCTACACACAACATACATACACCATGACACCCCTACACACAACATACATACACCATGACACCCCTACACACAACATACATACACCATGACACCCCTACACACAACATACCACTATGGCGTGACACACACCGATGCACTACAACCCACACTGACACACCTACCTAGGAACACACACATGCGCTGTATCACCATTGTCACCTGTACACGCACGTGGTGCAGCGATCACTTTTTTCCCTAGGGGGCGCTCTATTGGTTTTGGTGCTATTAATATACAAACAGGTTCTATTCTATGGAGGAATTACATTGTAATAAGTGACAATAAAGGCAAAGTTAAGTTGTGATTGGTGGGAGGTCCCCCTTACCCTGCGCCTGCAGCTCCAGTATGGCTTGGTACCAGGCCTCCTGCTCCTCCTCCCCGTCGGCGGAGACGCACAGCCCGCCGTCCCGCGTGTACAGGACCAGCAGGTGCCTCCTCTTGGCATCCGCCCGCTTGTTGACGCCAAACGCCTCCTCCAGGTTGACCGTCCCCCGCGGCCCCCCGGACAGCCCGTCCGCCAGCCGGAACTTCTTCTCGTTCTCGTAGTACTCCAGCCGGGCCGGACCCCGGGGCCCGGGGCCGCGCAGCACGAAGTACCTCTTCCTCATGGACTTCTGCTTGCGCAGATACCCCGACTTCTTTATGTCCTCCATTCTTAGATTTCTGTGGGTACGATCAAAAACATTCCGTCCATGAAGTTAAAGAGAAAAAAAAAAATTCATCCAAGATTTTCCAAAAACATTCAGCGGGATTATTCTTTTTTTTTCCTTCTTAAAAAAATAAAAATAAAAAAAAAGCTACATTATCCACGTCTTAGGTTTTTTTTTTTTTTTTTGCTGGGGGGGGTTTAACCCACAGCCAAAAACAGTTCCTTCAAGTACATGAAATAAAAGTTTTTATTTTTTTATTTAAAAAATAAAAATATCTCAGCAAGTTTTAATTTTTTTTCCAGATGAGCTAGCTTATTTTCCAAAAAAAAAAAAAAAAAAAATAGCTGAACTGTCCAGGTTTCACAAGAGCTTTGCCAAGCCGATTACTTAATGTTCTTTTGCCCTTCTGTCCAAAAAAAAAAAAAAAAAAGTGCTATTTAATTTTCCAGTACCACAAGGTCTATAATCGTCTTGTTCCCGTCTTCCTGAATTAAATTCTGCTATGAAGTAAAATATTCACAAAAAAATATATGAATTTGTTATCATCTGAATTTAAGCAATTATTAAAATAATTTTTTTTTTTTTTTTAAAAGTGCTAATGTGGCATTTTTTTTTCTAATAAGTACCTTGAAGCTTCTTTAGATAATGAACACTATTCAAGTTTCCCATACACTGAAATATTCAGAAAAAAAAATAAAAATAATAATAATTTCAGATCAATGCACCATTGCTCCAGATCAGAGAGTTCATTTGCAGATTATATAATATTCCTGAAAAAAAAAATTGACAACAAAGCCTCAAAAAAATAAATCGAGGAATACTTTTATCGTGCCTCAAGGGCACAAATTACTTTGCTAGGTTATATTTTATTAAATCAGATTGTGCAACACACCCCGTGCAGACAATGAATGAGGCGACTTCCTTAAACAATATAGACCTTTAACTCAACTTTAATTTGTTGGCACTTGTATCTCAAAGGGAAAGTAATTCAGTATAATTTTTTCTTTTTTTTTAAGAGCTGAATTTTTTTTTAATTTATTATTATTATACAATTGGTCTGGGGATCCACAAGTTTTTTTTTATATATACAATTCAGGGGCTCAAGTTTTTTTTTCTATAATGCAGGGCGCTTCAAGTTTTTTTTTTCTTCTCTATAATGCAGGGGCTCTTCAAGTTTTTTTTTTTTTTTATAATTTTATATTTTTAAGAGCTGAATTATTATTTTTTTAATTTATTATTATTTTACGACTGGTCTGGGGCTCTTCAAGTTTTTTTTTTTTAGTTTTAGAATGCAGTGGCTCCCCAAGTTTTTTTTTTTTAATATATATAATTCAGGGGCTCAAGTTTTTTTTCTATATAATGCAGGGCTCCACAAGTTTTTTTTTTTTATATTGCAAAAAAATAAAGTGACTATTTATTTAAGGGTGCTACAAAAATAACTTAAACAGGCCAGCAGAACTGTAGTGCATCAGATTTATATATATCTATATATTTAATTATCTGATTTTCTGAAAATAGTAATTTCTCAGCTGTAAAATAAAATGCAGCAAAAAAAAAATAATTCATATATAAAACTTTATGTGCAAAATAATTTTTCCCTCAAGAAGGGGGGAAAATAAAACAGGATTTAGAGTAGGGAAAGGCACGACGTTACCATTTAGCTATTCAGGCTTGTAACTCTCTTTGGATTTCAGAAAAAAAAAAAACATTCAGAACACTTGTAGCTGTGTGAGGCTCAGATCATCTTTGGAAATACTGGAAAAAAAAAGGTTTCCTGTTCAACTCAAGATGAAAAAATAAAAAGGTTCGTATAGCTTTAAAAAAAAAAAAAAAGGTCACAAAATCTGCACATTCAGCAAAAAAATATTTGCAAAGTAAGGCGAGGTCCACATGCAAAAAGAGAAAAAAAAAGTGAGCTTTAATGACTGTTCTGTTCACTCAATATCCATAGAATTCAGACTGAATCCACCGTCCAGTTCCAGGTCACAGGTCCAAGAGCACCGGGTGTGTTTCCTTTTTTTCAAATTGACATTCAAGCACCAGCAAATGAATTAATTAAAAAAAAAAAAAAAAATCTGCACTTGAGAAAAAAAAAAAAAAAAAAAAAAGCACAAAAAATGAGTCTAAGAAACAAAACAAAATGTGTATACATACATATGCTGCTTAAAAAAATGGAAATAAAAATAATTATTTCTCTGAGAGTAAATATAGATCACAAAAAAAAAAAAAAAAATCCAAGGCTAAATTTCTATGAGAGTAAATGGGGAAATCACAAAAAAAAAATTGCAAGACTAAATTTATTTCTCTGAGAGTAAATGTGGAACGAAAAAAGAAAATCCAAGGATAAGTTTCTCAGATTAAATATGGATCACAAAAAAAAATTGCTAAATGTGGCTAAAAAAAAAGGAAAAAAGAAAATTCAAGGCTAAGTTTCTCAGAGTGAATTTGGATCACAAAAAAAAAAAAAAAAAGGACAAAGGCAAAATTTCTATGAGAGTAAATGGGGATCACAAAAAAAAAATTGCAAGACTAAATTTATTAGTCTGAGAGTAAATGAGAATCACAAAATAAATCCAAGGCTAAATTTCACAGAGTGAATGTGGATCAAAAAAATAAATAAAGAAAATCCAAGAATAAATTTCTCAGAGTGAATATGGATCACAAAAAAAATAAAAAAAAATTCCAAGGCGAAGATTTATTTGAGAGTAATAATGGATCATAAAAAACAAAAACAAATCCAAGGATAAGTTTCTCAGGCTAAATTTGGATCACAAAAAAAATATTCAAGGCTAAATTTATTTTCTGAGAGTAAATATGGATCACAAAAGAAATTGCAAGACTAAATGTGGATAAAAAATCCAAGAATAAATTTCTCAGAGTGAATTTGGATCACAAAAAAAAAAAAAATTCCAAGGCTAAATTTGAGAGTAATAATGGATCACAAAAAACAAAAACAAATCCAAGGATAAGTTTCTCAGGCTAAATTTGGATCACAAAAAAAAATATGCAAGGTTAAATGTGGATCAAAAAAAAAAATGTATTTGAGAGTAATAATGGATCACAAAAAAATAAAAAATAAAAATCCAAGGATAAATTTCTCAGAGTAATTTTGGATCTCAAAAATAAAAAAAAAAACAAGGATAAATTTCTCAGAATAAATTTGGATCACAAAAAAAATCCCAAAGCTAATTTTTTTTTGTTTTGAGAGTAAATATGGATCAAAATAATAAAAAAAATTAAAAAAAAAAATTAAAAAAAAAGGATAAATTTCTCAGAGTAAATTTGGAAAAACCAAAAAAATTAAAAAAAAAATTAGAAAAATAATAAAATAATAAAAAATGTTTGCAACGTAATAGCTGCTCGTTCGCGGTTTGCTTTTAGTTTTTTTGTTTGGAAAGCAGCAGAAAAAAAAATCAGACTTAAAAAAAAAAAAACAAATAAACTTTGCAACGTGTTTGTAGGGTCCGGGGAGGTTGCGGCGACGTAGAGCCGCAGCATTTAAAGGGCCGGCCTATCCGACGACGAGTCCTTGGCAAAGTCTTCTTGTGGACCCCGGCGTGGATTTGTCACCCCTTCGCCCCGTGTCCTCTCTCTCCCCCCCCCACACACACACACACACCTCCTCGGAGATCCGGATTGGCCGCTGTCTTGCGTGTTTTTGTTTTCCTCTGTGCGGAGACGTTGGATGTCACCCCCCTGGGGCGCTCGGGACGCGCATGCTGGGTGGTTAGTTATTTTTTTTTTTGCGCTCGGGCTCCTTTTTTTTTTTTTTTCGCCGCTTTTGCAATATTGTTTGGCGTCCTTTGGCCCCGATCAGGAGTCAGCGGTGCAGGGGGGCGGTGGGGGGAAAGGCGCGGGGGCCACCATTACGACCTGCCCATGTGCTCTGGCAGGGGGGACAGGCTGGCTGCAGCCTGGCACATGGCAGATGGGTGGTGGTTGGTTGGGGGGGGGGGGGTTCTTGCAGGAGGGAAAGAAATACCTGGATTGCAAGGCATGCGGTGTGGCTGGAGGAGGGGGTGGGGGGGGGCTCCTCATTCATGCAGCAGGGGACCCCAGGATGTGGAGGTGCAGCGGGGGCTCCATCCTGTGCTGGACTAGGGGGTGAGGGGACATTGGGGGGAGCAGACACCACACACAGCCAACTACTTCCCTCTATCTCCTCCCATGGTCAGACCTAGGCTGCAGGAGGATCCTGGGTCCTAGAGGGAGCTGGCTGGGGGCTAGGCGTGCAACTGTCACTATACAGACAGAGAGTGTCTACAACTGTCACTATACAAAGTGTCTACAACTGTCACTATACAGTGTCTACAACTGTCACTTTACAGAGTGTCTACAACTGTCATTATAGAGAGTGTCTACAACTGTCACTATACAGACAGAGAGTGTCTACAACTGTCACTATAGAGAGTGTCTACAACTGTCACTATAGAGAGTGTCTACAACTGTCACTATACAGACAGAGAGTGTCTACAACTGTCACTATACAAAGTGTCTACAACTGTCACTATACAGTGTCTACAACTGTCACTTTACAGAGTGTCTACAACTGTCATTATAGAGAGTGTCTACAACTGTCACTATACAGACAGAGAGTGTCTACAACTGTCACTATAGAGAGTGTCTACAACTGTCACTATAGAGAGTGTCTACAACTGTCACTATACAGACAGAGAGTGTCTACAACTGTCACTATACAGTGTCTACAACTGTCACTATACAGAGTGTCTACAACTGTCACTATACAGACAGAGAGTGTCTACAACTGTCACTATACAGTGTCTACAACTGTCACTATACAGAGTGTCTACAACTGTCACTATACAGACAGAGAGTGTCTACAACTGTCACTATACAAAGTGTCTACAACTGTCACTATACAGAGTGTCTACAACTGTCACTATACAGACAGAGAGTGTCTACAACTGTCACTATACAAAGTGTCTACAACTGTCACTATACAGAGAGTCTACAGCTGTCACTATACAGAGTGTCTACAACTGTCACTATACAGAGAGACTACAACTGTCACTATACAGAGAGTCTACAGCTGTCACTATACAGAGTGTCTACAACTGTCACTATACAGAGAGACTACAACTGTCACTATACAGAGTGTCTACAACTGTCACTATACACAGAGAGAGTGTCTACAACTGTCACTATACAGAGAGTCTATGACTGTCACTATACCGAGTGTGTACAACTGTCACTACAGAGAGTGTCTACAACTGTCACTATAGAGAGTGTCTATAACTGTCACTATATAGTGTCTACAACAACTGTCACTATATAGAGAGTGTGTACAACTGTCACTATATAGAGAGAGTGTCTGCAACTGTCACTATATACAGAGTGTCTACAACTGTCACTATACAGAGAGAGTGTCTACAACTGTCACTATACAGACAGAGAGTGTCTACAACTGTCACTACAGAGAGTGTCTACAACTGTCACTATAGAGAGTGTCTATAACTGTCACTATATATTGTCTACAACAACTGTCACTATATAGAGAGTGTGTACAACTGTCACTATATAGAGAGTCTACAACTATCACTATACGTAGAGAGTGTCTATAACTGTCACTATATACAGAGAGAGTGTCTACAACTGTCATTATATACAGAGTGTGTACAACTGTCACTATATAGAGAGTGTCTACAACTGTCACTATATAGAGAGTCTACAACTGTCACTATACAGAGAGAGAGTCTACAACTGTCACTATACAGAGTGTCTACAACTGTCACTATATACAGAGTGTCTACAACTGTCACTATATACAGAGTGTCTACAACTGTCACTATACAGAGTGTCTACAACTGTCACTATACAGAGTGTCTACAACTGTCACTATACAGAGTATCTACAACTGTCACTATACACAGAGAGTCTACAACTGTCACTATATACAAAGTGTCTACAACTGTCACTATATACAGAGTGTCTACAACTGTCACTATATACAGAGTGTCTACAACTGTCACTATACACAGAGAGAGTCTACAACTGTAACAATACAGAGTGTCTACAACTGTCACTATATATAGAGAGAGTGTCTACAGCTGTCACTATAGAGAGAGAGAACAATGCTAAGTGTACAGCTGTGTCATGTGGCCCCATAATAAACCCCTGAGGGCCCCTGTTCGGGATGGGTGTAATCTTCTCCCGGAGCTCCTCCCCCTTAGTATGACCTCTAATGTATCTTCAGGCAGCAGAAATCACTATAGAGACCAGAGAGCTCGGTCCCCCAATGACTCGGGTCCCCATAGCAGTTATATGGAATGTGTGGCCCTTTAGTGATAGAGGAGCTGGTGGGAGGAAACCAAGTGTGCAGTAGGGGAGCAGATGTGGTCCTGCATTGTAGTGTGATGTCCTGCATTGTAGTGTGATGTCCTGCATTGTAGTGTGATGTGGTCCTGCATTGTAGTGTGATGTGGTCCTGCATTGTAGTGTGATGTGGTCCTGCATTGTAGTGTGATGTGGTTCTGCATTGTAGTGTGATGTGGTCCTGCATTGTAGTGTGATGTGGTCCTGCATTGTAGTGTGATGTGGTCCTGCATTGTAGTGTGATGTGGTCCTGCATTGTAGTGTGATGTGGTCCTGCATTGTAGTATGATGTGGTCCTGCATTGTAGTATGATGTGGTCCTGCATTGTAGTGTGATGTGGTCCTGCATTGTAGTATGATGTGGTCCAGCATTGTAGTGTGATGTGGTCCTGCATTGTAGTGTGATGTGGTCCTGCATTGTAGTATGATGTGGTCCTGCATTGTAGTATGATGTGGTCCTGCATTGTAGTGTGATGTGGTCCTGCATTGTAGTGTGATGTGGTCCTGCATTGTAGTGTGATGTGGTCCTGCATTGTAGTGTGATGTGGTCCTGCATTGTAGTGTGATGTGGTCCTGCATTGTAGTGTTATCTGGTCCTGCATTGTATGGGATGTGGTCCTGCATTGTAGTGTTATCTGGTCCTGCATTGTAGTGTGATGTGGTCCTGCATTGTAGTATGATGTGGTCCTGCATTGTAGTGTGATGTGGTCCTGCATTGTAGTGTGATGGGGTCCTGCATTGTAGTGTGATGTGGTCCTGCATTGTAGTGTTATCTGGTCCTGCATTGTAGTGTGATGTGGTCCTGCATTGCAGTATGATCTGGTCCTGCATTGTAGTATGATGTGGTCCTGCATTGTAGTGTGATGTGGTCCTGCATTGTAGTGTGATGTGGTCCTGCATTGTAGTGTGATGTGGTCCTGTATTGTAATATGATGTGGTCCTGCATTGTAGTGTGATGTGGTCCTGCATTGTAGTGTGATGTGGTCCTGCATTGTAGTATGATGTGGACCTGCATTGTAGTGTGATGTGGTCCTGCATTGTAGTGTGATGTGGTCCTGCATTGTAGTATGATGTGGACCTGCATTGTAGTGTGATGTGGTCCTGCATTGTAGTATGATGTGGTCCTGCATTGTAACGCACTGTGGTCCTGCATTGTAGTGAGCTGTGATCCTGCATTTTAGCATGTTGTGGTTCTGCGTTGTAGGCCACATAAAAGACAATGTTGTGAATGGGCTCTGAGGTTCCCAGCACTATGAGGGTCCCGGTACTATGAGGGTCCCAGTACTATGAGGGTCCCAGTACTATGAGGTTCCCGGCACTATGAGGGTCCCAGTACTATGAGGGTCCCAGTACTATGAGGGTCCCGGCACTATGAGGGTCCCGGCACTATGAGGGTCCTGGTACTATGAGGGTCCCGGTACTATGAGGGTCCCAGCACTATGAGGGTCCCGGTGCTATGAGGGTCCCGGCATTATGAGGGTCCCTCTACTATGAGGGTCTCGGCACTATAAGGGTCTCTGCATTATGAGGGTCCCAGCACTATGAGGGTCCCGGTGCTATGAGGGTCCCGGCACTATAAGGGTCCCGGAACTATGAGGATCCCGGCACTATAAGGGTCCCTGCATTATGAGGGTCCCGGTACTATGAGGGTTCTGGAACTATGAGGGTCCCGGCACTATGAGGGTCCCGGCATTATGAGGGCCCCTGTACTATGAGGGTCTCGGCACTATAAGGGTCCCGGCACTATAAGGGTCCCGGCACTATAAGGGTCCCGGCACTATAAGGGTCCCGGCACTATAAGGGCCCCGGCACTACGAGGGTCCCGGCACTATGAGGGTCCTGGTACTATGAGGGTCCCGGCACTATGAGGGTCCCGGCACTAGGGATCCCCCGTACCATACACAGGGCACAGGGAGAGGCGGGGTCACATGACTGACTTTCTCAATCTGTAACGTGGAGGTCATTTGGCTGGGAGAGAAAATTGTTTATTTTGAGGTTGGAGACACGCCCGGGTCAGCCGGTTCAGTCTGAAGCCTGGAGTGAAAAGATTGTGTTCTCAAAGGACGATCGTCAGCTCTGCAGCAGTGAGGCACGAGGTGCTTTCGGCCTCAATTGTTAAACATCCTGAAATAAGGACTGTCTGTGTTGCATTTTTTCAGCCTGTAAATGTCCTTGTGTGGGAGTTTGCAGCTGAAGGAAAGCACTAAATCATTGTGATGGCCAAGAAGACAGTTCATCCTTATCCTTCACACTCCTGCCTGAAATAGTGTTCATTACCCAGCACAAAATATGTCCAGCACTCAAGAAGTTGGTTGGTCAGAGTTTGTGGTCGGTCAGTTCTCTGGCTCTAGTAGAGTTGGTGGTCAGTCAGTTCCCGGGCTCTAGTAGAGTTGGTGGTCGGTCAGTTCCCTGGCTCTAGTAGAGTTGGTGGTCGGTCAGTTCCCGGGCTCTAGTTGAGTTGGTGGTCAGTCAGTTCCCTGGCTCTAGCAAAGTTGGTGGTCGGTCAGTTCCCTGGCTCTAGTAGAGTTGGTGGTCGGTCAGTTCCCTGGCTCTAGTAGGGTTGGTGGTCGGTCAGTTCCCTGGCTCTAGTAGAGTTGGTGGTCGGTCAGTTCCCTGGCTCTAGTAGGGTTGGTGGTCGGTCAGTTTCCTGGCTCTAGTAGAGTTGGTGGTCGTTCAGTTCCCTGGCTCTAGTAGACTTGGAGGTCGGTCAGTTCCCTGGCTCTAGTAGAGTTGGTGGTCGGTCAGTTCCCTGGCTCTAGCAGAGTTGGTGGTCGGTCAGTTCCCTGGCTCTAGTAGAGTTGGTGGTCGGTCAGTTTCCTGGCTCTAGTAGAGTTGGTGGTTGGTCAGTTCCCTGGCTCTAGTAGGGTTGGTGGTCGGTCAGTTCCCTGGCTCTAGTAGAGTTGGTGGTCGATCAGTTCTCTGGCTCTAGTAGAGTTGGTGGTCAGTCAGTTCCCGGGCTCTAGTAGAGTTGGTGGTCGGTCAGTTCCCTGGCTCTAGTAGAGTTGGTGGTCGGTCAGTTCCCGGGCTCTAGTAGAGTTGGTGGTCAGTCAGTTCCCTGGCTCTAGCAAAGTTGGTGGTCGGTCAGTTCCCTGGCTCTAGTAGAGTTGGTGGTCGGTCAGTTCCCTGGCTCTAGTAGGGTTGGTGGTCGGTCAGTTCCCTGGCTCTAGTAGAGTTGGTGGTCGGTCAGTTCCCTGGCTCTAGTAGGGTTGGTGGTCGGTCAGTTTCCTGGCTCTAGTAGAGTTGGTGGTCGTTCAGTTCCCTGGCTCTAGTAGACTTGGAGGTCGGTCAGTTCCCTGGCTCTAGTAGAGTTGGTGGTCGGTCAGTTCCCTGGCTCTAGCAGAGTTGGTGGTCGGTCAGTTCCCTGGCTCTAGTAGAGTTGGTGGTCGGTCAGTTTCCTGGCTCTAGTAGAGTTGGTGGTTGGTCAGTTCCCTGGCTCTAGTAGGGTTGGTGGTCGGTCAGTTCCCTGGCTCTAGTAGAGTTGGTGGTCGATCAGTTCTCTGGCTCTAGTAGGGTTGGTCGGTCAGTTTCCTGGCTCTAGTAGAGTTGGTGGTCGGTCAGTTCCCTGGCTGTAGTAGAGTTGGTGGTCGGTCAGTTCCCTGGCTCTAGTAGGGTTGGTGGTCGGTCAGTTCCCTTGCTCTAGCAGAGTTGGTGGTCGGTCAGTTTCCTGGCTCTAGTAGGGTTGGTGGTCGGTCAGTTTCCTGGCTCTAGTAGAGTTGGTGGTCGGTCAGTTCCCTGACTGTAGTAGAGTTGGTGGTCGGTCAGTTCCCTGGCTCTAGTAGGGTTGTTAGTCGGTCAGTTCCCTGGCTCTAGTAGAGTTGGTGGTCATTCAGTTCCCTGGCTCTAGCAGAGTTGGTGATAAGTCAGTTCCCTGGCTCTAGTAGAGTTGGTGGTTGGTCAGTTCCCTGGCTCTAGTAGAGTTGGTGGTCGGTCAGTTCCCGGGCTCTAGTAGAGTTGGTGGTCATTCAGTTCCCTGGCTCTAGCAGAGTTGGTGATAAGTCAGTTCCCTGGCTCTAGTAGAGTTGGTGGTTGGTCAGTTCCCTGGCTCTAGTAGAGTTGGTGGTCGGTCAGTTCCCGGGCTCTAGTAGAGTTGGTGGTCGGTCAGTTCCCTGGCTCTAGTAGGGTTGGTGGTCGGTCAGTTTCCTGGCTCTAGTAGAGTTGGTGGTCGGTCAGTTCCCTGACTGTAGTAGAGTTGGTGGTCGGTCAGTTCCCTGGCTCTAGTAGGGTTGTTAGTCGGTCAGTTCCCTGGCTCTAGTAGAGTTGGTGGTCGGTCAGTTTCCTAGCTCTAGCAGAGTTGGTGGTCGGTCAGTTCCCAGGCTCTAGTAGAGTTGGTGGTCGGTCAGTTCCCTGGCCATAGTAGGGTTGGTGGTCGGTCAGTTTCCTGGCTCTAGTAGAGTTGGTGGTCGGTCAGTTCCCTGGCTGTAGTAGAGTTGGTGGTCGGTCAGTTCCCTGGCTCTAGTAGGGTTGTTAGTCGGTCAGTTCCCTGGCTCTAGTAGAGTTGGTGGTCGGTCAGTTTCCTAGCTCTAGCAGAGTTGGTGGTCGGTCAGTTCCCGGGCTCTAGTAGAGTTGGTGGTCGGTCAGTTCCCTGGCCATAGTAGAGTTGGTGGTCGGTCAGTTTCCTGGCTCTAGTAGAGTTGGTGGTCGGTCAGTTCCCGGGCTCTAGTAGAGTTGGTGGTCGGTCAGTTCCCGGGCTCTAGTAGAGTTGGTGGTCGGTCAGTTCCCTGGCTCTAGTAGGGTTGGTGGTCGGTCAGTTTCCTGGCTCTAGTAGAGTTGGTGGTCGGTCAGTTCCCTGACTGTAGTAGAGTTGGTGGTCGGTCAGTTCCCTGGCTCTAGTAGGGTTGTTAGTCGGTCAGTTCCCTGGCTCTAGTAGAGTTGGTGGTCGGTCAGTTTCCTAGCTCTAGTAGAGTTGGTGGTCGGTCAGTTCCCTGGCTCTAGTAGGGTTGGTGGTCGGTCAGTTTCCTGGCTCTAGTAGAGTTGGTGGTCGGTCAGTTCCCTGGCTGTAGTAGAGTTGGTGGTCGGTCAGTTCCCTGGCTCTAGTAGGGTTGTTAGTCGGTCAGTTCCCTGGCTCTAGTAGAGTTGGTGGTCGGTCAGTTTCCTAGCTCTAGCAGAGTTGGTGGTCGGTCAATTCCCTGGCTGTAGTAGAGTTGGTGGTCGGTCAGTTCCCTGGCTCTAGTAGGGTTGTTAGTCGGTCAGTTCTCTGGCAGAGTTGGTGGTTAGTCAGAGTTGGTGGTCAGTCAGTTCCCTGGCTCTGGCAGAGTTGGTGGTTAGTCAGAGTTGGTGGTCAGTCAGTTCCCTGGCTCTAGTAGAGTTGGTGGTCGGTCAGTTCCCTGGCTCTAGGAGAGTTGGTGGTCGGTCAGTTCCCTGGCTCTAGTAGAGTTGGTGGTCGGTCAGTTCCCTGGCTCTAGTAGAGTTGGTGGTCATTCAGTTCCCTGGCTGTAGTAGAGTTGGTGGTCGGTCAGTTCCCTGGCTCTAGTAGGGTTGTTAGTCGGTCAGTTCCCTGGCTCTAGTAGAGTTGGTGGTTGGTCAGTTTCCTAGCTCTAGCAGAGTTGGTGGTTGGTCAGTTCCCTGGCTCTGGCAGAGTTGGTAGTTAGTCAGAGTTGGTGGTCGGTCAGTTCCCTGGCTCTGGCAGAGTTGGTGGTGGTTAGTCAGAGTTGGTGGTCAGTCAGTTCCCTGGCTCTAGCAGAGTTGGTGGTCGGTCTGTTCCCTGGCTCTAGCAGAGTTGGTGGTTGGTCAGAGTTGGTGTTCAGTCTGTTTCCTGGCTCTAGCAGAGTTGGTGGTTGGTCCGTTTTATGGCTCTAGTAGAGTTGGTGGTTGTTCAGTTCCCTGGCTCTAGTAGAGTTGGTGGTCGTTCAGTTCCCTGGCTCTAGTAGAGTTGGTGGTCGGTCAGTTCCCTGGCTCTAGCAGAGTTGGTGGTCGGTCAGTTCCCTGGCTCTAGCAGAGTTGGTGGTCGTTCAGTTCCCTGGCTCTAGTAGAGTTGGTGCTCGGTCAGTTCCCTGGCTCTAGTAGAGTTGGTGGTCGGTCAGTTCCCTGGCTCTAGTAGAGTTGGTGGTCGGTCAGTTTCCTGGCTCTAGTAGAGTTGGTGGTCGGTCAGTTCCCTGGCTGTAGTAGAGTTGGTGGTCGGTCAGTTCCCTGGCTCTAGTAGGGTTGTTAGTCGGTCAGTTCCCTGGCTCTAGTAGAGTTGGTGGTCGGTCAGTTTCCTAGCTCTAGCAGAGTTGGTGGTCAGTCAGTTCCCTGGCTGTAGTAGAGTTGGTGGTCGGTCAGTTCCCTGGCTCTAGTAGGGTTGTTAGTCGGTCAGTTCTCTGGCAGAGTTGGTGGTTAGTCAGAGTTAGTGGTCAGTCAGTTCCCTGGCTCTGGCAGAGTTGGTGGTTAGTCAGAGTTGGTGGTCAGTCAGTTCCCTGGCTCTAGTAGAGTTGGTGGTCGGTCAGTTCCCTGGCTCTAGTAGAGTTGGTGGTCGGTCAGTTCCCTGGCTCTAGTAGAGTTGGTGGTCGGTCAGTTCCCTGGCTCTAGTAGAGTTGGTGGTCATTCAGTTCCCTGGCTGTAGTAGAGTTGGTGGTCGGTCAGTTCCCTGGCTCTAGTAGGGTTGTTAGTCAGTCAGTTCCCTGGCTCTAGTAGAGTTGGTGGTTGGTCAGTTTCCTAGCTCTAGCAGAGTTGGTGGTTGGTCAGTTCCCTGGCTCTGGCAGAGTTGGTGGTTAGTCAGAGTTGGTGGTCGGTCAGTTCCCTGGCTCTGGCAGAGTTGGTGGTTAGTCAGAGTTGGTGGTCAGTCAGTTCCCTGGCTCTAGCAGAGTTGGTGGTCGGTCTGCTCCCTGGCTCTAGCAGAGTTGGTGGTTGGTCAGAGTTGGTGTTCAGTCTGTTTCCTGGCTCTAGCAGAGTTGGTGGTTGGTCCGTTTTCTGGCTCTAGTAGAGTTGGTGGTTGTTCAGTTCCCTGGCTCTAGTAGAGTTGGTGGTCGTTCAGTTCCCTGGCTCTAGTAGAGTTGGTGGTCGGTCAGTTCCCTGGCTCTAGCAGAGTTGGTGGTCGGTCAGGTCCCTGGCTCTAGCAGAGTTGGTGGTCGTTCAGTTCCCTGGCTCTAGTAGAGTTGGTGCTCGGTCAGTTCCCTGGCTCTAGTAGAGTTGGTGGTCGGTCAGTTCCCTGGCTCTAGTAGAGTTGATGGTCGTCAGTTTCCTGGCTCTAGTAGAGTTGGTGGTCGGTCAGTTCCCTGGCTCTAGTAGAGTTGGTGGTCGGTCAGTTCCCTGGCTCTAGTAGAATTTGTGGTCAGTCAGTTTCCTAGCTCTAGCAGAGTTGGTGGTCGGTCAGTTCCCTGGCTCTGGCAGAGTTGGTAGTCGGTCTGTTCCCTGGCTCTAGCAGAGTTGGTGGTTGGTCAGAGTTGGTGGTCAGTCTGTTTCCTGGCTCTAGCAGAGTTGGTGGTCTGTCAGTTTACTGGCTCTAGTAGAGTTGGTGGTTGGTCAGTTCCCTGGCTCTAGTAGAGTTGGTGGTCGTTCAGTTCCCTGGCTCTAGTAGAGTTGGTGGTCGGTCAGTTCCCTGGCTCTAGTAGAGTTGGTGGTCGGTCAGTTCCCTGGCTCTAGCAGAGTTGGTGGTCGGTCAGTTCCCTGGCTCTAGTAGAGTTGGTGGTCGTTCAGTTCCCTGGCTCTAGTAGAGTTGGTTGTCGGTCAGTTCCCTGGCTCTAGTAGAGTTGGTGGTCGGTCAGTTCCCTGGCTCTGGCAGAGTTGGTGGTCGGTCAGTTCCCTGGCTCTAGTAGAGTTGGTGGTCGTTCAGTTCCCTGGCTCTAGTAGACTTGGTGGTCGGTCAGTTCCCTGGCTCTAGTAGAGTTGGTGGTCGGTCAGTTTCCTAGCTCTAGCAGAGTTGGTGGTCGGTCAGTTCCCTGGCTCTAGCAGAGTTGGCGGTCGGTCAGTTTGTGGGGACTAGCAGAGTTGGTGTTTGGTAAGTTTCCTTGCTCTAGTAGAGTTGGTGGTCGGTCAGTTCCCTGGCTCTAGTAGAGTTTAGGGAGGAGCCGAACACCCCCGGGTTCGGTTCGAACCAGAACCTTCGAACGGACCGAAAGTTTGCGCGAATTTTCGAACCCTATACGTTATAATGGACGCGAACGTTCGAAATCAAAAGTGCTAATTACAACGGCCAATATGCATGTTAATGTCATAAAACAGGTTTGGGGACCCGGGTCCTGCCCCAGGGGACATATATCAATGCAAAAAGAACTTTTAAAAACTAACGTTTTTTCGGGAGCAGTCATTTTAATGATGCATAAAGTGAAAAAAAAAAGTGAAATTTCCTTTAAATATGGTACCTGGGGGGTGTCTAAAGTATGCCTGTGAAGTGGCATGTGTTTCCCGTGTTTAGAACTGTCCTTGCACAAAATGACATTTGTAAAGGAAAAAAAGAAGCCATTTAAAACCACTTGCGGCTTTAATGTCATGTCTTGTCCTGGCCGCCATATGGCTGAAAATCCTTGAGAAAAATGGCATGGCTACCCCATCACCCCCTCCCCCCCACCCCAGCCCCTTTGGGTCTTGTATGGATATTAAGGGGGACCCCGCACCCAAAATAAAACCCTATACCTACAACCCTATATACTCTGAACAGCAGTATATAGGTGGTGCAAACAAGACACGGACTGTAGGTTTGTTCTTAAGTATAATCTGAACAGGTACATTATGAAGTGTAGCTCCATCCCAAAAAAATCTATTTTTAAGCTTTTTGGAGAACATAGGGAGGGGTTATCACCCCTGTAACATTTGCTGTCTTTGCACATCTGTTCAGAACATGTCACCTCACTTTCCGTCCCAATGACAAATGTTTTTGGAAAAGTGGGGTTTTAATTGAAACAAGGATTGGTGATAAAGCATCAGTAGAGAGGAGATACCTTTTTCCCAAATTAAATCTAACAGGATAGAATTTCCCTTCCTAGGGGTAGATTTCCTCTCACTTCCTGTTTTCTCTTTCCGTTTGCAAGTAGGAGTCGTTTGTAAGTTGGATGTTTGAAAGTAGGGGCCTGCCGTATATACTCTGCAGAAATTTGCCCTATTAGATGTTGGTGTAGCCACAAGACTGGTGGGCACAGGAATGGGCCCTGCTGTGAGTTAATAGATCAAGATTTGTACTTGCATGCACCTGTTGAACCGGGCAGAAAAATTGGGCCTTTGGTGGTGGTGGTGGTGGTGGACGGTGTTGCCACAAGACTGTAAGCCCTCACAGTTCCTCTTGGTGGGCGCAGGAATGGGCCCTGCTGTGAGTTATTAGATCAAGATTTGTAATTGCATGCACCTGTTGAACAGGGCAGAAAAATTGGGCCTTTGGCGGTGGTGGTGGACGGTGTTGCCACAAGACTGTAGGCCCTCATAGTTACTCTTGGTGGGCGCAGGAATGGGCCCTGCTGTGAACTATTAGATCAAGATTTGTAATTACACGCCCCTGTTAAACAGGGGCTAAAAAATTGTGCCTTAGACATTGGTGCTGGTGCCACAACACTGCAACCCCTCACAGATACTGTACTCTTAGCACAGCAATGAGACCTGTTGCAAAGCATTGCCTAAAAATTGTAATTACACGCCCCAACAGGGGCTGAAAAATTGTGCCTTAGGCACTGGTGCCACAACACTGCAACCCCTCACAGATACTGTACTTGGAGCACAGCAGTCACACCTGTTGCGAAGCATCTTTTTAAAAAATTGTAATTACACGCCCCTGTTAAACAGGGGCTGAAAAATTGTGCCTTGGGCATTGGTGCTGGTGCCACAACACTGCAACCCCTCACAGATACTGTACTTGGAGCACAGCAGTCACACCTGTTGCGAAGCATCTTTTTAAAAAATTGTAATTACACGCCCCTGTTATACAGGGGCTGAAAAATTGTGCCTTAGGCACTGGTGTGGTGGCATGGATCATTGAGGAGGAGGAAGAGGATAGTCAGTGAACATAACAGGACAGTCACTCAGCATCAGCATAGGCAGTCTTGAAGGGATGTGACATTATAAATTATTCCGTTATATCCGCTTCAGGTGCCTGGTAGCTGGTGGTGATCCAAGACTGATTCATTTTGATGAAGGTCAGTCGATCAACCGAGTCGGTGGACAGGCGCACCCTATGATCGGTGACAAATCCTCCAGCAGCACTGAATGTGCGTTCGGAAAGAACGCTGGAGGCAGGACAGGCCAGTAGCTCAATTGCATACTGTGCAAGCTCTGGCCAGTGATCCGTCCTCAGGACCCAGTAAGCCAGAGGATTTTCGGTGGGAAAGGTGTCAAAGTCTGACCTTGTCCCAAGGTATTCCTGCACCATGTATATCAGACGCTGGCGATGGTTGCTGGAACCGATCATACCTTGGGGCTGCGGACTAAAAAATTGTCTGAACGCATCGGTCAGACGTCCACCTTCCCCACCGCTCCTTCTGCTACTGACCGAAGCCTCAGCAACTCGTCGCCCAGGACCAGGAGTTTGTAACCTCCCAGTTTCTGGGAACGCGTTGCACAGACCTTTCTGCAAGGCCTCCCTGAGATGTCTCATCCTCTGCTCCCTCTGCGACGGCAAGATAAGGTCCGCAACCTTACCCTTGTACCGTGGATCAAGGAGAGTGGCCAGCCAGTAATGGTCCCTCTCCTTGATCCGAAGAACACGAGGATCCTTCCGCAGGCTTTGCAGGATCAGGGAGGCCATGCAGCGTAGGTTAGCTGAGGCATTCGGTCCGGAGTCTTCTGGGTCACTGAGGATGACATGATCGCCAGCCACCTCCTCCCAGCCACGTACAAGTCCACTGGTTTGTTGGGACTGTACATCATCCCTAAAAGACTGCTGCTGCTGATGCTGAGTGCCAGGCTCCACCTCCATGCTCACACAATCCTCCTCCTCCTCCTCCTCCTCATCCTCATCCTCTTCCTGTGTGATGGGTGGGACAGAAGGAACACTGTCCGGATAAAGGGGGCCTTGAGAGGCAAGGAAGTCCTCCTCTTCCTGCCTCTGTTCTGCCTCAAGTGCCCTGTCCATTATCCCACGCAGCGTATGCTCCAACAGGTGGACAAGAGGTACAGTGTCACTGATGCATGCACTGTCACTGCTCACCATCCTCGTGGCCTCCTCAAATGGTGAGAAGACAGTGCATGCATCCCTGATCATGCTCCACTGACGTGGGGAAAAAAAACAAGCTCCCCTGACCCTGTCCTGGTGCCATAGTCGCAAAGGTACTCATTGATGGCCCTCTGCTGCGTGTGCAGTCGCTGCAGCATGGCCAACGTTGAGTTCCACCTGGTGGGCATGTCACATATTAGGCGGTTCTTGGGCAGGTTCAGCTCCTTTTGCAGCTCAGTCAGCCGAGCACTGGCATTATAAGATCGGCGGAAATGCACACAGACTTTCCTGGCCTGCCTCAGGACATCCTGTAAGCCTGGGAACCTGCCCAAGAACCGCTGCACCACCAGGTTGAGGATGTGAGCCATACAGGGCACATGGGTGAGCTGCCCCTGTCGCAGGGCGGAGAGGAGGTTGGTGCCATTGTCAGAAACGACCATTCCTGGCTTAAGCTGGCGTGGCATCAACCACCTCTCGGCCTGCCCCTGCAGAGCTGCCAGAACCTCTGGCCCAGTGTGGCTCCTGTCCCCCAAACACACCAGCGCAAGCACGGCATCTTTTTTCCTGCGTACTTGCGTAGCCCCTTGTACGCCTACGGAGCACCGCTGGTTCCGAGGACAGAGCACTGGAGGAAGAAGAAGAGGAGGGGGTGGAGGAGAGAGGTGTGTCACAACCAGTAGCAGTAGTAGCGTTTTGGAGGCGTGGTGGCGGAACAACCTCCAACACTACTGCACCTTGTCCTGCATCCCTCCCAGCTGCCAATAGAGTGACCCAATGGGCCGTGAAAGAAAGGTAACGTCCCTGTCCATGCCTGCTGGACCATGAGTCAGCGGTAATATGCACCTTACCGCTGACCGCCCTGTCCAGCGAGGCATGGACATTGCCTTCCACATGCCGGTAGAGAGACGGAATCGCCTTCCGTGAGAAAAAGTGGCGTTTGGGAACCTGCCACTGAGGAACCGCACATTGAACAAACTCACGGAAGGGGGCCGAGTCTACCAACTGAAAAGGCAGCAGTTGAAGTGCTAGCAATTTAGCCAAGCTAGCATTCAACCGCTGGGCATGTGGATGGCTGGGAGTGTACTTCTTTCGACGGTCCAGCAGCTGGGGCAGGGAAGTTTGCCTGCTACTATCGGACGTCGGTGTACTGCAAGTACTTGGTTGTGACACACCTAATTCTACACCTTCAGTCCCCTCACAGCAGCTTTCAGAGAGGACTGAAGATGTAGTGGGGATGGAGATCCCAGCTGATGAGGAACAAGGAGAGGTCCGCTTAGTTCTTTGGTGTGGGTCTTTTATGTGTGCCTGCCAACGAGCTGCATGGCAGGTCGACATATGTCTGGTCATGCTTGTGGTGCCCAAGCGGCTGATGTTTTGGCCACGCGAGATACGCTTGAGACAAATATTGCAAATAGCAGTGGTGCGATCTGATGCACTCATCTCAAAAAAGGCCCACACCAAAGAACTTTTCTGATAACGTGCAGAGGCAGCGCCCTGCACAGGCGGAGCTCTGCGGTGTTGTACAGTTGCTGTGCTGGCCTCTAGCTGGCCTCCAGGGGGCATCCTGCCTCGTTGGACATGTGACGCCGCATCCTCCTCCTCCTCCTCGTCCTCCTCCTCATCCTCTCTCCCTCCAGGCACCCACGTGGCGTCAGTGACCTCATCATCCCCTCCCTCTTCACCACTAGAGCAAACCTGGCAGTAAGCTGCAGCTGGTGGAACAGTACTGCCAGATTGCTGTCCTTCAGCATCCCCTCTCTCTGCGCGCACACTACTGACTTCCTCAAGCTGGGTATCATCATCCGAGCCTTCGAATCGTTGGGCATCCTCCTGGAGCATGTACCCAACACTGTGCTCAAAGAGTTCGGGGGACTCCTCAGGAGGACATGGTGGGTCTAGGGAAGGGGTGGCTGATGATGCCATTGAGTACGCGTTGGAAGCTGCTCTGCCAGTACCCTGAGCCTGGGTGAGAGAGGATGAGGAGGATGAGGAGGGCTTGGTCATCCATTCTACCAAGCCTTCAGCATGATGCGGCTCCACATGTCCAGCTGCCGAAAACAAAGACGCGCGTGTCCCATGGTCACGTGCTGATGACAATGCACGACCACGTCCACGGCCACGGCCACGTCCACTAGAAACAGAGCCTGCCTGCCCTGTGTTCTTGGCTCTGCACGCTCTGCCTCCCCTTGGCGGTCTTCCAGCCATTGTAGTCGGTAGTCCTGTGGGTGCTGCTGAGAAGAAAATATAGGAGCTCTGTGTGATGCCACTAACACACTAGAAGTCCTATAGGTGCTTCTGCAAAGAAAATATAGGAGCTCTGTGTGATGCCACTAACACACTAGAAGTCCTGTGGGTGCTGCTGAGAAGAAAATATAGGAGCTCTGTGTGATGCCACTAACACACTAGAAGTCCTATGGGTGCTTCTGCAAAGAAAATATAGGAGCTCTGTGTGATGCCACTAACACACTAGAAGTCCTGTGGGTGCTGCTGAGAAGAAAATATAGGAGCTCTGTGTGATGCCACTAACACACTAGAAGTCCTATGGGTGCTTCTGCAAAGAAAATATAGGAGCTCTGTGTGATGCCACTAACACACTAGAAGTCCTGTGGGTGCTGCTGAGAAGAAAATATAGGAGCTCTGTGTGATGCCACTAACACACTAGAAGTCCTATGGGTGCTTCTGCAAAGAAAATATAGGAGCTCTGTGTGATGCCACTAACACACTAGAAGTCCTGTGGGTGCTGCTGAGAAGAAAATATAGGAGCTCTGTGTGATGCCACTAATACACTAGAAGTCCTATGGGTGCTTCTGCAAAGAAAATATAGGAGCTCTGTGTGATGCCACTAACACACTAGAAGTCCTGTGGGTGCTGCTGATAAGAAAATATAGGAGCTCTGTGTGATGCCACTAACACACTAGAAGTCCTATGGGTGCTTCTGCAAAGAAAATATAGGAGCTCTGTGTGATGCCACTAACACACTAGAAGTCCTGTGGGTGCTGCTGAGAAGAAAATATAGGAGCTCTGTGTGATGCCACTAACACACTAGAAGTCCTGTGGGTGCTGCTGAGAAGAAAATATAGGAGCTCTGTGTGATGCCACTAACATACAATTGAAGTCCTATGGGTGCTTCTGCAAAGAAAATATAGGAGCTCTGTGTGATGCCACTAACACACTAGAAGTCCTGTGGGTGCTGCTGAGAAGAAAATATAGGAGCTCTGTGTGATGCCACTAACACACTAGAAGTCCTATGGGTGCTTCTGCAAAGAAAATATAGGAGCTCTGTGTGATGCCACTAACACACTAGAAGTCCTGTGGGTGCTGCTGAGAAGAAAATATAGGAGCTCTGTGTGATGCCACTAACACACTAGAAGTCCTATGGGTGCTTCTGCAAAGAAAATATAGGAGCTCTGTGTGATGCCACTAACACACTAGAAGTCCTGTGGGTGCTGCTGAGAAGAAAATATAGGAGCTCTGTGTGATGCCACTAACACACTAGAAGTCCTATGGGTGCTTCTGCAAAGAAAATATAGGAGCTCTGTGTGATGCCACTAACACACAATTGAAGTCCTATGGGTGCCTCTGGGAAGAAAATATAGGAGCTCTGTGTGATGGGACTAACACACTACAAGTCCTATGGGTGCTTCTGGGAAGAAAATATAGGAGCTCTGTGTGATGGGACTAACACACTACAAGTCCTATGGGTGCTTCTGGGAAGAAAATATAGGAGCTCTGTGTGATGGCACTAACACACTACAAGTCCTATGGGTGCTTCTGGGAAGAAAATATAGGAGCTCTGTGTGATGGCACTAACACACTACAAGTCCTATGGGTGCTTCTGGGAAGAAAATATAGGAGCTCTGTGTGATGGGACTAACACACTACAAGTCCTATGGGTGCTTCTGGGAAGAACATATAGGAGCTCTGTGTGATGGCACTAACACACAATTGAAGTCCTATGGGTGCTTCTGGGAAGAAAATATAGGAGCTCTGTGTGATGGGACTAACACACTACAAGTCCTATGGGTGCTTCTGGGAAGAAAATATAGGAGCTCTGTGTGATGGGACTAACACACTACAAGTCCTATGGGTGCTTCTGGGAAGAAAATATAGGAGCTCTGTGTGATGGGACTAACACACTACAAGTCCTATGGGTGCTTCTGGGAAGAAAATATAGGAGCTCTGTGTGATGGGACTAACACACTACAAGTCCTATGGGTGCTTCTGGGAAGAAAATATAGGAGCTCTGTGTGATGGCACTAACACACAATTGAAGTCCTATGGGTGCTTCTGGGAAGAAAATATAGGAGCTCTGTGTGATGGGACTAACACACTACAAGTCCTATGGGTGCTTCTGGGAAGAAAATATAGGAGCTCTGTGTGATGGGACTAACACACTACAAGTCCTATGGGTGCTTCTGGGAAGAAAATATAGGAGCTCTGTGTGATGGCACTAACACACTACAAGTCCTATGGGTGCTTCTGGGAAGAAAATATAGGAGCTCTGTGTGATGGCACTAACACACAATTGAAGTCCTATGGGTGCTTCTGGGAAGAAAATATAGGAGCTCTGTGTGATGGCACTAACACACAATTGAAGTCCTATGGGTGCTTCTGGGAAGAAAATATAGGAGCTCTGTGTGATGGGACTAACACACTACAAGTCCTATGGGTGCTTCTGGGAAGAAAATATAGGAGCTCTGTGTGATGGGACTAACACACTACAAGTCCTATGGGTGCTTCTGGGAAGAAAATATAGGAGCTCTGTGTGATGGCACTAACACACTACAAGTCCTATGGGTGCTTCTGGGAAGAAAATATAGGAGCTCTGTGTGATGCCACTAACACAGTACAAGTCCTATGGGTGCTTCTGGGAAGAAAATATAGGAGCTCTGTGTGATGGCACTAACACACAATTGAAGTCCTATGGGTGCTTCTGGGAAGAAAATATAGGAGCTCTGTGTGATGGCACTAACACACTACAAGTCCTATGGGTGCTTCTGGGAAGAAAATATAGGAGCTCTGTGCGATGCCACTAACACACAATTGAAGTCCTATGGGTGCTTCTGGGAAGAAAATATAGGAGCTCTGTGTGATGGGACTAACACCCTACAAGTCCTATGGGTGCTTCTGGGAAGAAAATATAGGAACTCTGTGTGATGCCACTAACACAGTACAAGTCCTATGGGTGCTTCTGGGAAGAAAATATAGGAGCTCTGTGTGATGGGACTAACACACTACAAGTCCTATGGGTGCTTCTGGGAAGAAAATATAGGAGCTCTGTGTGATGGCACTAACACACAATTGAAGTCCTATGGGTGCTTCTGGGAAGAAAATATAGGAGCTCTGTGTGATGGGACTAACACACTACAAGTCCTATGGGTGCTTCTGGGAAGAAAATATAGGAGCTCTGTGTGATGGGACTAACACACTACAAGTCCTATGGGTGCTTCTGGGAAGAAAATATAGGAGCTCTGTGTGATGGCACTAACACACTACAAGTCCTATGGGTGCTTCTGGGAAGAAAATATAGGAGCTCTGTGTGATGGCACTAACACACAATTGAAGTCCTATGGGTGCTTCTGGGAAGAAAATATAGGAGCTCTGTGTGATGGCACTAACACACAATTGAAGTCCTATGGGTGCTTCTGGGAAGAAAATATAGGAGCTCTGTGTGATGGGACTAACACACTACAAGTCCTATGGGTGCTTCTGGGAAGAAAATATAGGAGCTCTGTGTGATGGGACTAACACACTACAAGTCCTATGGGTGCTTCTGGGAAGAAAATATAGGAGCTCTGTGTGATGGCACTAACACACTACAAGTCCTATGGGTGCTTCTGGGAAGAAAATATAGGAGCTCTGTGTGATGCCACTAACACAGTACAAGTCCTATGGGTGCTTCTGGGAAGAAAATATAGGAGCTCTGTGTGATGGCACTAACACACAATTGAAGTCCTATGGGTGCTTCTGGGAAGAAAATATAGGAGCTCTGTGTGATGGCACTAACACACTACAAGTCCTATGGGTGCTTCTGGGAAGAAAATATAGGAGCTCTGTGCGATGCCACTAACACACAATTGAAGTCCTATGGGTGCTTCTGGGAAGAAAATATAGGAGCTCTGTGTGATGGGACTAACACCCTACAAGTCCTATGGGTGCTTCTGGGAAGAAAATATAGGAACTCTGTGTGATGCCACTAACACAGTACAAGTCCTATGGGTGCTTCTGGGAAGAAAATATAGGAGCTCTGTGTGATGGGACTAACACACTACAAGTCCTATGGGTGCTTCTGGGAAGAAAATATAGGAGCTCTGTGTGATGGGACTAACACACTACAAGTCCTATGGGTGCTTCTGGGAAGAAAATATAGGAGCTCTGTGTGATGGCACTAACACACTACAAGTCCTATGGGTGCTTCTGGGAAGAAAATATAGGAGCTCTGTGTGATGGCACTAACACACTACAAGTCCTATGGGTGCTTCTGGGAAGAAAATATAGGAGCTCTGTGTGATGGCACTAACACACAATTGAAGTCCTATGGGTGCTTCTGGGAAGAAAATATAGGAGCTCTGTGTGATGGGACTAACACACTACAAGTCCTATGGGTGCTTCTGGGAAGAAAATATAGGAGCTCTGTGTGATGGCACTAACACACTACAAGTCCTATGGGTGCTTCTGGGAAGAAAATATAGGAGCTCTGTGTGATGGCACTAACACACAATTGAAGTCCTATGGGTGCTTCTGGGAAGAAAATATAGGAGCTCTGTGTGATGGCACTAACACACTACAAGTCCTATGGGTGCTTCTGGGAAGAAAATATAGGAGCTCTGTGTGATGGCACTAACACACAATTGAAGTCCTATGGGTGCTTCTGGGAAGAAAATATAGGAGCTCTGTGTGATGGCACTAACACACTACAAGTCCTATGGGTGCTTCTGGGAAGAAAATATAGGAGCTCTGTGTGATGGCACTAACACACTACAAGTCCTATGGGTGCTTCTGGGAAGAAAATATAGGAGCTCTGTGTGATGGCACTAACACACTACAAGTCCTATGGGTGCTTCTGGGAAGAAAATATAGGAACTCTGTGTGATGCCACTAACACAGTACAAGTCCTATGGGTGCTTCTGGGAAGAAAATATAGGAACTCTGTGTGATGCCACTAACACAGTACAAGTCCTATGGGTGCTTCTGGGAAGAAAATATAGGAACTCTGTGTGATACCACTAACACAGTACAAGTCCTATGGGTGCTTCTGGGAAGAAAATATAGGAACTCTGTGTGATGCCACTAACACAGTACAAGTCCTATGGGTGCTTCTGGGAAGAAAATATAGGAACTCTGTGTGATGCCACTAACACAGTACAAGTCCTATGGGTGCTTCTGGGAAGAAAATATAGGAACTCTGTGTGATGCCACTAACACAGTACAAGTCCTATGGGTGCTTCTGGGAAGAAAATATAGGAACTCTGTGTGATACCACTAACACAGTACAAGTCCTATGGGTGCTTCTGGGAAGAAAATATAGGAACTCTGTGTGATGCCACTAACACAGTACAAGTCCTATGGGTGCTTCTGGGAAGAAAATATAGGAACTCTGTGTGATGCCACTAACACAGTACAAGTCCTATGGGTGCTTCTGGGAAGACAATATAGGAACTCTGTGTGATGCCACTAACACAGTACAAGTCCTATGGGTGCTTCTGGGAAGGAAATATAGGAACTCTGTGTGATGCCACTAACACAGTACAAGTCCTATGGGTGCTTCTGGGAAGGAAATATAGGAACTCTGTGTGATGCCACTAACACAGTACAAGTCCTATGGGTGCTTCTGGGAAGGAAATATAGGAACTCTGTGTGATACCACTAACACAGTACAAGTCCTATGGGTGCTTCTGGGAAGAAAATATAGGAACTCTGTGTGATGCCACTAACACAGTACAAGTCCTATGGGTGCTTCTGGGAAGAAAATATAGGAACTCTGTGTGATGCCACTAACACAGTACAAGTCCTATGGGTGCTTCTGGGAAGGAAATATAGGAACTCTGTGTGATGCCACTAACACAGTACAAGTCCTATGGGTGCTTCTGGGAAGAAAATATAGGAGCTCTGTTTGCTGCCACTAACACACTAGAAGTCCTATGGGTGCTTTTGAGGTGCAGTGCTGTACTAACAGCACTGCGGTTGGTACTACTGAAATACTGTACTAACAGTAAGACACGTACCAGACTAATCCCCAGCAGCAGCTAAAAACACACTAACCAGCAGCAGCAATGGACGATCAATGACAGGTAGCAATGGTTTAGCAAATAAATAGCCAATAGTTTAGCAAAGTAGAGCAAATCTTTCTATATGAATCTAGCAAAGAGTGACACAGAATCAGCCTGATCTCTCCTAAAGCCGGAACTCATGTGACCGGCGCCGACGGCGTGGCGGCCTTTTAAATGGTGGGGCGTGTACTAAAGCCCCTGAGCTGTAATTGGCTACAGGCGTCCTGCCTGTAGCCAATTATGGCTCTCCGAGTTTCCGGCGCTGTGATTGGCCAAGCATGCGGGGTCACAGTGCATGCTTGGCCAATCATCAGCAGCAATGCACTGCGCCGGCCGCGCCGGCCGCAATGCATTGCGGGGCCGCTCGCATCACACGAATGTGATGCGAGCTGCCAAAATAGTTCTGGGCTCGCCGAGTGAGCGAACACCCGGTGCTCGATGCGAACATGGGTTCGCATCGAGCACCGGGCCCATCCCTAGTAGAGTTGGTGGTTGGTCAGTTCCCTGGCTCTAGTAGAGTTGGTGGTCGTTCAGTTCCCTGGCTCTAGTAGAGTTGGTGGTCGGTCAGTTTCCTAGCTCTAGCAGAGTTGGTGGTCGGTCAGTTCCCTGACTCTAGCAGAGTTGGCGGTCGGTCAGTTTCTGGGGACTAGCAGAGTTGGTGTTTGGTAAGTTTCCTTGCTCTAGTAGAGTTGGTGGTCGGTCAGTTCCCTGGCTCTAGTAGAGTTGGTGGTTGGTCAGTTCCCTGGCTCTAGTAGAGTTGGTGGTCGTTCAGTTCCCTGGCTCTAGTAGAGTTAGTGGTCGGTCAGTTCCCTGGCTCTAGCAGAGTTGGTGGTTGGTCAGTTCCCTGGCTCTAGCAGAGTTGGTGGTTGGTCAGTTCCCTGGCTCTAGTAGAGTTGGTGGTCGGTCAGTTCCCTGGCTCTAGTAGAGTTGGTGGTCGTTCAGTTCCCTGGCTCTAGTAGACTTGGTGGTCGGTCAGTTCCCTGGCTCTAGTAGAGTTGGTGGTCGGTCAGTTTCCTAGCTCTAGCAGAGTTGGTGGTCGGTCAGTTCCCTGGCTCTAGCAGAGTTGGTGGTTGGTCAGTTCCCTGGCTCTAGTAGAGTTGGTGGTCGGTCAGTTCCCTGGCTCTAGTAGAGTTGGTGGTCAGTCAGTTCCCTGGCTCTAGTAGAGTTGGTGATCAGTCTGTTTCCTGGCTCTAGTAGAGTTGGCAGTTGGTCAGTTTCCTGGCTCTAGTAGAGTTGGTGGTCCGTCTGTTTCTTGGCTCTAGTATAATTGGTGGTCGATCAGTTTCCTGGCTCCAGCAGATTTGGTGGTCGGTCAGATTTGGTGGTCGGTCAGAGTTGGTGGTTAGTCAGAGTTGGTGGTCGGTCAGTTCCCTAGCTCTAGCAGAGTTGGTGGTCGGTCTGTTCCCTGGCTCTAGTAGAGTTGGTGGTCAGTCTGTTTCCTGGCTCTAGTAGAGTTGGCAGTTGGTCATTTTCCTGGCTCTAGTAGAGTTGGTGGTCCGTCTGTTTCTTGGCTCTAGTAGAATTGGTGGTCGGTCAGTTTCCTGGCTCCAGCAGATTTGGTGGTCGTTCAGTTTCCTGATTCTAGCACAGTTGGCGGTCGGTCAGTTTCTGGGGACTAGCAGAGTTGGTGTTTGGTAAGTTTCCTTGCTCTAGTATGGCTTCTGGTTGGTCAGTTTTCTTGCTCTAGGAAAGCTTCTGGTTGGTCAGTTTCCTGGCTCTAGCAGGGTTGGTGGTTGGTCATTTTCGTGGCTCTAGCAGGGTTGGTCAGTTTCTTTGCTCTAATAGAGCTTCTGGTTGGTCAGTTTCCTGGCTCTATCCGCATTGGTGGTCAGTCAGTTTCCAGGCTGTAGCAGAGTTGGCGGTCATCAGTTTTCTGTCTCTAGTAGAGTTGGCAGCAGTTATTCAGTTTCCTGACTCTAGCAGAGTTGGTGGTTAGTCTGTTTCCTGGCTCTAGCAGATTTGGTTGGTCAGTTCCCTGGCTCTAGTAGAGTTGGCGGTCGGTCAGGTTTCCGGGCTCTAGCAGAGTTGGTGTTTGCTAAGTTTCCTTGCTCTAGTAGGGCTTCTGGTCGGTCAACTTTCTTGCGCTAGGAAAGCTTCCGGTTGGTAAGTTTCCTGGCTCTAACAGAGTTGGCAGCTGGTCAGTTTCCTGGCTCTAGCAGGGTTGGTGGTTGATCAGTTTACCGGCTCTAGCAGAGTTGGTGGTCAGTCAGTTGCCTGGTTCTAGCAGAGTTGGTGGTCAGTTTGCTTCCTGGCTCTAGTAGAGTTGGTGGTCGGTCAGTTTCCTGGCTCCAGCAGATTTTGTGATCGTCAGTTTCCTGGCTCTAGAAGAGTTGGTGGTTGGTAAGTTTCCTTGCTCTATAGCTTCTGCCCTGTCTGTTTTCTTTCTCTAGTAAAGCTTTTGGTTGGTCAGTTTCCTGCCTCTAATGGGGGTTGGCGGCCGGTCAGTTTCCTGGCTCTAGCAGAGTTGGTGGTTGGTCAGTTTCCTGCCTCTAGTAGATTTGGTGGTCGGTCAGTTTCCTGGCTCCAGGAGAGTTTGTGGTCGGTCAGTTTCCTGGCTGTAGCAGAGTTGGCGGTCGGTCAGTTTCCAGACTTTAGCAGAGTTGGTGGTCAGTCAGTTTCCTAACTCAAATAGAGTTGGTTGGTGGTCAGTCAGTTTCCTGGCTCTAGCAGAATTGGTGGTCCTTTTCCATGCTCTAGCAGAGTTGGTCGTCAGTTTCCTGGCTCTAGTAGAGTTGGGGATTGGTCAGTTTCCTTGCACTAGTAGAGCTTCTGGTTGGTCAATTTCCTGGCTTTAGTAGAGTCAGCGGTCGGTCAGTTTCCGGGCTCTAGTAGAGCTTCTGGTTGGTCAGTTTCCTGGCTTTAGTAGAGTTGGCGGTTGGTCAGTTTCCTGCCTCTAGTAGAGTTGGCGGTCGGTCAGTTTCCTGGTCTAGCTGAATTGGTGGTCAGTCAGTTTCCTGGCTCTAGCAGAGTTGGTGGTGAGTCAGTTGCCTGGTTCTAGCAGAGTTGGTGGTCGGTCAGTTTCCTGGCCCTAGTAGAGGTGGTGGATGGTCAGTTTCCTGGCTCTAGCAGAGTTGGTGGTCCATCTGTTTCTTGGCTCTATCAGATTTGGTGGTCGGTCAATTTCCTGGCTTCAGGAGAGTTTGTGGTCGGTCAGTTTCCTTGCTGTAGCAGAGTTGGCGGTCGGTCAGTTTCCAGACTTTAGCAGAGTTGGTGGTCGGTCAGTTTCCTAACTCTAGTAGAGTTGGTGGTCAGTCAGTTTCCTGGCTCTAGAAGAATTGGTGGTCCTTTTCCTGGCTCTAGCAGAGTTGATTGGTTAGTTTCCTGGCTCTAGTAGAGTTGGGGATTGGTCAGTTTCCTTGCACAACCAGAGCTTCTGGTTGGTCAATTTCCTGGCTTTAGTAGAGTCGGCAGTCGGTCAGTTTCTGGGCTCTAGCAGAGTTGGTGGTGAGTCAGTTGCCTGGTTCTAGCAGAGTTGGTGGTCTGTCAGTTTCCTGGCTCTAGTAGAGCTCCTGGTTGGTCAGGTTCCTGGCTTTAGTAGAGTTGGCGGTCGGTCAGTTTCCGGGCTCTAGCAGAGTTGGTGGTCAGTAAGTTTTCTGGCTCTAGTAGGGCTTCTGGTCAGTCAGTTTTCTTGCTCTAGTAGAGCTTCTGGTTGGTCAGTTTCCGAGCTCTAGCAGAGTTGGAGGCCGGTCAATTTCGTTGCTCTAATAGAGCTTCTGGTTGGTCAGTTTCCTGCCTCTAGTAGAGTTGGCAGCAGTTGTTCAGTTTCCTGGCTCTAGCCACATTGGTGGCCAGTCAGTTTCCAGGCTGTAGCAGAGTTGGTGGTTGTCAGTTTCCTGGCCCTAGTAGAGGTGGTGGATGGTCAGTTTCCTGGCTTTAGCAGAGTTGGTGGTCCATCTGTTTCTTGGCTCTATCAGATTTGGTGGTCGGTCAATTTCCTGGCTTCAGGAGAGTTTGTGGTCGGTCAGTTTCCAGACTTTAGCAGAGTTGGTGGTCGGTCAGTTTCCTAACTCTAGTAGAGTTGGTGGTCAGTCAGTTTCCTGGCTCTAGCAGAGTTGGCGGTTGGTCAGTTTCCTGACTCTAATAGAGTTGGCGGTCGGTCAGGTTTCCGGGCTCTAGCAGAGTTGGTGTTTGGTAAGTTTCCTTGCTCTAGTAGGTCTTCTGGTCGGTCAGTTTTCTTGCTCTAGGAAAGCTTCTGGTTGGTAAGTTTCCTGGCTCTAGCAGAGTTGGCGGCCGGTCAGTTTCCTGGCTCTAGCAGAGTTGGCGGCTGGTCAGTTTCCTGGCTCTAGCAGGTTAGTGGTCAGTCAGTTTCCCGCATCTAGTAGAGTTGGCGTTGATCAGTTTCCTGGCTCTAGCCGCATTGGTGATCAGTCAGTTTCCGAGCTCTAGCAGAGTTGGAGGCCGGTCAATTTCGTTGCTCTAATAGAGCTTCTGGTTGGTCAGTTTCCTGCCTCTAGTAGAGTTGGCAGCAGTTGTTCAGTTTCCTGGCTCTAGCCGCATTGGTGGCCAGTCAGTTTCCAGGCTGTAGCAGAGTTGGTGGTCGTCAGTTTCCTGGCTCTAGCAGAGTTGGCGGTTGGTCAGTTTCCTGACTCTAATAGAGTTGGCGGTCGGTCAGGTTTCCGGGCTCTAACAGAGTTGGTGTTTGGTAAGTTTCCTTGCTCTAGTAGGTCTTCTGGTCGGTCAGTTTTCTTGCTCTAGGAAAGCTTCTGGTTGGTAAGTTTCCTGGCTCTAGCAGAGTTGGCGGCCGGTCAGTTTCCTGGCTCTAGCAGAGTTGGCGACTGGTCAGTTTCCTGGCTCTAGCAGGTTAGTGGTCAGTCAGTTTCCTGCATCTAGTAGAGTTGGCGTTGATCAGTTTCCTGGCTCTAGCCGCATTGGTGATCAGTCAGTTTCCTGGCTTTGGCAGAGTTGGTGGTCGTGAGTTTTTCATTTTGCTGACTCTCTTGTTTACTGGCTCTAGCAGAGTTGGTGGTCTGTCAGTTTACTGGCTCTAGTAGATTTGGCAGTTGGTCAGTTTCCTGGTTCTAGCAGAGTTGGTGGTCAGTCAGTTCCCTGGCTCTAGCAGAGCTGATAGTCAGTCAGTTTCCTGGCTCTAGCAGAGTTGGTGGTTGGTTAGTACTCTGGTACTAGTATAGTTGGTGGTCAGTCAGTTTCCTGGCTCTAGCAGAGTTGGCGGTCAGTCGGTTTCCTGGCTCTAGCATACTTGGTGGTCGGTCAGTTTCCTGGCTCTAGTAGAGTTGGTGGTCAGTCAGTTCCCTGGCTCTAGCAGAGTTGATAGTCAGTCAGTTTCCTGGCTCTAGCAGAGTTGGTGGTCGGTTAGTACTCTGGTACTAGTAGAGTTGGTGGTCAGTCGGTTTCCTGGCTCTAGCAGAGTTGGCGGTCAGTCGGTTTCCTGGCTCTAGCAGAGTTGGCGGTCAGTCGGTTTCCTGGCTCTAGTAGAGTTGGTGGTCAGTCGGTTTCCTGGCTTTAGCAGAGTTGGCGGTCAGTCGGTTTCCTGGCTTTAGCAGAGTTGGCGGTCAGTCGGTTTCCTGGCTCTAGTAGAGTTGGTGGTCAGTCGGTTTCCTGGCTCTAGCAGAGTTGGCGGTCAGTCGGTTTCCTGGCTCTAGCATAGTTGGTGGTCGGTCAGTTCCCTGGCTCTAGTAGAGTTGGTGGTCAGTCAGTTTCCTGGCTCTAGCATAGTTGGTGGTTGGTCAGTTTCCTGGCTCTAGCATAGTTGGTGGTTGGTCAGTTTCCTTGCTCTAATAGAGCTCCTGGTTGGTTAGTTTCCTGCCTCTAGTAAAGTTGGCGGTCAGTCGGTTTCCTGGCTCTAGTAGAGTTGGAGGTCAGTCGGTTTCCTGGCTCTAGCAGAGTTGGCGGTCAGTCGGTTTCCTGGCTCTAGCATAGTTGGTGGTCGGTCAGTTCCCTGGCTCTAGTAGAGTTGGTGGTCAGTCAGTTTCCTGGCTCTAGCATAGTTGGTGGTTGGTCAGTTTCCTTGCTCTAATAGAGCTCCTGGTTGGTTAGTTTCCTGCCTCTAGTAAAGTTGGCGGTCAGTCGGTTTCCTGGCTCTAGTAGAGTTGGTGGTCAGTCGGTTTCCTGGCTCTAGCAGAGTTGGCGGTCAGTCGGTTTCCTGGCTCTAGCATAGTTGGTGGTTGGTCAGTTCCCTGGCTCTAGTAGAGTTGGTGGTCAGTCAGTTTCCTGGCTCTAGCATAGTTGGTGGTTGGTCAGTTTCCTTGCTCTAATAGAGCTCCTGGTTGGTTAGTTTCCGGCCTCTAGTAAAGTTGGCGGTCAGTCAGTTTCCTGACTCTAGCAGATTCAGTGGTCAGTCAGCATGCTGCGTTACAAAATGCATTAACACAATTTATATTAACACACGTTAAGTGTGTTAGGACTCTGCGTTGACATTTATTGCCCATCGCACCCCAACGCCCAAACCCAAAAGGAGAACCGTTGATCCTGTCAAATGCATGAATACCATTGCTAAATATTTTCCTCAATTGAAATGACTCTTTTAGGTCATGTTATTGCCAAAACAAAACAGCTGCACAATTTTTTTTTTTTTTTTACTGACACGGCATTCGAGGAAATTGTAAAAAAATAAATAAATACAGGTACCGACAATAAAGACGCATCAAGGTGAAGCAAACATTGTTCTGTCTCAAATTGACACACCTTCATCACGTATCGGATCTGAGCGATCGTCCTTTTTAAAGGAAAATAAACTTCAGACAGAAACAGTTTTTGTTGGTAAAACAAACAGAAGAAAGCTTATTATCAACACAAAATGTGATAAGGACCTGTATTATATATATATATATATATATATTATATACAGGAAATACAGAATAATATAAGTACAGAACAGATAGTACAGCCCGCTGTTTTATTATTTATTTTATTCATTTATTGATCGTATTATTTATTTATGTATTTGCTTTGTTTTTTTGTAATGTATTATTTTTGTATTTGTTTTATATTTTTAATTATTTTTATTAATTAGTGTAATCATTTAGTTTCTCTTTTATATTATCTATTCATTTGTTTTGTTATATTTTTATTTATTTTATTCATTTATTTGTTTTTTTTATTTGATTTTTTTTTTCCTTATTTATTAATTTTATTTTTTGTGTGTGTTCTTTTTTATATATAATTTCATCCAGTTGTCCCTATAAACAATGAAGCTTTTTTTTTATTCATCCGGTCCCAGGTTTACGGTGGCTCAGTTTGCGTCCTGCGGCGAACGTTCTCTGTAAGCGGAGTCCCTGGGTGGCCCTTTGACATTAAGGCCCCGGGTTTCTTTGACACAATCTGTAAATAAACAAGCGTGACTATGGTCTGTGTGACTGATGGAATATTGTGACAGGTCTAGGTGGTTTTGGTGTTTGGACACAAACCCCAGATGATACAGGGTGTTTACTGTACACAGGGAATGGCGTTTTTTCCCCCGATCAGGTGACACATAGCTGGGATACCAGTCCATATATACAGGTGAGATGCCATTACTGATCACTAGGGGGCACCGGCGATCAAGGGCTGTATAAAGGCACAGGTGGCCAGGGAGCTTGTTATTTCCTACAAAAAGTTGTCTCACTCTTAAAGTGTATATGAAGAATCATTTTTTATTGTGCTGAAGCATTGAGAACCTCGCCATTTTTTTTTTGTGTCCTTTTGTACCCCTTCTGTCAATTTTGTCTGCTTTGCTCAAATCCTCACCGATTGGTCAGTAAAGTCCATCCATGTGTCCTTTGCCTTGGTGACGCCGGCCCTTTAACAGTAGTGGGTGTAGGTGGTAAAACCCCAGCTAAACTGTCTATTTTTAGCCCCTCCCCACTTGCCACCTGTCCCACAAAGCCCTTGGGGCTCATTCGCACCAGGTCTGTGAAACTTCAAGGATCAGCATTGGTCAACACAGGCTCAACACAAGGGCAATTGTCCTGTATGTACCTTCGATCTGTGCCAATTGGGGCAAAATTTGAATGGTACTAGGCTATCTTCTCTGCGGGTCGAAGTTATTCATTTGTTGAAATAGTGTGGTCCACATTGTGGCAACTAGATGGAGCTGACGATAACATTTACAGTATTTACTTCCCAGGCTTTCAGCTCCGTCTAGTGGCCATAATGAGGTATTTCCCTTTTCATTCTTTGAAAGAGAGTGGTCCACGTTGTTGCCACTAGATGGCGCTGATGATGGCATTTACAGTATTTACTGCCCATAGTTGTCAGCGCCATCTAGTGGCCATAATGAGGTATTTACTTTTAATTAATTGAATGGTCAGACTTACGGCCACTAGATGGAGCTCACGATAGCATTTACAGTATTTACGTCCCCATGGCTATCAGTGCTATCTAGTGGCCATAATGCGGTGTTTCCTTTTCATTCATTGAAATAGAGTGGTCCACATTTTGGCCACTAGATGGAGGTGACGTTAGCATTTACAGTAGTTACTTCCCATGACTGTCGGCGCCATCTAGTGGCCATAATGAGGTATCTCCTTTTTCATTCATTGAAAGAGAGTGGTCCACGTTGTTACCACTAGTTGGCGCTGATGATGGCATTTACAGTATCTACTGCCCATAGTTGCCAGCGCCATCTAGTGGACATAATGTGGTATTTTCCTTTTTAATGCGTTATTTCCTTTTCATTCATTGAAAGGTCAGAATTACAGCCACTAGATGGCGCTGACAATAGCATTTACAGTATTTACGTCCCCATGGCTATATCTATGTCCTCAGTGCTATCTAGTGGCCATAATGCGGTATTTCCTTTTCCATTATTGAAATAAAGCGGTCCACCACATTATGTCCACTAGATGGAGCTGATAATAGCATTTACAGTAGTTACTTCCCATGACTGTCAGCTCCATCTAGTGGCTATAATGCAGTATGTTCCTTTTAATGTGTTTTTTTTTTCATGAATTGAAATAGAGCAGTCCACATTACGGCCACTAGATGGAGCTGACGTTACCAATTACAGTATTTATTTCCCATGGCTGTCAGCTCCATCTAGTGGCCATAATGCAGTATGTTCCTTTTTAATGTGTTTTTTTTTCTTTCATGAATTGAAATAGAATAGTCCACATTATGGCCAATAGATGGAGCTGACGTTAGCAATTACAGTACTGTAGTTACTTCCCAGGCTTTCAGCGCCATCTAGTGGCCATAATGCTGTATTTTTCTTTTCATTCTTTGAAAGAGATAGGTCCACATTTTGGCCACTAGACGGAGCTGTCATTAGTATTTATAGTATTTGTATCCCATGGCTTTCAGCTCCATCTAGTGGACATAATGAGGTATTTCCTTTTCATTCTTTGAAATAAAGTGGTTCACATTTTGGCCACTAGATGGAGCTGATGATGGCATTTACAGTATTTACTGCCCATAGTTGCCAGCGCCATCTAGTGGAGATAATGTGTTATTTTCCCTTTTAATGCAGTATTTCCTTTTCATTCATTGAATGGTTAGAATTACAGCCACTAGATGGAGCTGATGATGGCATTTACAGTATTTACTTCCCATTGTTGTCAGCGCCATCTAGTGGCCATAATGTGATATTTTACTTTTAATGCAGTGTTTCTTTTTCATTGATTGAAAGAGAGCGGTCCACATTATGGCCACTAGATGGAGCTGACGATAGCATTTACAGTATTTACTTTCCATTGTTGTCAGCGCCATCTAGTGGCCATAATGTAGTATTTCCTTTTCATTCATTGAAAGCGAGAGGTCTACATTATGGTCACTAGATGGAGTTGATGTTAGCATTTGCAGTAGTTACTTCTCATGGCATTCAGCGCCATCCAGTGGCCATAATGCAGTATTTCTTCTTCATTCATTGAAAGCGAGAGTTCTACATTATGGCCACTAGATGGAGCTGACATTAGCAATTACAGTACTTACTTCCCATGGCTGTCAGCGCCATCTAGTGGCCATAATGCAGTATTTTCCTTTTAATGGGGTTTTTCTTTTTCATGAATTGAAATAGAGCAGTCAACATTATGGCCACTAGATGGAGCTGATGATAGCATTTACAGTATTTACTTCACATTGTTGTCAGCGACATCTAGTGGCCATAATGTGATATTTGACTTTTAATGCAGTACAGTGGAACCTCAGGTTACGAGCATAATCTGTTCCAGGAGAATGCTCGTAATCCAATGACTCGCATATCAAAGCGATTTTCCCCATTGAAGTCAATGGAAATTAAAATAATTTGTTCCGCATTGACTTCAATGGCATGCAATACTGCATGCGGCCAGAGGTAGGGGGGCGCCGGAGAGAGCCTCAGAAACGGTCGGAAAGGCCCGAGGACACCTCGGCTGACCTCGGCAAACCTCGGAAAGACTCTGTTCCTGAGGTTTGCGGAGGTCAGCAGAGCTGTCCTCGGGCCTTTCCGTGCATTTCCGAACTGCGCCGCTCGGCTGCGGCGCCCCCCCCACCTCAGGCCAAACGTGGTATTGCACACACTTTGGCCTGAATCGTGCTAGTATTGCGAGACAACACTCGCAAACCGAGTTACGATTTTTAAAAATACAGTGCTCGTATTGCGAAACACTCGTTAACTGAGTGACTCGCTATCCGAGGTTCCACTGTATTTCCTTTTCATTCATTGAAAGCGAGAAGTCTACATTATGGACACTAGATGGAGTTGATGTTAGCATTTGCAGTAGTTACTTCCCATGGTGTTTAGGGCCATCTAGTGGCCACTAGATGGGGCTGACATTAGCGATTACAGTAAATACTTCCTATGGCTGTCAGCTCCATCTAGTGGCCGTAATGCAGTGTTTTCCTGCATTACTCTATTCTGTATAAATAATGACAATCAACCTGGAGAGAAAATATCCCAATAACATTCAATTTTTTTTCCCCATTGGCAAGGAAGGAATGTACATACAGGTACACAGGATGAATAGCTATGCAGTTGTCTTGTAGGTGTCCTGCTCACACCTTAATGCACAACAACACGTGTCGGGCACTGCAGAGAGTCACAGCGTGGCCGTTGTCCATAGATTAGAATGAAGTGTCACTCGGTCCCACTGAAGAACTTCTTCTCAGGAGGGTTTGGCGGGGTGTTTCTAGTGTTCACTTGACATCCTCTGGACACCATCAAGGTGAGACTGCTAGGATGGAGGGGGGATGCAGGGGTCTGTAGAAGGAGGGGAGGGGTCCTGTGTAATGATGGAGGTATTTTGGGGGAGGGGTCCTATGTAATGATTGAGGCAGCATGGGGGAGGAGGTCTTGTGTAATGATGGGGAAGGGGGTCCTATGTAATAATGAGGGTAGTATGGGGGAGGGGGTCCTATGTAATGATTGGGGCAGTATGGGGGAGGCGGTCCTATGTAATGATTGGGGCAGTATGGGGGAGGTGGTCCTATGTAATGATTGGGGGAGGCGGTCCTATGTAATGATTGGGGCAGTATGGGAGAGGCGGTCCTATGTAATGATGGGGGCAGTATGGGGGAGGCGGTCCTATGTAATGATGGGGGTAGTATTGGGGAGGCGGTCCTATGTAATGATTGGGGTAGTAAGGGGGAGGTGGTCCTATGTAATAATGAGGGCAGTATGGGGGAGGCGGTCCTATGTAATGATGGGGGAGGCGGTCCTATGTAATGATTGGGGCAGTATGGGAGAGGCGGTCCTATGTAATGATGGGGGCAGTATGGGGGAGGCGGTCCTATGTAATGATGGGGGTAGTATTGGGGAGGCGGTCCTATGTAATGATTGGGGTAGTAAGGGGGAGGCGGTCCTATGTAATAATGAGGGCAGTATGGGGGAGGCGGTCCTATGTAATGATGGGGGTAGTATTGGGGAGGCGGTCCTATGTAATGATTGGGGTAGTAAGGAGGAGGTGGTCCTATGTAATGATGGGGGTAGTATTGGGGAAGCGGTCCTATGTAATGATTGGGGTAGTATGGGGGAGGCGGTCCTATGTAATGATGGGGGGGGGTAGTATGGGGGAGGCGGTCCTATGTAATGATGGGGGTAGTATTGGGGAGGTGGTCCTATGTAATGATTGGGGTAGTAAGGGGGAGGCGGTCCTATGTAATAATGAGGGCAGTATTGGGGAGGCGGTCCTATGTAATGATGGGGGTAGTATTGGGGAGGCGGTCCTATGTAATGATTGGGGTAGTAAGGGGGAGGTGGTCCTATGTAATAATGAGGGTAGTATGGGGGAGGCGGTCCTATGTAATGATGGGGGTAGTATGGGGAGGCGGTCCTATGTAATGATGGTGCAGTATGGGGGAGGTGGTCCTATGTAATGATGGGGGTAGTATGGGGGAGGCGGTCCTATGTAATGATTGGGGTAGTATGGGGAAGGCGGTCCTATGTAATAATGAGCGCAGTATGGGGGAGGCGGTCCTATGTAATGATTGGGGTAGTATGGGGAGGCGGTCCTAAGGCGGTCCTATGTAATAATGAGGGCAGTATGGGGGAGGCGGTCCTATGTAATGATGGGGCAGTATGGGGGAGGCGGTCCTATGTAATAATGAGGGTAGTATTAGGGAGGCGGTCCTATGTAATGATTGGGGTAGTATGGGGGAGGCGGTCCTATGTAATGATTGGGGTAGTATGGGGGAGGCGGTCCTATGTAATGATTGGGGTAGTATGGGGGGAGGCGGTCCTATGTAATGATTGGGGGTAGTATGGGGGAGGCGGGGTCCTATGTAATGATTGGGGCAGTAATGATGGGGGGGGAGGCGGTCCTATGTAATGATGGGGGAGGCGGTCCTATGTAATGATTGGGGTAGTATGGGGGAGGCGGTCCTATGTAATGACTGGGGTAGTATGGGGGAGGCGGTCCTATGTAATGATGGGGGAGGCGGTCCTATGTAATGATTGGGGCAGTATGGGAGAGGCGGTCCTATGTAATGATGGGGGTAGTATGGGGGAGGCGGTCCTATGTAATAATGAGGGCAGTATGGGGAGGCGGTCCTATGTAATGATTGGGGTAGTATGGGGGAGGCGGTCCTATGTAATGATGGGGGCAGTATGGGGGAGGCAGTCCTATGTAATGATGGGGGTAGTTTTGGGGAGGCGGTCCTATGTAATGATGGGGGAGACGGTCCTATGTAATGATTGGGGTAGTATGGGGGAGGCGGTCCTATGTAATGATTGGGGAAGTATGGGGGAGGCGGTCCTATGTAATGATGGGGGTAGTATTGGGGAGGCGGTCCTATGTAATGATTGGGGTAGTATGGGGGAGGCGGTCCTATGTAATGATTGGGGTAGTATGGGGGAGGCGGTCCTATGTAATGATTGGGGAAGTATGGGGGAGGCGGTCCTATGTAATGATGGGGGTAGTATTGGGGAGGCGGTCCTATGTAATGATTGGGGTAGTATGGGGGAGGCGGTCCTATGTAATGATTGGGGTAGTATGGGGGAGGCGGTCCTATGTAATTATTGGGGTAGTATGGGGGAGGCGGTCCTATGTAATGATTGGGGAAGTATGGGGGAGGCGGTCCTATGTAACACATGATATTGCTGCTCGGAGGCGACTGTTGTTACCGGTTATATGGTATACTATTTGTGCGATGTTCTCATTACTACTTAAAATATTCAAATCAGAATTACTAAAATATATTCGAACACTGCAAAAATGTGTGAATATCTATTTTTTTCCTTAACCATTTCAGCTCTGGAAGATTTATGACCAGGCCATTTACGGCGCTGCGTTATTTTAACTGACAATTGCGCGGTCACGCAACGCTGTACCCAAATGATTTTTATAATTTTTTTCCCCCACAAATAGAACTTTCGTTTGGTGGTATTTGATCATCTTCTGCGTTTTTTATTTTTTACGCTATAAACAAAAGAAGAGCGACAATTTTGAAAAAAAAACACAATATTTTTTACTTTTTGCTATAATAAATATCCCAATTTAAAAAATTTAATAAAAAATGTTTTCCTCACTTTAGTCTGATACGTATTCTTCTACATATTTTTGGTAAAAAAACAAAAATCCAATCCAATAGCAAAAGTTATAGTGTCTACAAAATAGGGGATAGATTTATTGCATTTTTATTATTATTTTTTTTTTTTTACTAGTAATAGCGGTGATCTGCGATTTTTATCGTGACTGCGACATTATGGCGGACACTTCGGACACTTTTGACACTATTTTGGGACCATTGTAATTTATACAGCGATCAGTGCTATAAAAATTCACTGATTACTGTGTAAATGACACTGGCAGTGAAGGGGTTAACACTAGGGGGGAAATCAAGGGGTTAAATATGTTACCTTGGGAGTGATTCTAACTGTAGGGGGGGGAGGAGACCGATCAGTGTTCCTCTGTACTGGGAACACACGATCGGTCTCCTCTCTCCTGACAGGACGGTGATCTGTGTGTTTGCACACACAGATCCATGTCCCTGGCTCTGTTACCGACAATCGCAGGTGCCTCTGCTCCAGAGTGACGCAGCGGGCACGCGCGCCCCCCTAGACGGCCGGGAAGCCCAGGACGTTGCATGACGCCCCACCCAGGATGGGAGATCCCTCCTGTGGACGTCATTTGACTATGGGCGGGTTATAAGGTGGTTAAAGGCAAATCCTTTTTTTTTTACCTAAATATAATACCTAAAATATACTGACCCAGACTGTGACAGATGTTTCGTCACACAGACCATTGACTCTGACATCAAACCCTAATTCTAACCCCCTACATGTCCAAACGCTTTTGCAACGGTAAGGAAATGACTGAGGAAGAGCCAGGTTCGGGTCGGCTGTCGACAAGCAGAATGTATCCTGTATGTATACAATGTATTTTACAATGTATCCTGTATGTATACAATGTATTATATAATGTATCCTGTATGTATACAATGTATTCTATAATATATCTTGTATGTATACAATGTATTATATAATGGATCCTGTGTGTATACAATGTATTATATAATGGATCCTGTATGTATACACTGTATTTTATAATATATCCTGTATGTACACAATGTATTCTATAATGGATCCTGTGTGTATATAATGTATTCTAAAATGTATCCTGTATGTATACAATGTATTATATATATATCCTGTATGTATACAATGTATTCTATAATGTCTCCTGTATGTATACAATGTATTCTATAATGGATGCTGTATGTATACACTGTATTTTATAATGGATGCTGTATGTATACAATATATTATATATATATCCTGTATGTATACAATGTATTATATAATATATCCTGTGTGTATACAATGTATTTTATAATGGATGCTGTATGTATACAATGTATTATATAATGTATCCTGTATGTATACAATGTATTCTATAATGGATCCTGTATGTATACAATGTATTCTATAATATATGCTGTATGTATACAATGTATTCTATAATGTATCCTGTATGTATACAATGTATTATATAATATATACTGTATGTATACAATGTATTCTAAAATGGATCCTGAATGTATACACTGTATTATATAATATATCCTGTATGTATACACTGTATGATATAATATATCCTGTATGTATACAATGTATGATATAATGGATCCTGTATGTATACAATGTATGATATAATGGATCCTGTATGTATACAATGTATGATATAATGGATCCTGTATATATACAATGTATTATATAATGGATCCTGTATGTATACAATGTATGATATAATGGATCCTGTATATATACAATGTATTATATAATGGATCCTGTATGTATACAATGTATTATAATGGATCTTGTATGTACTGTATATGATGTATAATATATCCTGTATGTATACAATATATTATAGAATGCAGGGATAGGCAAACTTTGAGAAGTGGAGATCTACCTGGACAAAATGGAGGAGATCAAAGATCACCAGGGTGCGGTGCCCTTTTTTTTTTTTTTTTAAAGAAGCTAACTAGCAAGCCCCCAATAAAAAGTAAAGACGGCATTAGGAAAACTTAGAGAAATCCAATAGAAGTAAAGTCACTGTAAAATTCTAAACTTATCCTACCTTTAAAATTTAGCTTCAGTGAGAAACTCAGTATTCACTTTCATTCACAATTTTTTAATGTCTGGGGAGTATTTGGTTACCCCCACAAAGCTGATGCCGGAGTCCATCATGAAAGCAGAACATCTGATACTGCAGGCTGATTTGCACGACTAGTTGTAGGGCCTGGCTATCTGCTCCGATTTCTGGCCAGTTTAAGTAGTATGTAGAGCATTGTACAGAGGTCAGTAGAATGTAGAGCAGTGTACAGAGGTCAGTAGTATGTAGGGCAGTGTACAGAGGTCAGTAGGATGTAGGGCAGTGTACAGAGGTCAGTAGGATGTAGGGCAGTGTACAGAGGTCAGTAGGATGTAGGACAGTGTACAGAGGTCAGTAGTATGTAGGGCAGTGTACAGAGGTCAGTAGTATGTAGGGCAGTGTACAGAGGTCAGTAGGATGTAGAGCAATGTACAGAGGTCAGTAGTATGTAGAGCAGTGTACAGAGCTCAGTAGGATGTAGGGCAGTGTACAGAGCTCAGTAATATGCAGGGCAGTGTACAGAGGTCAGTAGTATGTAGGGCAGTGTACAGAGCTCAGTAATATGTAGGGCAGTGTACAGAGGTCAGTAGGATGTAGGGCAGAGTACAGAGCTCAGTAGTATGTAGGGCAGTGTACAGCGCTCAGTAGGATGTAGGCCAGTGTACAGAGCTCAGTAGGATGTAGGCCAGTGTACAGAGCTCAGTAGGATGTAGGGCAGTGTACAGAGCTCAGTAATATGCAGGGCAGTGTACAAAGCTCAGTAATATGCAGGGAAGTGTACAGAGGTTAGTAGGATGTAGGGCAGTGTACAGAGCTCAGTAATATGTAGGGCAGTGTCCAGAGGTCAGTAGGATGTAGGACAGTGTACAGAGGTCAGTAGGATGTAGGACAGTGAACAGAGGTCAGTTGTATGTAGAGCAATGTACAGAGGTCGGTTGTATGTAGAGCAGTGTACAGAGCTCAGCAGTATGTAGGGCAGTGTACAGAGGTCAGTAGTATGTAGGGCAGTGTACAGAGGCCAGTTGTATGTAGAGCAGTGTACACAGGTCAGTAGGATGCAGGACAGTGTACAGAGGTCAGTTGTATGTAGAGCAGTGTACATAGGCCAGTAGGATGTAGGACAGTGTACAGAGGCCAGTAGGATGTAGGGCATTGTACAGAGGTCAGTTGTATGTAGGGCAGTGTACAGAGGTCAGTAGTATGTAGAGCAGTGTACAGAGGTCAGTAGGATGTAGGGCATTGCACAGAGGTCAGTAGGATGCAGGGCAGTGTACAGAGCTCAGTAGTATGTAGGGCAGTGTACAGAGCTCAGTAGGATGTAGGGCAGTGTGCAGAGGTCAGTATTATGTAGGGCAGAGTACAGGGGTCAGTAGTATGTAGGGCAGTGTACAGCGCTCAGTAGTATGTAGGGCAGTGTACAGAGCTCAGTAGGATGTAGGGCAGTGTACAGCGCTCAGTAGTATGTAGGGCAGTGTACAGCGCTCAGTAGTATGTAGGGCAGTGTACAGGGCTCAGTAGGATGTAGGGCAGTGTACAGCGCTCAGTAGTATGTAGGGCAGTGTACAGAGCTCAGTAGTATGTAGGGCAGTGTACAGAGGTCAGTAGTATGTAGGGCAGTGTACAGAGGCCAGTTGTATGTAGAGCAGTGTACACAGGTCAGTAGGATGCAGGACAGTGTACAGAGGTCAGTTGTATGTAGAGCAGTGTACAGAGGCCAGTAGGATGTAGGACAGTGTACAGAGGCCAGTAGGATGTAGGGCATTGTACAGAGGTCAGTTGTATGTAGGGCAGTTTACATAGGTCAGTAGTATGTAGGCAGTGTACAGAGGTCAGTAGGATGTAGGGCATTGCACAGAGGTCAGTAGGATGCAGGGCAGTGTACAGAGCTCAGTAGTATGTAGGGCAGTGTACAGAGGTCAGTAGGATGTAGGGTAGTGTGCAGAGGTCAGTTGTATGTAGGGCAGTGTACAGGGTCAGTAGTATGTAGGGCAGTGTACAGAGCTCAGTAGGATGTAGGGCAGAGTACAGAGCTCAGTAGGATGAAGGGCAGTGTACAGCGCTCAGTAGGATGTAGGGCAGTGTACAGCGCTCAGTAGTATGTAGGGCAGTGTACAGGGCTCAGTAGGATGTAGGGCAGTGTACAGCGCTCAGTAGTATGTAGGGCAGTGTACAGAGCTCAGTAGGATGTAGGGCAGTGTACAGAGCTCAGTAGGATGTAGGGCAGTGTACAGAGCTCAGTAGGATGTAGGGCAGTGTACAGCGCTCAGTAGTATGTAGGGCAGTGTACAGAGGTCAGTAGGATGTAGGGCAGTGTACAGCGCTCAGTAGTATGTAGGGCAGTGTACAGAGGTCAGCAAGATGTAGAGCAGTGTACAGAGGTTAGTAGGATGTAGGGCAGAGTACAGAGGTCAGTATTAACTTAGATTACATATAGCAGCCGATTTGTTTACGATTTTTTTTGGTAAATGTGGTAACAAAGGGTTCTGGCAGTCAGGATTGAAGTTGGTAAATACTGGCTGTATTCTGTTTGCTGCCTACTGTTGCGATACTTAGAAAGGTAAAAACATCCTATACAGGAAAACAATATTTATTTGAGGCATTCTAGACTAGAAAAAAAAAAACACACAAACACTTTTTGTCAGGGTTATATCTGTAAAACTCTATTTTATTCCTTATCTTGGTACAACATTCTTCCACATTTCTTTTTTTGTTTTTGGCCCTACGCGGTGCATTTCATATTCGTCCTCGAGAAACATAAGAATATGATAGAAGAAAATAATTCTACTAACAGAAACTCAAAAAAAAAAAAAAATATTTCTGTTCATTTTAACATCCCAATACTTTACCACAGACACAAATATATTTAACTGTAAGAATATAAATAATAATAAAAAAAAAATAATTTGGTACATTCTTTAATTCTGATGAGTTAAATGGGCTTAAAAAATGGTAATTTACCATATTTTTTTTTCTTCTTTTAAACAAACTAATAAAATTAATTAATTAACCGTTCAAATACATTCAGAATAAAGGATTTTTTTCTGATGTTAATCCAAGGTGCTTAATAACAATAAATACATTCTTTAATGTAATAATAATAATAAAAAGAAAAAAAAACGATTTAAAAAAAAAAACAAAAACATATGGAAGTATACAAAAATAATAAACAGAAAAAAAAAACAATTGATTAAAAAAAAAAAAAACATGGAAATATACAAAAATAATAAACAGAAAAAAAAATTGAATAAAAAATAAAAAAACACATGGAAATATACAAAAATAATAAACAGAAAAAAAAACAATTGATTAAAAAAAATAAAATAAATAAAAGATATAGAAATATACAAAAAATAAATGAAGGAAGTGACTTTTTTAAAGGACTAAAGGAAGGAAGGAAGGAAGGAAGGAAGAAAGAAATGCTGGTAGCAACAAATAGGGAAGATGGGAAGCTAGAAGAGAGAATGGGGGGGGGGGGGGGGGGGCAGGGAAGTGTGGGTAAAATCACCCTTTCAAAAGAAAAAAGAAAAATTGCATGAGCATTTTTATAAAATTTGGTTTGAATTGTTAGGCAAAAAAGCACAGGCCACGAGATTCAGAAGAAAAATCCATCTAGTATCTACCTCTAAGCAAATATCCATGCTATGAAAAGGCTCCATAATGCACTTGAAATATATACTTGTAGTTAAACAAATATTGATAAATAGTTAATAGAACTTAATACATATGTAAAAAAAAAAAAAAAAATGTAAAAAGTTGCTGCTTTCTAAAAAAAATAAAAATAAAAAAAAGGGGGGAAGTGAATGAATATATGAATTTTAATCACCCCTTTTCCTGTTCAAGACCATATATTAAAATTCATTAAAAAGCATGAGTAATAATAATAATAATAGTATGACAACATAGTAAAAAAAACATACATTCCCTTTATAGCAAACTGCCAAAACAAGAGCAATGTTTTTTTTTTTTTTTTTTTTTTTTTTCCAGAAACATGAACCCATTTTTACAAAAATAATATAAAAAATAAATAGAAAAGCAAACATTAAACCAACCTCACAAATTAAGTACACTAAAAAGGAAAACAAAACCCATTCCACAAAAATGAAAAACAAATAAACAAATAAATAAATATATAATAAAGGAAGCATGAAACCGACTTTACAAAAATAAAGCAAAAATAAATAAATAAACAATATTAAAAAGGAAACGCAACCAAACATAAAATAAAAAAAAATATACAGTATATATAAAAAGGAAACATGAAACCAAATTCACAAAAATAACATAAAAATATAAATATAAAAACGGAAACACAAAACCAATTTCACAAAAGTAAAAATAAATATATGGTGATATAAAAATGGACTTAAATTAAAATGTAACCTCTAATCGTAACACTAGAATAACATTGAAGCTACAATCATTACAATCTCATAGTCCTTTCCAGTGTCCTCCTATATACAAAAATGTTTATCTACATGAATAAATAATAGATTTTTTTATTTTATTTTTGTTACAGCTCAGAAAAGGAATTCCTCTATAAAGTGTGATTTAATAGGTCGTATGTCTTCCTAGGTACGTTTTTTTTTTACCTTGGGTGGACAATGCTACTGAAAAATGCAGGATTTGTCCTAGAACTGAATTGTTTTTTTTGAAGTGTTTTTGAATCCATAGTGATAGTCTGATTTTTTTTTTGTCTTATATTGTCTATTAGGAATGGGATATTTAAGAAAATTACGGGGGTCAGAAACTAAATTTCTGATGGGATAACAGTGCTGCACACCCACACATGGGCACATATGTACACACACTCACACAGACACACATACATGGGTCATTTTATAAAATATTAACAATCAGTATTTCAATTACAAAAGAGCTTTGCCAAAATTTTACCGAAATTTTCAATTTTCTCAAATTTTTCCTGGGCACTTTAACATTTCACCCTCTGGTTGCAGGTCATGTGAACTAAGGTTGCAGCAGCCATACATTGGGAGGTCAATGGCAAAAGCTAATTTTGAAGGGAAAGTGTATATTTTTGGGTCCAGGTTTTTTTTTATCTTTTTTTTTTTAAATTTAATTTAATTTTTTAACTCCTTTAATTTTTGCAGTATGGGATCCATTTTCCTTTCCTTGCTGAGACATTTTCCCAATTTCTATAGATAAAACAACAGGCTCTAATTGGAGCTGTTGAATGATCAAAGGAAGGATGCATCGTCCCTTTCCCTACTTATAGGACTTTGTATGAAGCTTCACTTAGAGAGAGACAGTCAGAAAGCAAGCAGCAACTGCTGAAAATTCCTATTGGTTAGCTCAGTACTCAGTTCTTCGAAGGTCGTATCATGGAAACTCCCTGAATTAAGTGGAAGATCCTTGCAATTCTACTTTTATTTTTATTTTTTTATCAGAAAAAAAATTGCCTAAAATTGCCTTTTTCCTAAATAAAGATTTTGTACAAAAAAAACAAACATTCAAAATAAAAAAAAATGTTTAAAAACATTTAGATTGCCCTATTTAATTTCAAAAAAATTTTAGCAGAAAAAAAAATGTCTTCCCTAACATTGCCTTAAAATTAAAGAATTGTTTATAAACTTGCAAACATTTATAAAATGCAAAAAAAAAAAAAATGTTGTATCCCTTTAAAGCCAAATTCTACTTCCAATTTATTTTTTTTAGCAGAAAAAAAATTGCCTTATTGCAAAAATAAAAATAAAAAATGCTTATAAGCTTTCAAACTTTAAAAATAAATAAAATACAAATTGCAGAGCCTTTTTGCAAATATAAAAAACAGCTTTCAATGCAAGTTCTTACTTTGCCCCCGGGCCCTGTCCTCTGAAGACTCTGAAGAACTGCCCAGCGCTGGAGGGGAGGCTCAAAGAAAAAGGACTATGTGGTTCTCGTGATGTGGGGGTCTTCCGGGATAGACTATGGGGGGGGGGGGGGGGGGTTGAAAGTCACACTCATTTTAAAGATTTAAATTTGAAATTCTACCAAGGAACCGCCCCATCTATCTTTATTGGCCAGAAAAGCATGCACAAGTTTGATTCTTATTTCACCTAATCACTAAAGCCTTGACTTCCCCGACTTTGGGGTCAAGCCCCGTCCCTGGAGCTACCACCCCATCCAATTAGGTGCCAGTAGGGCCTTTACTTTGACCCTGGTTTCACTTTGTTACTAAGGACTTGGCATTGACGTCAAGCTCTGCCCCTGGAGCCACCACCCCATGCAATAATGGGACCAGCAGAGCCTTTGCCTTGACCCTGGTTTCACTTTGTTACTAAGGACTTGACTTTGGGGTCAAGCCCTGCCACTAGAGCTACCACCCCATCCACTAATGGGGCAGTAGAGCCTTTGCTTTGACCCTGGTATTACTTTGTTACTAAGGACTCGACTTTGGGGTCAAGCCCTGACCCTGGAGCCACCACCTCATACACTAATGGGGCAGTAGATCCTTTGCTTTGACCCTGGTTTCACTTTGTTACTAAGGACTCGACTTTGGGGTCAAGCCCTGCCACTAGAGCTACCACCCCATCCAGTAATGGGGCCAGTAGAGCCTTTACTTTGACCCTTGTATACATTTTTTACGAAGGACTTGAATTTGGGGTCAAGCCCTGACCCTGGAGCCACCACCTCATACACTAATGGGGCAGTAGAGCCTTTGCTTTGACCCTGGTTTCACTTTGTTACTAAGGACTCGACTTTGGGGTCAAGCCCTGCCACTAGAGCTACCACCCCATCCAATAATGGGGCCAGTAGAGCCTTTACTTTGACCCTGGTATACATTTTTTACCAAGGACTTGACTTTGGGGTCAAGCCCTGCTCCTGGACTTACCACCCCATCCAATGAGGCAAATAGAGTCTTTGCTTTGACCCTGGTTTAACTTTGTTACTAAGGACTTGACTTTGGGGTCAAGCCTTGCCCCTGGAGCTACCACTCCATCCACTAATGGGGCCAGTAGATCATTTACTTTGATCCTGGGTTCACTTTGTTACTAAGGACTTGACTTTGGTGTCAAGACCTGCCCTTGAAACTACCACCCCATCCACTAATTGAGCCAGTAGAGCCCTTACTTTGACCCTGGTTTAACATTGGTACTAAAGACTTGACTTTGGGGTCAGGCCCTGCCCCTGGAGTTACCTCCCCGTCAATAAGGCACCTACATCTAAGCCTCAACCATCGGCCCACCCAAAAGGCAACAACACACTCATTTGGCAAGGGGTCAGAAGGCAAAGGTAAAATAAGGCAAAATTCTACAAGACGAAATGCTGATTTTTATAAACAGACCCCTGTGGCCTACATACACACGGTGGTTTCCTATAGATCTCTGGGGGAGGGAGGGGGGGGGGTATTAATCTTTAAAGTTGATGTTTTATCCTAAAAGAGGGTTACAGAGTGTGATTGCTTAGTGTAGCAATTCTGATACTAAATGTTCTCTTTGGACGGAAAGACCACACTACCCCGTTATCTATGGAGGGAGAGTGAATAGGGCATTGTACCGGGTAGTGCCTCCTGCTGGTTTAGCCCTTGACCGGATTTGCAGGGTCTCTTTCCTGTCCGAAGTGACTCTAGAGCGGTGGTTGTGTGGTGTATCTCTGGGAGGAGCCTCTTGGCTTGGATATCCACAGTCCATCTCACATGACTTTGGAGGACCTGGTTGGGACTGGACCCTCACCCGCCTCGAGGAGCCTAATCCCTCTCATTGACTTGCACCACTCCCATCGTCCAATTTTGCAGAAGACATTTCTTGTCCGGATGTGAAATTCCACTCTCATCTTTTGGATGTTCTGTCTGCCTGCCCCGCACACGCTGCCTTGGCATCTGCAGAACGCCTCGTCTTTCCTCTCTTAATCGTATTCCCTGTAGACCGTCACTCCCATCGCTCCCTCTTTTCCTCATGCCCTCTCGCCACAGGGTGTCGGCCAGCGCCCCCTGGGTGAAGAGAGGGTGAGGTGGCTGCAGTCAGATAGCAGTGTCCCACAGCACAGCCTGTTGCCGATGGCACGGCGGGGTCCCGCCTTTGCGGCCCTCCGATCCCCGACGCCAGCTTGGCAGGATGGGCAGGCTTTCCTGCTTGCAGAGGCCCCGCTCAGCCCGCGGCTGGCGAGATTTGATCTCGTGGCACAGGAACCTTTTCCTCTCGATGACCTCTTGCAGCTTCCCATCACGTTCACGGCCCCCGGGGACCACATTGGGGGTAGGGGACAGGACGGCCTGGTAGAAGGAAAGAGACATAATGAGGGTCCACCCATGCACCTTCTTTTAGATGTATGTTAGGGGTTTGCTCAAGCTTAGAGCAAGGGTCTCTAACTTCCTAAACTAATGGCCAGTTTACTGTCCTTCAGACTTTAGGGGGCCGGGCTTTGCCCAGTGGGAGTAGAAAATGCCCCAGCATCAGTGGGAGTAAACCATGCCTCAGGCTTGGTGGTCAGTAGGAGTAAATAAATTACATAGCGAATGTGGTCAATAGGAGTAGAATAAGTGCCCCATCCTTGGTATTAGCGGGAGGCATAGTGGCACATCGTTGGTTTCAGTAGTAGGAATAGTGGTCAATCATTTATATCCATGGGAGGAATAGTGTGCCATCGTTGGTGTCAGCCAATAGTACTGTCATTGGTTTAGTGGGAGACATAGTAGCCCATTGTTGGTGTCAGTGGGAGGAATAGTGGTCAATCATTTATATCCATGGGAGGAATAGTGTGCCATCGTTGGTGTCAGCCAATAGTGTTGTCATTGGTTTAGTGGGAGACATAGTAGCCCATCGTTGGTGTCAGTGGGAGGAATAGTGGTCAATCATTTATATCTGTAAGAGGATTAGTGCCCCTTTGTTGGTGTCAGTAGGAGGTATAGTGCCCCCATGTTGGTGTCAGAGACACCATTTCTTCCTCTGACACCAACATGGGGAACCATTCCTCTATTCCTCCTACTGATACCAGCGTTAGAGACACCATTTCTTCCACTGACACCAACATGGGGCACTATTCCTCCTACTGATACCAGCATTAGAGATACCATTTCTTCCACTGACACCAACATGGGGCACTATTCCTCCTACTGATACCAGCATTAGAGATACCATTTCTTCCACTGACACCAACATGGGGCACTATTCCTCCTACTGATACCAGCATTAGAGACACCATTTCTTCCACTGACACCAACATGGGGCACTATTCCTCCTACTGATACCAGCATTAGAGATACCATTTCTTCCTCTGATACCAACATGGGGCACTATTCCTCCTACTGATACCAACGTTAGAGACACCATTTCCTCCACTGACACCAAATAATAAAAAAAAAAAAAAAATTACATAGCGAATGTGGTCAATAGGAGTAGAATAAGTGCCCCATCATTGGTATTAGCGGGAGGCATAGTGGCCCATCGTTGGTTTCAGTAGTAGGAATAGTGGTCAATCATTTATATCCATGGGAGGAATAGTGTGCCATCGTTGGTGTCAGCCAATAGTACTGTCATTGGTTTAGTGGGAGACATAGTAGCCCATTGTTGGTGTCAGTGGGAGGAATAGTGGTCAATCATTTATATCCATGGGAGGAATAGTGTGCCATCGTTGGTGTCAGCCAATAGTATTGTCATTGGTTTAGTGGGAGACATAGTAGCCCATTGTTGGTGTCAGTGGGAGGAATAGTGGTCAATCATTTATATCTGTAAGAGGATTAGTGCTGCCCCTTTGTTGGTGTCAGTAGGAGGTATAGTGCCCCCATGTTGGTGTCAGAGACACCATTTCTTCCTCTGACGCCAACATGGGGAACTATTCCTCTATTCCTCCTACTGATACCAACGTTAGAGATGCCATTTCTTCCTCTGACACCAACATGGGGCACTATTCCTCCTACTGATACCAACGTTAGAGATACCATTTCTTCCTCTGACACCAACATGGGGCACTATTCCTCCTACTGATACCAGCGTTAGAGAAACCATTTCTTCCTCTGACACCAACATGGGGCACTATTCCTCCTACTGATACCAGCATTAGAGACACCATTTCCTCCACTGACACCAACATGGGGCACTATTCCTCCTACTAATACCAGCATTAGAGACACCATTTCTTCCACTGACACCAACATGGGGCACTATTCCTCCTACTGATACCAGCGTTAGAGACACCATTTCTTCCTCCGACACCAACATGGGGCACTATTGCTCCTACTGATACCAGCGTTAGAGACACCATTTCTTCCTCTGACACCAACATGGGGCACTATTCGTCCTACTGATACCAGCATTAGAGACCCCATTTATTCCTCTGACACCAACATGGGGCACTATTCCTCCTACTGATACCAGCGTTAGAGACACCATTTCTTCCTCCGACACCAACATGGGACACTATTCCTCCTACTGATACCAGCGTTAGAGACACCATTTCCTCCACTGACACCAACATGTGGCACTATTCCTCCTACTGATACCAGCGTTAGAGATACCATTTCTTCCTCCGACACCAACATGGGGCACTATTCCTCCTACTGATACCAGCGTTCGAGACACCATTTCCTCCACTGACACCAACATGTGGCACTATTCCTCCTACTGATACCAGCGTTAGAGACACCATTTCTTCCTCCGACACCAACATGGGGCACTATTGCTCCTACTGATACCAGCGTTAGAGACACCATTTCTTCCTCTGACACCAACATGGGGCACTATTCCTCCTACTGATACCAACCTTAGAGACACCATTTCCTCCACTGACACCAACATGGGGCACTATTCCACCTACAATCGTTGGTGTCAGTAGGAGGAATAGTGCCCCAGAGCCAGATAAAGGCAAGCAGTTTGGAGACCATTAGCCTAAAGCAGGGGGTCTCCAAACTGTGGCCCGAGGGCCAGATGTGGCCCTTTGCTAGCCTTTATCCGGCCCTACATGTGACCCAACAATGGAACACTATTTCTTCCACCAATACTAATAATGGGATACTATTCCTGCTACTAATTAGGGACACTACTCCTCCTCCTATTGACCACCAACCCTGAGGCCATATTTATTCTCACCGATGCCGGGCCCGGGACATTTTCTGCCCCCCGCTGGGCACGCTATTCCTCTATTCCTCCTACTGATACCAGCGTTAGAGATACCATTTCTTCCTCTGACACCAACATGGGGCACTATTCCTCCTACTGATACCAGCGTTAGAGATACCATTTCTTCCTCTGACACCAACATGGGGCACTATTCCTCCTACTGATACCAGCGTTAGAGATACCATTTCTTCCTCTGACACCAACATGGGGCACTATTCCTCCTACTGATACCAGCGTTAGAGATACCATTTCTTCCTCTGACACCAACATGGGGCACTATTCCTCCTACTGATTCCAACGTTAGAGATACCATTTCTTCCTCTGACACCAACATGGGGCACTATTCCTCCTACTGATACCAGCGTTATATCCAAGGCTAGCAAAGGGCCACATCTGGCCCTCAGGCCACAGTTTGGAGACCGCCTGCTTTAGGCTAATGGTTTCCAAACTGCTTGCCTTTATCTGGCTCTGGGGCACTATTCCTCCTACTGACACCAACGATGGTAGGTGGAATAGTGCCCCATGTTGGTGTCCGATGCCGGGCCCGGGACATTTTCTGCCCCCCCGCTGGGAACACTCTGGCCCTCCTAAAGTCTGAAGACCAATAAACTGGCCCTTCGTTTGAAACGTTTGGAGACCCCTGGCCTAAAGGATCCTTTGGTTAAAGCAGAACTCTGCATGGAATGAGAAAACACAAATATGGGAACTGCTGTACCGGCCAAAATAGTCCTAATTTTGTTATGTTACTACCCCAAAGGGGGTTTAACCACTAATGAGGTCCTGCATCCTCATGTTCCCCCACCTCCTGCCTGCCCTGTGAACTAAAAATAAGCATTCCATGCATATCTCAAACCCCCTGGAACACTTTGTCCTCCAGCAGGCAGTACCCACATCCCTTTTCATTCACTCCCAGTGCCTGAAACACCCTTAAAACAACCCCAATCCCCCAGTGCCTGAAGAACATTAGGGTTGGCAGCACTGTTCTTTTGAGTAGGCCCTAACCAGCACTCATTGGCCAACAAGCCCACTACCAGGCTTGAGGGATGTGAGGTGGAGCACGGGGGTTTGTCCTTAACCTCGTGTAAGCTCTAACCCGCAGAGCATTTCGCTGTCTCCCAAGGGGGTTACGTTGATGTTTTCATACCACCAAACTTGTTTTGAGGACAATAGCATGGCCTTTAGTACAACCTACTCTTGTGTTTGGATTTAGCTGAGCTTGTCTGCTTATTGGATATCTTGGATTGGAAGATTGTATCCATTTATAGTGTGACAACCTGTATATGGTTATCTCCTCGCTGTTACTCGTATGTACCACCCCCTGTTTGAGGCTATAATTCAAGGACACTTTCATTTATGAGCCACTGGTTTCTATCAATCCTTGAGAATTGCTCTCTTCCTGTGAGCCAACTCTTTTCCTACATTGGACAATTCCCCTTTAACTTTATGTTGAACTGACTCTCTTGCAAGATAGTGAGAGACGTTTTTCCTTTTTTCTTGCAACCAACGAATCCCACATGTGTCCTGACGAAGCTTAACGGCGAAATGCGTCTACGCACTAGGGCTCACATTACATACAATATATATTTCTATGCATATGGTCTTTTAATCTTTTTTCATGTTCCTTTTTATACTATATACTGTGTATGTTTCTATGTTTCCAGAAATATTATTTTTCTATATCCTCGACCTTGGGTCACCTTTTGGGACCCTTCTTTTTTGTATTTTCAGCTGGAACACATGCATTGATTTTTCCGGGGGGGGAACGGAAAGATAAGGGGGAGATGGAAGACAAAGCATTTCTTATGCTTTTTTATCAGTGCCATCTAGTGGCCATAATGTGGTATTATCCTCGCTGAAATATTTAAGGAAAAATACCACATTATGGCCACTAGATGGCACTTACAAATCATAGGAAAAAAAATCATACTACACAAAATGCAGCGATTTTAATTTTTTTTTGTTGCACCCCTGCAAATGTTTATCACATTCATACAGGAATTTTATTTTATCAAATTTTATATATATATATATATATATATATATATATATATATATATATATATATATATATATAAAGAGACCCCTTAATGTCAATTTAAAACTTATTACATTTTTTTTAAATCGGCAGCCGACCGCCGCCTGGCCCTTTAAAGGTTCTAAAAGCCAGGAGGCAGAAGTGTGCATTCGGGTCATGTGAGTGCTGTGATTGGTTGGTCACATGATCGGAAAGCTCACAATCGCTGGTATGCATCCAGGAGCTTTCCAGTACAAGACGGCTGCCCTGCTGGGAGTGCGCTGGGAGCATGCAGGGAGCATGCAGGGAGCTACTACTAAGTAGTTTTAACAGGGCCGCAGATATGCAGCCTATCGGCGTCAAGGCCCGCCCACTGAGCGGCCACGTGTATATGTGTGCAGTTGGCGCCTAGAGGTTAATATAATCCCTGGTGATCCTTCTATGAAGGTCCTTGTTCCTGTTATGGGGTGACAACTGCCTTTTCCGTTGTACTTTTGCATTGTCACCCTGTCATATGTGTTCCCTGGTGGAGACCACAAGTGGCTGTGCCCAATAAATATTGCCCAGCCATGGTCCACCATTGTCATTATCAGGAAGCTGGTCTAGAACAATGATCTGAAGCTGGAGTGAGTGGATGTAGACAGGGAATTTATTCCAGAAGATAAGCCGGCACAGCGGTGTAAAATCAGCAGAGTGATGACTTTATTGGATGCAGAGGAACACAGCCACAAACAAGCAAACGCGTTTCGTCCATTTAGGCCATGTTCAAGAATAAGACCTAAATGGCTGAAACGCTGTTTGTGGCTGTATTCCTCTGCATCCAATAAAGTCCCCACTCCGCTGATTTACACCGCCGTGCCATCTCTTCTGGAACAAACTATCTGTGAGGCTTCAGCAATGCTTTGGTCAAAACAACGATTTTATAGAGCAGCTGTGGATTATTATCAGGGGAGGGAGTAGCACTGGAACCCAATGGACTCGTACTGTGGATTTGGGAGCTTGGTATTAAGGCCTGCCTACCAGATGCATTACAACTGTACAACTGACCAAGTAGGCAAAGTTTGGACTCAAACGGTGCTGCAAAAATGCAGCTGTGGGATTCTCTATGGACACCTGAAATATCCAAAGGTCATTGTGAAAATGAGCCAACCCTGTCAGATCCCCCAATACAATGTGGATTCTCAAGGACTTTTGCATCGCACTGTAGGATATGATAAGGCCATGCTGACTTTGCTATATAATACAGATGCTGGTACAAGCCCAATGAGGGTGTTTTTAACTCCCGTCACCTGAAAAGTGAACCACTATTTGGGTTCGCTTATCCCAGGTGAAAAGTGGGGGGGGGGGGGGTAAGGAGTGTTTTCCGTGTTCTCTTTACCAAAGAATTTTTATGTATTGGTTTGTGCTCCTTTATTTGGTGATATTTGAATCCCTGTGATTACTTTGCGTTTTTTAAAAATAAATGTGCAAGTACAAATACAAGATGAGAGATTCCTTAAAAAAGCAGAATCTGGTACATTCGTGCCTAAATTTGGTCACGAGTGAACCACAGTGACTTCCGTGCTCCCCTTCAGTTCCCCACTCACTAGAACCCTGCACCCCTGCAGGGGTAGAAAGCGTGTAGTGAGTGTCTAGGCAGTTCACGGATTGATCACCTCCTCCTTGGCTCAATATATACTGGGGTATCTGGACACCTCAGCCCCCTCCAGGGGCTCTACACCTTGAGTGGACACCTCAGCCCCTCCAGGGGCTCTACACCTTGAGTGGACACCTCAGCCCCCTCCAGGGGCTCTACACCTTGAGTGGACACCTCAGCCCCCTCCAGGGGCTCTACACCTTGAGTGGACACCTCAGCCCCCTCCAGGGGCTCTACACCTTGAGTGGAAACCTCAGCCTCCTCCAGGGGCTCTACACCTTGAGTGGACACCTCAGCCCCTCCAGGAGCTCTACAGCTTGAGTGGACACCTCAGCCCCCTCCAGGGGCTCTACAGCTTGAGTGGACACCTCAGCCCCCTCCAGGGGCTCTACACCTTGAGTGAATACGTTGCAGTGAACACCTTTTTGCGGCTCCCTATAGGGCAGACTTTCTCAACCTTTTCAACATGGAGGAACCCTTGAAATAACCTTTCGGTCTCAGGGAACCCCTGTTAAAAATGTCTATACCTACAACTCATGATACATTGGTGTGATGGTCAGTGGAAGAGTTGACACCTTGAGTGGACACCTCAGCCCCCTCCAGGGGCTCTACACCTTGAGTGGACACCTCAGCCCCCTCCAGGGGCTCTACACCTTGAGTGGACACCTCAGCCCCCTCCAGGGACTCTACACCTTGAGTGGACACCTCAGCCCCCTCAAGGGGCTCTACACCTTGAGTGGACACCTCAGCCCCCTCCAGGGGCTCTACACCTTGAGTGGACACCTCAGCCCCCTCCAGGGGCTCTACACCTTGAGTGAATACGTTGCAGTGAAAACCTCTGAGGCTCCCTATAGAGCAGACTTTCTCAACCTTTTCAACATGGAGGAACCCTTGAAATAACGTTTCGGTCTCAGGGAACCCCTATTAAAAATTTCTATATCTACAACTCATGATACATTGGTGTGATGGTCAGTGGAAGAGTGCTTCTTACATCTGTGGTCCTCTGGAAGAACCCCCCCCCCCCCCCCCAGATAGCTAAAAAGATCATTGGTGTCACTGGGAACTTATCTGAGATGCAAAAATTGGTCATTGCTCAAGGAACCCCTAGCAACCATTGGGTATCAGTTGTACAGGCCCCCCGAATTAAGCAGTAAGTATGCAGTATATAATCATGACTTGTCTGGCCACACATTTCTCCCATAGTAAACACTCACAATTCACTCCAGGGGGAGAGCCTCTGGAGGGGCTGAGGTGTCCACTCGAGGTGGAGAGCCCCTGGGAGGGGCTGAGGTTTCCACTCGAGGTGGAGAGCCCCTGCAGGGGCCGAGGTGTCCACTCGAGGTGGAGAGCCCATGCAGGGGCCGAGGTGTCCACTCGAGGTGGAGAGCCCCTGCAGGGGCCGAGGTGTCCACTCGAGGTGGAGAGACCCTGGAGGGGCCGAGGTGTCCACTCGAGGTGGAGAGACCCTGGAGGGGCCGAGGTGTCCACTCGAGGTGGAGAGCCCCTGGAGGGGCCGAGGTGTCCACTCGAGGTGGAGAGCCCCTGGAGGGGCCGAGGTGTCCACTCGAGGTAGAGAGACCCTGGAGGGGCCGAGGTGGAGGGCCCCTGGAGGGGCCGAGGTGTCCACTCGAGGTGGAGAGCCCCTGGAGGGGCCGAGGTGTCCACTCGAGGTGGAGAGCCCCTGGAGGGGCCGAGGTGTCCACTCGAGGTGGAGAGCCCCTGGAGGGGCCGAGGTGTCCACTCGAGGTGGAGAGCCCCTGGAGGGGCCGAGGTGTCCACTCGAGGTGGAGAGACCCTGGAGGGGCCGAGGTGTCCACTCGAGGTGGAGAGCCCCTGGAGGGGCCGAGGTGTCCACTCGAGGTGGAGAGCCCCTGGAGGGGCTGAGGTGTCCAGATACCCCAGTATCTATTGAGCCAATGAGGAGGTGATCATCCCGTGAACTGCCTAGACACTCACTACACGCTTTCTACCCCTGGTGAGTGGGGAACTGAAGGGAAGCACGGAAGTCACTTGTTCTATGGTTCACTCGTCGCGAAATTTAAGCACAAAAGTCACTCAAAATAGAAACATCATTTTTAAATGTACCAGATTCCGCTTTTTAAGGAATCTCTCACTGGACTTTCATTATTTATTTAATTAAATTTCTTATTTTTTATCTTTATTGGAATTTTTTAAGTTTATTCTCCATTACCTTGAAGATTGTGTTTTTATCTTTCACTAACAATTATTAGTCACGTACGTTCAGGGTCTTCATGTGGGAGATTTCACATTTAACCGGAAAGCACACGCAGACCAGATAAGATAATATCACAATCCTTTATTTGTACTTCCACAATTATTTTTAAAAATGCGAAGTAATCACAGGGATAAAATATCACGAAATAAAGAAGTACAAACCAATACATAAAAATTCTTTGGTAAGGAGAACACGGAAAACACTCCTTACCCCCCCCCCCCCCACTTTTCACCTGGAAAAATATATTTCAGGTGGTGGGAGTGAAAAACACCCTCCCTGTTCGCACACTCACCCGGAAAGGGATTCACCCTGGAGGATCACTCTTTCGGGTGATGGGCAGGGCCACCAACCCTATACCTGTAAATAATTATTTTCAAGGGGGTTCCAGTTGGGACCACCTCAAGGGAGGCAGCAGCCCAACCCACACCTAAGTGCAGAATGTAACCAGATTTACAAGCCCAATGACATGAGAGGAAGATGCTATTGAGATGACTGACCTATTTTGCCCATAATGACATTGACCTTATATGACCATGTGGCCATATTGGGTTAATTACGTCACAAGCATCCCCCCGCCCCTTTCCCGTTGTGTACGCGTAGCTGCGGGGCTGATTGGCCCAACAATAAAAAGGTATATTTCTTGGTTCGGACCAAACCCAAGATGATCACTAATTTGGGCTAGGTGGCCAGGTGACTGTACCCACAAACCACTTCCCCCCAATTGACTCCCAGGTGTCCCCTTTAAGAAGACCTGGAATGGCACACCAAGGGCACCCTGAGCTGGCAGGTACTTTAACACTCACAACCCCCCCCCCCCACCCCCACCTGCCTACCTACCCTTCCCTCTTTCCACCTTTCTCCCCTCCTACCCATCCAGTTCCCCCAAATCCCTGACCCCTTTCTACTTCTCCTTCCCTGAACCCTTCCTACTTCTCCTTCCCTGAACCCTTCCTACTTCTCCTTCCCTGAACCCTTCCTACTTCTCCTTCCCTGAACCCTTCCTACTTCTCCTTCCCCCTTCCCAGGCCCTCTCCTCCTACCCACCCACCTCTCCCAACTATTTCTCTCCCCCTTCCTATCATCCCCTTCTCTTACCCCCTTCCCAGGCCCTCTCCTTCTACCCTTCCCACCTCTCCCAACTCCCCCATCCGCCGTTTTTCTCTCTTATCTACCCACCTCTCCCATCTCCCCAATCCCCTTCCATGTATCTTCCCTTCCCCCCACTCACTCCCTTTCCCAGGCCCTCTCCCCTTCCTATACCAACTGACCTCTCCACCAATCACCCCCTCCTTATACTGCCTCCCCTTCTCTTACCCCCTTTCCAGGCCCTCTTCTCCTACCCACCCACCTCTCCCATCTCCCCCATCCCTACCCCCCACCCACTTCTATCTTCCCCTCTCCTTCCTAGGCCCTCCCCCTCCTATAGCCACCCACCTCTCCCATCTCCCCCATCCCTACCCCCCCACCTCCTCCCATCCTCCCTCCATCCCTACCCCCCCACTTCTATCTTCCCCTCTCCTTTATTTTTGCCCCTTCCTAGGCCCTCCCCCTACTATACCCACCCACCTCTCCCATCTCCCCCATCCCTACCCCCCCACTTCTATCTTGCCCTCTCCTTCCTTTTTGCCCCTTCCTAGGCCCTCCCCCTCCTATACCCACCCACCTCTCCCATCTCCCCCATCCCTACCCCCCACTTCTATCTTCCCCTCTCCTTCCTTTTAGCCCCTTCCTAGGCCCTCCCCCCTCCTGAATGAAGAATGAAAATCTGAGAATTCGAAAGAATGAAAATCTGAAAATTCGAAAGAATGAAAATCTGAAAATTCAAAAGAAAAAATGAAAATCTAAAAATTCAAAAGAATGAAAATCTGAAAATTCAAAAACCCGAAAAACAGAAATAATAACTAACCAATAATGACTATTAAATTATAGGTATTGGAATTTCCTTTCTGTTAGTGAACGTAACGAGTAGGAATTTATCCCAAGTTACGAATTATCTGAAATAACGAATGCCCTATCTGAAAGAATGGAACGTAACGATCTAATAATAACAACAATAAAACCTTTTTATTATTATTATTAATTTGTTCCATTCCATTTGTTTAGATGCGACATTCGTTATTTTTGATAATTCGTAACTTCGGATAAATTTGTATTCGTTACGTTCATAGTTTCATAGTTAGTAAGGTTGAATAAAGACATCAGTCCATCCAGTTCAACCTGAGTGTCTACAATTGTCCCTATCCCTGTACATTGCACACTTACATCACATCAGTCCCTACCCTCAAGGAGCCCACAATCCAAGGTCCCCATTCATTTACTAGGGCCAATTTTGGACAGAAGCCAATTAACCTACCTGCATGTCTTTGGATTGTGGGAGGAAACTGGAGTACCCGGAAGGAAACCCACGCAGGCACAGGGAGAACATGCAAACTCCAGGCAGGTAGTGTCGTGGTTGGGATTTGAACCAGTGACCCTTGTTACTGCTAGGCTAGAGTGCTAACCACTACACCACTGTGCCGCCCTGTTCACTAAAAGACAAATTTGAAAGGAAATTCCAACACCTATAATTTAATAGTTAGTTATTATTAGTTAGTTATTTCAAATTTTACTGATTTTCTTTCTTTTTTTCAGATTTTCAAATTATCGGATATTCAAATTTTTGAATTTCCTAATTTCTCAAATTCTGAAAATTTGAAAAATTCTGAAATTTGGAAATTCGAAAATCCAAATTTTCAGATTTTCAAATTCAGAATTTTGGGATTTTCGAATTTTCTGAATTTCTGAAAAAAGCAAAAAAAAACGAATGAAATGAAAACGAACACATTTTTTGTCAGTGCACATGTCTACCTTCCGGCATGAATGCGTATAAGACCCTTTGGGACCGTTTCTTCCGCGCCCCCCTCCATTTGGACTCTGACTGCACTACTATGCTTCTTTTTGTCTTTGTTTTTTGCAAAAAAAAAATCTCTGTTTGTCCCTTTTCTTTTCTTATGGATAAAAAAGGGACATATTGATGCAGCCCTGAAACCAGTGTTGGGTACCAAAATGTGACTTGGTATCAGCTCTTTACAGTCCCTGTACAGCCGAACTCCGAGTAGGGGAGGGAGAAGCAGCACAAAGAGACATTTTTTTGGGGGGGGGGGGTTGGAGTTCTACCTTAATATCTGGTTTAAAACAGCCCCAAGATAGATAAATTCTATGTGTGATGCTCTGCAGTGGAGGGGCACGTGGAGGACCTGGTGGGAACTCTGTGGACAGGTAGATATTAGGAAAGTTGGTGACGGGGCCGTCCAGGACTACAGAGGTCAACAAAGTGATAATAGGCAGGAAACGTTCGTTAGCGGCATGACAGTGGGTGGCCAGCCCTTGTTTTTTTTCTACCTCTAAATTCCCCCCCTTCTCTGTCCACTGTTGAGTGATGCTCTGCAGAGGGGAGATGATCTGCATCCAAGAAATGCAGCAATGCTCTGCACAGGGATGTAATGTTCTGCAGGGAGGAACAGACAGCAAGAGGAGGCAGAAAAAGCAGTGATGCCAAATGCAGAAGGAGGAGGAGGAGGAGGGGGGATGCTCTGCACAGGTGTGATGCTCTTCAGGTGAAAGCAATCAGATGCAGTAATGCTCTGCAGTTATAGGCATGCAAAAAAAACATTAATTTAAAAAAAAGTGTTGATGCTCTGCAGAGAAGTAAATGCTTAGCACACTGAATGAGGTGAAATACTGAGCGGAGGGATGAGATGCTCTGCATGAAAGCTATAGTGGCTACAGATGGATAGAAAGGCACGATTGTGAAGTGAAGCGATGCTCTGCAGAGGATGCAATGACCTCTGACAGGTTGCGGGGCACTGCTTTTTGTAGAGGTGCACTGGTCTGCATAATGAAGTGAAGCGATGCTCTGCACACAGCCGCAATGGTCTGCAAAATGAAGTGAAGCAATGTTCTGCACACAGCTGCAACAGTCTGCATAATGAAGTGAAGTAATGCTCTGCACACAGATGCAGTAGGCTGCATAAAGAAGTGAAGCAATACTCTGCATGCGGCTGCAATGGTCTGCATAAAGAAGGGAAGCAATGGTCTGCACACAGCTGTAATGGTCTGCATAATGAAGTGAAGCAATGCTCTGCACACAGTTGTAATGGTCTGCATAATGACGTGAAGCAATGCTCTGCACACAGCTGTAATGGTCTACATAATAAAGTGAAGTAATGTTCTGCACATCGTTGCAATCGTCTGCACAATGAAGTGGAGCAATACTCTGCATGCAGCTGCAATGGTCTGCATAATGAGGTGAAGCAATGTTCTGCACATCGTTGCAATGGTCTGCACAATGAAGTGGAGCAATACTCTGCATGCAGCTGCAATGGTCTGCATAATGAGGTGAAGCAATGTTCTGCACATCGTTGCAATGGTCTGCACAATGAAGTGAAGCAATGCTCTGCACAGCTGCAATAGTATCCATAATGAAGTGAAGCAATGCTCTGCACACAGTTGCAATGGTCTGTATAATGACGTGAAGCAATGCTCTGCACACAGCTGCAATGGTCTGCACAATGAAGTGGAGCAATACTCTGCATGCAGCTGCAATATTCTGCATAATGAGGTGAAGCAAATGTTCTGCACACAGTTGCAATGGTCTGTATAACAATGTAAAGCCATGCTCTGCATACAGCTGCAATGGTCTGCATAATGACGTGAAGCAATGCTCTGCACACAGCGGCAATGGTCTGCATAATGAAGCAAAGCATTGCTCTGCAGACAGGAAAAATGATCTGCATTACAATGCGTGCCAAGGGAGCGCTGCTCGGTACAATGAAGTGAAGAAATGCTCTGCAGACAGATGAAGCGGCCTGTACGAGGGAGCAGAGGAACGCTCTGCACACAAGGTGCAATGGTTCCAAAGTGGCAATAAGCGGAGCAACGCTCTGCAGGGTGATGCAGCGATCTGCATAATGAAGCGGAGCATGCAAAGTAAAACAAAGCAGCAAAGACAGCAGCAGCAATGCTCTGTGGGCGGCACAATGATCTGCATTATGAAATGAAGCAATGTTCTGCAGCAGAGCAGCGGAAGCGCCACATGCACGGAAGAAAGAGCGATGATCTGGGGGGGACGGCGTGACACACGAAGCGTGATGTTCTGCAGAGGGTCAGATAGACGGTCCTGCAGGGATCTGGCAGCACAAGTGAGGCAAGTTTACATAGAATACCTGATTCTGCCTCTGAACGGAGGTCTGACGCACTCCAGACGTGGAGGCGGATCTGCCAAGGCGATAACTACCTCCAAAATCTGCAGGGACAAACGGAGGACAAAAAAGAAGAAGTAAATGGCAGTTTTTTTTAAAAGCATTACTGTGTGTAGCCACTAGGGGGCTGTATAGACCAGGAGAGCAGGACAATGGGTTATTTTTTCCAAAGGTCTATTTACAATTCAATATCAGAGCCATTTATAAAAAGATATTTAAGAGTTTACCATTACGGTTTGGTATTCACCCAGAAAGCCCGGTCAGGAGTCGGGACAATGGAACGGCTTTGTTCATACCTTTTAGTCATTTCCCGAAAATAATAAAATGATGTCACTTGTTCTACGCTTTTCCTCCAAGAACAGCGAGCAGGCTTGCCGAATGGACTGTGCAATTTTTTTCCCAGACAAACCGCACGGTCTTTGCTTCTAATTCAAGAATGCGAATAACCACCCATAGTCCTTTCTTTGTTCCAAGACTATGAGGCTGATGGACTGGACCCCTTTTCCAGGAACTAGAGATAGGCCAGCAGCTGAACTAATCAAAGCCATAGAAAACCAGATGGACAAACTGTACTTTTTTTATTTGAGTTTGGAAAATTTGGTTTGAAAGTACTTGTCTTCTTCATATGAAGTCTACTGAGATCGTAAAAGGTTCTATCTTCTCTTTACCCAAGCATAGTCTACTGAGATCGTAAAAGGTTCTATCTTCTTTTTACCCAAGCTTAGTCTACTGAGATCGTAAAAGGTTCTATCTTCTCTTTACCCAAGCATAGTCTACTGAGATCGTAAAAGGTTCTATCTTCTCTTCACCCAAGCATAGTCTACTGAGATCGTAAAAGGTTCTATCTTCTCTTCACCCAAGCATAGCCTACTGAGATCGTAAAAGGTTCTACCTTCTCTTCACCCAAGCATAGTCTACTGAGCTCGTAAAAGGTTCTATCTTCTCTTCACCCAAGCATAGCCTACTGAGATCGTAAAAGGTTCTATCTTCTCTTCACCCAAGCATAGTCTACTGAGATCGTAAAAGGTTCTATCTTCTCTTCACCCAAGCTTAGTCTACTGAGATCGTAAAAGGTTCTATCTTCTCTTCACCCAAGCATAGTCTACTGAGATCGTAAAAGGTTCTACCTTCTCTTCACCCAAGCATAGTCTACTGAGATCGTAAAAGGTTCTACCTTCTCTTCACCCAAGCATAGTCTACTGAGATCGTAAAAGGTTCTACCTTCTCTTCACCCAAGCATAGTCTACTGAGATCGTAAATGGTTCTACCTTCTCTTTACCCAAGCATAGTCTACTGAGATCGTAAAAGGTTCTACCTTCTCTTCACCCAAGCATAGTCTACTGAGATCGTAAAAGGTTCTACCTTCTCTTTACCCAAGCATAGTCTACTGAGATCGTAAAAGGTTCTATCTTCTCTTTACCCAAGCATAGTCTACCGAGATCGTAAAAGGTTCTATCTTCTCTTCACCCAAGCATAGTCTACCGAGATCGTAAAAGGTTCTACCTTCTCTTCACCCAAGCATAGTCTACCGAGATCGTAAAAGGTTTTATCTTCCCTTCACCCAAGCATAGTCTACTGAGATCGTAAAAGATTCTATCTTCTCTTCACCCAAGCATAGTCTACTGAGATCGTAAAAGGTTCTACCTTCTCTTCATCCAAGCATAGTCTACTGAGATCGTAAAAGGTTCTATCTTCTCTTTACCCAAGCATAGTCTACTGAGATCGTAAAAGGTTCTATCTTCTCTTTACCCAAGCATAGTCTACTGAGATCGTAAAAGGTTCTATCTTCTCTTTACCCAAGCATAGTCTACTGAGATAGTAAAAGGTTCTATCTTCTCTTCACCCAAGCATAGTCTACTGAGATCGTAAAAGGTTCTATCTTCTCTTCACCCAAGCATAGCCTACTGAGATCGTAAAAGGTTCTATCTTCTCTTCACCCAAGCATAGTCTACTGAGATCGTAAAAGGTTCTATCTTCTCTTCACCCAAGCATAGTCTACTGAGATCGTAAAAGGTTCTATCTTCTCTTTACCCAAGCATAGTCTACTGAGATCGTAAAAGGTTCTATCTTCTCTTTACCCAAGCATAGTCTACTGAGATCGTAAAAGGTTCTATCTTCTCTTTACCCAAGCATAGTCTACTGAGATTGTAAAAGGTTCTATCTTCTCTTTACCCAAGCATAGTCTACTGAGATCGTAAAAGGTTCTATCTTCTCTTCACCCAAGCATAGTCTACTGAGATCGTAAAAGGTTCTATCTTCTCTTCACCCAAGCACAGTCTACTGAGAACGTAAAAGGTTCTATCTTCTCTTCACCCAAGCCTAAACAACTAAAGCCTAGTACACACGGACCAAAATGTTGGGGCGTTATTGGCCAGTTCCATAGAAACTGGCCAACATTCGGCCTGTGTGTACTGTTTAGCCAGCTTCTGTCGAAAGAGCATGACCAAAAAAGGTCTACGGACCGGCTCCAAGTCTGTACAAAGCTTTTCTTCGAAGGATGGCCATTTCCCGTGGCCACAGTTGATGGAGGAAGCCCTCCCGCAGAGCCATTGCTTTTTCCCGGAGAACACATTGGAGTTGGTTTACTAAAACTGGAGAGTGCAAAATCTGGTCCAACTCTGCATAGAAACCAATCAGCCTCAAGGTTTTATTGCCAAAGCTTAATTGAACAAGCTGGAGTTAAAAGCCGATTGGCTACCATGCACAGCTGCAACAGATTCCGAGTGCACCAGTTTTAGAAATCCCCCTCCAGTGTCTGTTGTGACTTTAACACAGAAGGCAATAATCGCATTGTAAAATCTGACAGGCTGGTTGTCCCCAAGTTGATTGAGTGATCAACTTGGGTACATTCAGCCTGCCAATACACGGTTCAAATCTCATCCGGTTCCGGCTGAACTGTCCAAGATTCGAACCGTTTATGGCCGGCTTTAAGCTACAAAGAGACTCTAGAAGGTCCATGCTTTCAGTCTAAGCCTACTGGAAACCTCTGAAAGACTTTGCTCTTCATCCAAGCCTACAAATGTCTCTAAACAGGATTATGTTCCCCATCTAACCCTGCAGGAAACCTCTGAAAGAACCGCGCACTCCATCTAAGCCTAAAGAATGTCTCTAAACAGGACAGAAAACCTCTAAAAGAGCTGAGTTCTCCATCTAAGCCTAATGAACTTCTGAAAGGACTGTGTTCTCCATCTAAGGACTATAGGAGAAACACCGAAAGGACTGTGCTCTCCATCTAAGGACTATAGGAGAAACACCGAAAGGACTGTGCTCTCCATCTAAGGACTATAGGGGAAACACAGAAAGGACTGTGCTCTCCATCTAAGGACTATAGGGCAAACACCGAAAGGACTGTGCTCTCCATTTAAGGACTATAGGGCAAACACCGAAAGGACTGTGCTCTCCATCTAAGGACTATAGGAGAAACACCGAAAGGACTGTGCTCTCCATCTAAGGCATATAGGGAAAACACAGAAAGGACTGTGCTCTCCATCTAAGGACTATAGGGCAAACACCAAAAGGACTGTGCTCTCCATGTAAGGACTATAGGGCAAACACTGAAAGGACTGTGCTCTCCATGTAAGGACTATAGGAGAAACACCGAAAGGACTGTGCTCTCCATCTAAGGCATATAGGGAAAACACAGAAAGGACTGTGCTCTCCATCTAAGGAATATAGGGGAAACACCGAAAGGACTGTGCTCTCCATCTAAGGACTATAGGGGAAACACCGAAAGGACTGTGCTCTCCATCTAAGGAATATAGGGCAAACACTGAAAGGACTGTGCTCTCCTTTTAAGGACTATAGGGGAAACACCGAAAGGACTGTGCTCTCCATCTAAGGACTATAGGGCAAACACCGAAAGGACTGTGCTCTCCATCTAAGGACTATAGGGAAAACACAGAAAGGACTGTGCTCTCCATCTAAGGCATATAGGAGAAACACCGAAAGGACTGTGCTCTCCATCTAAGGACTATAAGGCAAACACCGAAAGGACTGTGCTCTCCATCTAAGGACTATAGGGAAAACACAGAAAGGACTGTGCTCTCCATCTAAGGCATATAGGGGAAACACCGAAAGGACTGTGCTCTCCATCTAAGGACTATAGGAGAAACACCAAAAGGACTGTGCTCTCCATGTAAGGACTATAGGAGAAACACCGAAAGGACTGTGCTCTCCATCTAAGGACTATAGGGCAAACACCGAAAGGACTGTGCTCTCCATCTAAGGACTATAGGGAAAACACAGAAAGGACTGTGCTCTCCATCTAAGGCATATAGGAGAAACACCGAAAGGACTGTGCTCTCCATCTAAGGACTATAGGGCAAACACCGAAAGGACTGTGCTCTCCATCTAAGGACTATAGGGAAAACACAGAAAGGACTGTGCTCTCCATCTAAGGCATATAGGGGAAACACCGAAAGGACTGTGCTCTCCATCTAAGGACTATAGGAGAAACACCAAAAGGACTGTGCTCTCCATGTAAGGACTATAGGAGAAACGCCGAAAGGACTGTGCTCTCCATCTAAGGCATATAGGGAAAACACAGAAAGGACTGTGCTCTCCATCTAAGGAATATAGGGGAAACACCGAAAGGACTGTGCTCTCCATCTAAGGACTATAGGGGAAACACCGAAAGGACTGTGCTCTCCATCTAAGGAATATAGGGCAAACACCGAAAGGACTGTGCTCTCCTTTTAAGGACTATAGGGGAAACACCGAAAGGACTGTGCTCTCCATCTAAGGAATATAGGGCACACACCGAAAGGACTGTGCTCTCCATGTAAGGACTATAGGGCAAACACCAAAAGGACTGTGCTCTCCATGTAAGGACTATAGGGCAAACACCAAAAGGATTGTGCTCTCCATCTAAGGCATATAGGGAAAACACAGAAAGGACTGTGCTCTCCATCTAAGGAATATAGGGGAAACACCGAAAGGACTGTGCTCTCCTTTTAAGGACTATAGGGCAAACACTGGAAGGTCTGTGCTCTCCATCTAAGGACTATAGGAGAAACACCGAAAGGACTGTGCTCTCCATCTAAGGAATATAAGGCAAACACAGAAAGGACTGTGCTCTCCATCTAAGGACTATAGGAGAAACACCAAAAGGACTGTGCTCTCCATCTAAGGACTATAGGAGAAACACCGAAAGGACTGTGCTCTCCATCTAAGGACTATAGGGCAAACACCGAAAGGACTGTGCTCTCCATCTAAGGACTATAGGGAAAACACAGAAAGGACTGTGCTCTCCATCTAAGGCATATAGGGGAAACACCGAAAGGACTGTGCTCTCCATCTAAGGACTATAGGAGAAACACCAAAAGGACTGTGCTCTCCATCTAAGGAATATAGGAGAAACACCAAAAGGACTGTGCTCTCCATCTAAGGAATATAGGAGAAACACCAAAAGGACTGTGCTCTCCATCTAAGGAATATAGGAGAAACACCAAAAGGACTGTGCTCTCCATCTAAGGCATATAGGGGAAATGCCAAAAGGACTGTGCTCTCCATCTAAGGACTATAGGGAAAACACAGAAAGGACTGTGCTCTCCATCTAAGGCATATAGGGGAAACACCGAAAGGACTGTGCTCTCCATCTAAGGACTATAGGAGAAACACCAAAAGGACTGTGCTCTCCATCTAAGGAATATAGGGGAAACGCCGAAAGGACTGTGCTCTCCATTTAAGGAATATAGGAGAAACACCAAAAGGACTGTGCTCTCCATCTAAGGCATATAAGGCAAACACAGAAAGGACTGTGCTGTCCATCTAAGGACTATAGGAGAAACACCGAAAGGACTGTGCTCTCCATCTAAGGCATATAGGAGAAACACCGAAAGGACTGTGCGCTCCATCTAAGGAATATAAGGCAAACACAGAAAGGACTGTGCTCTCCATCTAAGGACTATAGGAGAAACACCAAAAGGACTGTGCTCTCCATCTAACGAATATAGGGGAAACACCGAAAGGACTGTGCTCTCCATCTAAGGACTATAGGAGAAACACCAAAAGGACTGTGCTCTCCATCTAAGGAATATAAGGCAAACACAGAAAGGACTGTGCTCTCCATCTAAGGACTATAGGGCAAACACCGAAAGGACTGTGCTCTCCATCTAAGGAATATAGGAGAAACACCGAAAGGACTGTGCTCTCCATCTAAGGACTATAGGGAAAACACAGAAAGGACTGTGCTCTCCATCTAAGGAATATAAGGCAAACACAGAAAGGACTGTGCTCTCCATCTAAGGAATATAGGAGAAACACCGAAAGGACTGTGCTCTCCATCTAAGGAATATAGGAGAAACACCGAAAGGACTGTGCTCTCCATCTAAGGAATATAGGAGAAACACAGAAAGGACTGTGCTCTCCATCTAAGGAATATAGGGGAAACACCGAAAGGACTGTGCTCTCCATCTAAGGACTATAGGAGAAACACCAAAAGGACTGTGCTCTCCATGTAAGGACTATAGGAGAAACACCAAAAGGACTGTGCTCTCCATGTAAGGACTATAGGAGAAACACCGAAAGGACTGTGCTCTCCATCTAAGGCATATAGGGAAAACACAGAAAGGACTGTGCTCTCCATCTAAGGAATATAGGAGAAACACCGAAAGGACTGTGCTCTCCATCTAAGGAATATAGGGGAAACACCGAAAGGACTGTGCTCTCCATCTAAGGACTATAGGAGAAACACCAAAAGGACTGTGCTCTCCATGTAAGGACTATAGGAGAAACACCGAAAGGACTGTGCTCTCCATCTAAGGCATATAGGGAAAACACAGAAAGGACTGTGCTCTCCATCTAAGGAATATAGGGGAAACACCGAAAGGACTGTGCTCTCCATCTAAGGACTATAGGGGAAACACCGAAAGGACTGTGCTCTCCATCTAAGGAATATAGGGCAAACACCGAAAGGACTGTGCTCTCCTTTTAAGGACTATAGGGGAAACACCGAAAGGACTGTGCTCTCCATCTAAGGAATATAGGGCACACACCGAAAGGACTGTGCTCTCCATGTAAGGACTATAGGGCAAACACCAAAAGGACTGTGCTCTCCATGTAAGGACTATAGGGCAAACACCAAAAGGATTGTGCTCTCCATCTAAGGCATATAGGGAAAACACAGAAAGGACTGTGCTCTCCATCTAAGGAATATAGGGGAAACACCGAAAGGACTGTGCTCTCCTTTTAAGGACTATAGGGCAAACACTGGAAAGTCTGTGCTCTCCATCTAAGGACTATAGGAGAAACACCGAAAGGACTGTGCTCTCCATCTAAGGAATATAAGGCAAACACAGAAAGGACTGTGCTCTCCATCTAAGGACTATAGGAGAAACACCAAAAGGACTGTGCTCTCCATCTAAGGACTATAGGAGAAACACCGAAAGGACTGTGCTCTCCATCTAAGGACTATAGGGCAAACACCGAAAGGACTGTGCTCTCCATCTAAGGACTATAGGGAAAACACAGAAAGGACTGTGCTCTCCATCTAAGGCATATAGGGGAAACACCGAAAGGACTGTGCTCTCCATCTAAGGACTATAGGAGAAACACCAAAAGGACTGTGCTCTCCATCTAAGGAATATAGGAGAAACACCAAAAGGACTGTGCTCTCCATCTAAGGCATATAGGGGAAATGCCAAAAGGACTGTGCTCTCCATCTAAGGACTATAGGGAAAACACAGAAAGGACTGTGCTCTCCATCTAAGGCATATAGGGGAAACACCGAAAGGACTGTGCTCTCCATCTAAGGACTATAGGAGAAACACCAAAAGGACTGTGCTCTCCATCTAAGGCATATAGGGGAAATGCCAAAAGGACTGTGCTCTCCATCTAAGGACTATAGGAGAAACACCAAAAGGACTGTGCTCTCCATCTAAGGAATATAGGGGAAACGCCAAAAGGACTGTGCTCTCCATCTAAGGACTATAGGAGAAACACCAAAAGGACTGTGCTCTCCATCTAAGGCATATAGGAGAAACACCGAAAGGACTGTGCTCTCCATCTAAGGAATATAAGGCAAACACAGAAAGGACTGTGCTGTCCATCTAAGGACTATAGGAGAAACACCGAAAGGACTGTGCTCTCCATCTAAGGCATATAGGAGAAACACCGAAAGGACTGTGCGCTCCATCTAAGGAATATAAGGCAAACACAGAAAGGACTGTGCTCTCCATCTAAGGACTATAGGAGAAACACCAAAAGGACTGTGCTCTCCATCTAAGGAATATAGGGGAAACACCGAAAGGACTGTGCTCTCCATCTAAGGACTATAGGAGAAACACCAAAAGGACTGTGCTCTCCATCTAAGGAATATAAGGCAAACACAGAAAGGACTGTGCTCTCCATCTAAGGACTATAGGGCAAACACCGAAAGGACTGTGCTCTCCATCTAAGGAATATAGGAGAAACACCGAAAGGACTGTGCTCTCCATCTAAGGACTATAGGGAAAACACAGAAAGGACTGTGCTCTCCATCTAAGGAATATAAGGCAAACACAGAAAGGACTGTGCTCTCCATCTAAGGAATATAGGAGAAACACCGAAAGGACTGTGCTCTCCATCTAAGGAATATAGGGGAAACACAGAAAGGACTGTGCTCTCCATCTAAGGCATATAGGAGAAACACCGAAAGGACTGTGCTCTCCATCTAAGGACTATAGGGAAAACACAGAAAGGACTGTGCTCTCCATCTAAGGCATATAGGGAAAACACAGAAAGGACTGTGCTCTCCATCTAAGGAATATAGGGGAAACACCGAAAGGACTGTGCTCTCCATCTAAGGCATATAGGGGAAACACAGAAAGGACTGTGCTCTCCATCTAAGGACTATAGGAGAAACACCGAAAGGTCTGTGCTCTCCATCTAAGGAATATAGGGGAAACGCCGAAAGGACTGTGCTCTCCATCTAAGGACTATAGGAGAAACACCAAAAGGACTGTGCTCTCCATCTAAGGCATATAGGGCAAACAACGAAAGGACTGTGCTCTCCATCTAAGACTACAGATTGTCTCTAAACAGGTCAGAAAACCACTGAAAGAACTGAGTTCTCCATCTAAGTCTACAAAGAACATGTGAAAGGACTGACCTTTTCATCTTAGCCTACAAAGAACCTCTGAAAGGACTGTGATCTCCTTCTAAACCTTCGGAGAACCTCTAAAATAACTATGCTCTCAATCTAAGCCTACAGAGAGACCCTGAAAGGACTGTGCTCTCCATCCAGTAAGTCTGAAAAAGGGCTGTGTTGTCTATCAAAGCCTACAGACAGCCTTTAAAAGTACTATGCTCTACATCTAAATCTGGCCATACACTCTTATGCCGCGTACACACGGTCGGAATTCTCGTCGGAAAAAGCTCTGATGGTTTTCTCATCGGAATTCCGACAGAATTTCGCTCAAACTGTCTTGCCTACACACGGTCACACCAAATTCCGACGGTCAATAACACCACGCCTTAAAAAACGTTCGACTGCACTATAAAAGGGAAGTTTAATGCTTCCGAGCATGCGTAGAATTGTTTCCGAGCATGCGTCGGAATTTTGCGTGTCGGAATTGCATACACACGATCGGAAAATCCGATAGGAAGGTTTTCCGTCGGAAAAATTAAGAACAGGTTCTCAATCCAAATTCCGTCGAAAATTCCGACAGAAAAAGACCGATGGGCATACACACGGTCGGAAAATCCGATGAAAAGCTCCCATCGGACTGTTTCCATCGGAAATTCCGACGTGTGTACGCGGCATTAGATTTTTTTTTTTTTGTTCATACAACATGGATGGAATAATCTCCCACCAAACATACCCTGTATGTATTTGGAAGAAAGGGCTGTGCTGTCCATTTTAGCCAAAAGGGTACCTCTGAAAACAGTGTTCTCTCCATCTAAGCCTACACAGACCTACTGAAAGGACTGTGCTGTCCGTCTAAAACTGCAGAGAGCACCTAAAAGTACTTTGTTTTAGAGTGCCTTGAAAAAGTATTCATACCCTTTGAAATTTTCCACATTTTATCATCTTAAAACCAAAAATCTAAATGTATTTTATTGGGATTTTATGTGATAGACCAACACAAAGTGGCACATAATTGTGAAGTGGAAGGAAAATGATAAATGGTATTCATAATTTTCTATAAAAAAATATCTAAAAAGTTTGGCGGGCATTTGTATAGCGCCCCCCCCCAAAGTCAATACTTTGTAGAACCCCCTTTCGCTGCAATTACAGCTGCAAGTCTTTTTGGGGATGTCTCTACCAGCTTTGCACATCTAGAGAGGGACATTTTTGCCCATTCTTCTTTGCACAATATCTCAAGCTCTGTTAGATTGGATGGAGAACAGCAAATTTCAAGTCTTGCCACAGATTCTCAATTGGATTTAGGTCTGGACTGTGACTGAGCCATTGTAAAGCCCCATACACACGCTCGGATTATCTGAGGACCAGGTCCGTCGGATCATGTCCGTCGTACGTTGTCCGATGTTGGTTTTGCGTACACACGGTCTGACAACGTTGTCGGAAAATCCGATCATTCTGAACGTGGTGACGTTTGTTGCGTACGACGGGACTACGTAGAGGCTAGTAGCCAATAGCTTTGGTCTTGTAATGTGATCTGAGCATGCGTAGCACTTTGTCCGTCGGAATTCGCTACACACGATCGGATTTGGTGTGATCGGACTTTGTTGTCAAAAAATCTATCCAGCAGGAGATAGGACTTTGTCCGTCGGACAATCCGATGGAAACTGTCCGATGGTGCCTACACACGGTCGGAATTTCCGACAACATTGTCCGATAGGACAGAATCCATCGGAAAATCCGACCGTGTGTATGGGGCTTAACACATGAATATGCTTTAATATAAACCATTCCATTGTAGCTCTGGCTGTATGTTTCGGGTCGTTGTCCTGCTGGAAGGTGAACCTCCGCCCCAGTCTCAAGTCTTTTTCAGACTCTAACAGGTTTTCTTCTAAGATTTCCCTGTATTTGTCTCCATCCATCTTCCCATCAACTCTGACCAGCTTCCCTGTCCCTACTGAAGAAAAACATCCCCACAACATGATGCTGCCACCACCATGTTTCACGGTGGGGATGGAGTGTTCAGGGTGATGTGTAGTGTTAGTTTTCCACCACACTTTTGCTTTTAGGCCAAAAAGTTCAATTTTGGTCTCATCTGACCAGAGCACCTTCTTCCACATGTTTTCTGTGTCCCCCACATGGCTTCTCACAAACTGCAAACGGGACTTCTTATGACTTTCTTTCTCCAATGTCTTTCTTCTTGTCACTCTTCCATAAAGGACAGATTTGTGGAGAACACGACTAATAGTTGTCCTGTGGACAGATTCTCCCACCTGATCTGTGGATCTCTGCAGCTCCTCCAGAGTTACCATGGGCCTCTTGGCTCTTCTCTGATGAATGCTCTCCTTGCCCGGCCGGTCAGTTTAGGTGTGTGACAGACCTAGCTGGGACACAGGCTTTTTGAGAGGACTAAATGCGAGCCTCCTGCCAACCGATTATGGGCCCTGGATTTTAAGGGGCACAGGGTGAAGGAGAACCCCAACCCCAGTCAGATTCAATGCTGTATATATAATGTGTGTTGTCTCATGCTGTTGAGACACACACTGTCAGATGCTAGGGTCGTGAACTCAAGATGTTAATTGAGAGGGCTGATCACATTGTCCTCTGTACAATGTAGTAGACGGTCCGTCTGTTACTGGTGGTCTCCTGCTATTGTGATACAATGTCGTGTGGTTATAATTATGATAATTTATAATCAACTGTGTTTAGCTCGGTGACAACAAGTCTGGCCTGTAGTGAAATCCTGAGTCACATCGGCTGCTTAAAGGGATTAGTTAATTCGTTTATGTTAAGTTGTTAAGTGTATTGTTAGAGTAATATGAGCAGGAGGGGGGATCTCCTCTTCTACTGTATATAAATGTCAGTTTGGTTTTATAATAAAACAGTCCATGTTGGCACTAAGCAAGTCTCGTCTCGTTTGGTGCTTGGGAGAGCTTGGAATATCTGATATCTATATCCAGACTGGGAGGAAGTGATATATGACGAACGCACTCAAGAGGAGTGTAGGGACATTCCGTCACAAGGTGGACGGCCATGTCTTGGTAGGTTTGCCTTTGTGCTATACTCTTTTTTTCATTTTCGGATGATGGATTGAACAGAGCTCCGTGAGATGTTCAAAGCTTGGGATATTGTTTATATAACCTAACCCTGCTTTATACTTCTCCACAACTTTATCCCTGACCTGTTTGGTGTGTTCCTTGGCTTTCATGATGCTGTTTGTTTACTAAAGATTCTCTAACAGACCTCTGAGGGCTTCACAGAACAGCTGTATTTATACTGAGATTAAAGTAAACACACAGGTGGACTCGATTTACTAATCAGGTGACTTCTGAAGGCAATTGGTTCCACTAGATTTTAGTTAGGGGTATCAGAGTAAAGGGGGCTGAATACAAATGTACGCCACACTTTTCACATATTTATTTGTAAAAAATGTTGAAAACCATTTATCATTTTCCTTCCACTTCACAATTATGTTCCACTTTGTGTTGGTCCATCACATAAAATCCCAATAAAATACATTTATGTTTTTGGCTGTAACATGACAAAATGTGGGGTATGAATACTTTTTCAAGGCTTTCTATCCAAGCAACTGAGAGCCCCCGAGGGTACTGTATCTATAGTATCCACGGCTATAGAAATCCTCTGGAAGGACTGACTAAAGGAACAGCTATACAATTGTCAGCTTAGCAATATCCCAATTATCCCATAAAATCTATAAGGAATACCTGTACTCCGATGACATGCTGGGAAGGTCTGACACGGCACAGGAAGCCCAGTCCTGGTCACCCCTCGGGCCATCGCACTGTCCAGGCTCTGCTGACTCCGAACAGGAATTCCGGACGCTACAGGTGTATGGGCCCCCTTCTCCGACCTCCCAGCGTTCCCGTTCCAGATGCGGGAGCCGTCTGCAATTGCTGGAAAGAAAAAAAAGTCGTAGTTGACATCAACAGACCGCACTGTCCTGTCCTTGAGGTGGTCATGCGTCGCCTGATAAAAGCAAGCCATTAAGTAGATCCAGTCCTTGCTTGGGGCAACTTGTAAGTGTAGGGGGTTCATTAAAAAAAAGTCATCAAGATGTTGGAAGTGCTTCCTAAAACACCCACATTTTCAGAGGGAAATATTTGTGTGGCAGGTCAAGCTTTCTATGGAAGTAAGGAAGGAACCCTTATCTACATACTGGATGAATGTTGGCCAAGATTGTGGTGGGTCCTAGTGGTGTGGAGATACGAGGGAGGACAAGCAGGTCTTTAATCCTTGGTTGTAAGGTTATGGTTTTCCATCATAATATCCATTCGACTTTTACTTGGACATCAAATGGAGAACTTACCAAACTTTGTTCCTTGCGTGATCATTCATGCCTTATGGTGGGGAAGTCAAATGGTGTTAATCTTACGGTTGCTTGTGCAATTGCCATGAATTTTCCTCTTTCAGGTGTATTTTGATAGATAGTTATCATACACTGCTGATACCACTAAGTGGTGTGATGATAAATATTCTTAAGCCCCCGTACACACGGTCGGACACACTGGTGTTGCATACACACGGTCGGACAAAGTTGTCGGAAAATCCGATCATTCTGAACGTGGTGACGTTCGTTGCGTACGACGGGACTACGTAGAGGCTAGTAGCCAATAGCTTTGGTCTTGTAATGTGATCTGAGCATGCGTGGCACTTTGTCCGTCGGAATTCGCTACACACGATTGGAAAAAGTCCGATAGGACTTTGTTGTCGAGAAAATTTGAGAGCAGGAGATAAAACTTTGTCCGTGGAAAATCCGATGGAAAAAGTCCGATGGAGCCCACACACGATCGGAATTTCCGACAACATTGTCCGATAGGACATTTTCCGTCGGAAAATCTGACCGTGTGTACGGGGCATAAGTCTGTAGTGTTCAATATTGAGTTGCCCCCTCCCTTTGCAGCTATAACAGCTTCAACTCTTCTAGGAAGGCTGTTCACAAGGTTTAGGAGTGTGTCTATGGGAATGTCTGGGCCTGTGCAAGTTCCTCCACCCCAAACTTGCGCATCTATGTCTTTATAGACCTTTATAGACCTTGCATTGTGCACTAGTCTAAATCATTTGGTAGAGGGGGGGGGGGGTTATGGTGGGGGGTTGTTTTTCAGGGGTTGGGCTTGGCCCCTTAGTTCCAGGAAGGGAACTCTTAAGGCATCAGCATACCAAGACATTTTGGACAATTTCATGCTCCCAACTTTGTGGGAACAGTTTGGGGATGACCCCTTCCTGTTCCAACATGACTGCCCACCAGTGCACAAAGCAAGGTCCATAAAGACATGGATGAGCGAGTTTGGGGTGGAGGAACTTGACTGGCCTCAACCCGATAGAACACCTTTGGGATAAATTAGAGTGCAGACTGCGAGCCAGGCCACATCAGTGCCTGTCTGACCTCACAAATGCGCTTCTGGAAGAATGGTCAAACATTCCCATAGACACACTCCTAAACCTTGTGGACAGCCTTCCCAGAAGGGTTGAAGCTGTTATAGCTGCAAAGAGTGGGCCAACTCTATATTGAACCCTAGGGACTAAGACTGGGATGCCATTAAAGTTCATGTAAAGGCAGGTGTCCCAATACTTTTGGTAACATATTGTATCATAGCATCCTTCCTTGTGGTCCTTTACTAACTGGCAGGGTGCATACAAGGAAAAAAAGGCCCTGGCCTAGAACAATTTCACTAGCTTAGCAAAGACGACTTTTCTACTTAGAGCACAGATGCCACCAAAACTAGATTCATTGACTTACGTTCTCCAAGTTGACTTCTACGGCCACATGACATCCTTCTTTGTAACTCCCACACTGAACCTGCTCGGTTATCTTCCATCTGTCCCGTTCCACTTCCACGAGGTTCTGAGGCCTGAACAATGGGTGTTCTTGAGCCCTTTATGCTGTTCTCATATGCTGGTGGTCTCTTGCTTGCAGGGTACGTCCAGACAGGAGGAGAAGCCTGCTCCCCTTGTACCTGGTGGAGGTGTGCTGACGGAGGTCGACTGGGGATTGGCGTCCCTGCCCCTGCGCGGGATGCTGGGCAGATGAGTCCGGACAAGACTGAAATTTCCCTCTCAGTCTTTTCCTCTAATTGTGAGGCTGGTAGGAGTGAATGTGTCACCTTGACGGAAGAATATACCATGGTGTAGGAAAGAGCTTTGTCCCGAGCATGTCCATGAGGAATAGGCAACATGGATCCCCCTTTTTCCTGTAAGAAAGCTGACCCACGTGGGATTTCAGAGTCTGGCCTGCGCTGGACAGAGTTTTGAGGTGGTAGTGGGGTTGAGTGGCTGCGGGCCCGACCGGATGGCGGCAGGTGAACAGATGACGAGGACGCTATGGAAGGTACTTCTTTGTGGGGCACTGGCAGCTTGGATGACACAGGCTGTGACGGTTTTGGGACTTTTTGGCCTTTGCCAGATGGCTCACCCAGGAGAGGAGGTCTGTGCTGCAGAAGATTTGGAAATGGGGGAGGAATGTCAACCTCAGGAGTTCTAGGTGGCGGTGGTCGGCGACGCTGAGGATGACGAGGGATGGATGGGTGCTCTTCGTGAACTGGGTATTTCATTTCTTCATATATAGCCTCTTCTTCACCGTCTGACTCTTCTTCTGTTGGAGCTGGGGTGGGAGGGGGTGGAGGTCTCCGGGAGACATTGCCGACCATCTCAATGTAGACAGGTTCTTCGGGAGAAGGTGAAGAGGCGCGGGTGTTGGGATTTAGAATGGCAGATGAAGAGGCTGGACGATTGGTATAGGCCTCATCAAATGAAGCTGAGAGATGCGTGTGTGGGCTGCGCTGCGGCTTCTGCGGTGGCAACCGGCGAGAGTCAGAGGCACTTTTTAGGGACCCTACAAAAGAAAGAAACTTAAGATTTTCATAGGATTTGAATTTTTATTTTTATTGCCAACTTAGTTTGCTTTGCAATGTTAATTTCAGGCTGATTTCTGTCATATCGTTTCTGCCCCAGCATTTCTGTCATATCGTTTCTGCCCCAGCATTTCTGTCATATCGTTTCTGCCCCAGCATTTCTGTCATATCGTTTCTGCCCCAGCATTTCTGTCATATCGTTTCTGCCCCAGCATTTCTGTCATATCGTTCCGCCCCTGCATTTCTGTCATTGCGTTCAGCCCCTGCATTTCAATCATTGCGTTCCGCCCCTGCATTTCTGTCATTGCGTTTCTGCCCCTGTATTTTGTCATTGCGTTTCTGCCCCTGCATTTTTGTCATTGCGTTTCTGCCCCTGCATTTTCGTCATTGCGTTTCTGCCCCTGCATTTTCGTCATTGCGTTTCTGCCCCTGGATTGCTGTCATTGCGTTTCTGCCCCTGGATTGCTCTCATTGCGTTTCTGCCCCCTGGATTGCTCTCATTGCGTTTCTGCCCAACTTCCCTTTCCAGCTCAAGCTCTATCTGGGCAATGTGAAAGTGTTCCTTGGCCAGCTAAATGTCAAAATCCCTCCAATGTTTTCTAGGTTTCTTGTGTGGGCTCCTAGTTAGACATAGTTAATACAGCATCAGGAAGCTTTCCGGTGCTTAGTAAATGTCCATAGCACCTCAACTAGCTGATCTGAACTTGAGCAACGACCCTTAGACATGTGCACTGCCAAAAAATTGGTTCATTTTCGTTTCATTGTTTTTTTTTGTTTTTTTTTTTAGTTTTTCGGGTCATTCGTTATGATCGCAATTCATAAATTTGTACATTCATAAATTCGTACATTCGTAAATTAGAAAATTCATATTCGTAAATTCATACATTCGTACATTCGTAAATTAGAAAATTCATAGATTCGTAAATTCGTACATTCATAAATTCATACATTCGTAAATTTGTACATTCGTAAATTAGAAAATTCATATTCATAAATTCGTAAATTCGTACATTCGTAAATTAGAAAATTCGTAAATTTGGAAATTAGAAATTCCGAAAATTAGAAAATCTGAAAAAGTAACTATTAAATTAGGTATAGGTATTGTAATTTCCTTTCAAATTTGTCTGTTAGTGAACGTAACAAATACAAATTTATCTAAAGTTACGACTTATCCGAAATAACGAATGCCGCATCTGAACAAATGGAAGGGAACAAATTAATAACAAATAATAATAATAAAATTTTTATTATTATTTTGTTATTTATTATTAACCACTTCAGCCCCGGACCAATTTGCAGCCAAAGGACCAGGCCCCTTTTTGCGATTCGGCACTGCGTCGCTTTAACTGACAATTGCGCGGTCGTGCGACGTGGCTCCCAAACAAAATTGACGTCCTTTTTTTCCCATAAATAGAGCTTTCTTTAGGTGATATTTGATCGCCCCTGCGGTTTTTATTTTTTGCGCTATAAAAAAAAATAGAGCGACAAATTTTGAAAAAAATGCAATATTTTTTATTTTTTGCTATAATAAATATCCCCCAAAATATTTTTTTTTATCATTTTAGGCCGATACGTATTCTTCTACATATTATTGATTGGTTTGCGCAGAAGTTATAGCGTTTACAAGATAGGGGATAGTTTTATAGCATTTTTATTAATAATTTTTTTTTACTAGTAATGGCGGCGATCAGCGATTTTTATTGTGACTGCGACATTATGGCGGACACATCAGACATTTTTGACACATTTTTGGGACCATTGTCATTTATACAGCAATCAATGCTATTTAAATGCATTGTTTCCTGTGTAAATGACACTGGCAGTGAAGGGGTTAACCACTAGGTGGCAGTGTAGGGGTTAAGTGTGCCTAGAGGAGTGTTTCTTACTGTGGGGGGCGTGGCTGTCAGCTAGTGAATGCTGATCTCTGCTCCAATCACAGGGAGCAGAGATCGGTGTCACTAGTTGCAAGGCAAAACGGGGAGATGCTGTTTATTTCCGCATCTCCCCGTTCAGCCTTCCCGTGAGACGATCGCGGGTGTCCCCGCGGCGATTGAGTCCGCGGGACCCGTGACCGGCCTCATGGGGGTCCCGACCGGCGCGAGCGCCCGATGGCATGGCGGTATCTTAAAGGGGACGTACATGTACGCCCTTATGCCTGTCCGTGCCATTCTGTCGACGTATATCGTTGTGCGCCGGTCGGCAAGCGGTTAATTCATTACGTTCCATTCGTTTAGATACGGCATTTGTTATTTCGGATAATTCGTAACTTGGGATAAATTTGTATTTGTTACGTTCACTAACAGACAAATTTGAAAGGAAATTACAATACCTATAATTTAATAGTTAAGTTATTATTAGGTAATTATTATTTCAGATTTCCGAATTTCCAAATTTCCGGATTAATGAATGTACAAATTTACGAATGTACAAATGTACAAATTTATGAATGTACGAATGTACAAATTTTTGAATTTATGAATGTACAAATTTACGAATGTACAAAATGTACGAATTTATGAATTTACGAATGTACAAATTTACGAATGTACGAATTTACGAATTTACAAATTTACGAATGTACAAATTTACGAATGTACAAAATGTACGAATTTACGAATTTCCAAATATTCAAATTTACGAATATTCGGAAAAATTTGTTAAACGGGTTTTCGTTAATTTGGATATTTACGAATTAACGGATTTGTCGAAATTCGTTAAAAAAAATTGCACATGTCTAACGACCCTACTGAAAGTAGATCCCACCACACTGCCCACTTATTATGCAGAATATGCCCAACAACCCTTTGGGGCTTGTTTACATGTGCTTCAAAATGTGGCATTGGACACATATTTTTTTTAAAGCACCTTGAATGCCAACCAAAGCCCCTACACTAAAAAAAAAAAATGGTTACCTTACAGTCCTGTTCACACTCTGCATTTTCTTTGCTTCAAAAATTATACCCCATGTCGCTTTCTTGGTGCTTCAAAGCGTCTCCAAAGCCTCCATAGAAGTTTATGGCAACGCTCTTTGAAAGGCTTTTATTCAGCGATAGCTTTGCTTAGTTTTGGATGTATTGCAGGTATGAGACATCCCAGGATGCACTGGGAAATCAGCAAGCGAACCTCAAAGATGTCATGAGCAGTCACTTTCAGTTCATGTGTATATATTCTGGAAGTGCCTGGTGCAGACGTCTGGCGTGCAGCAAGGAGCAGCAGGAAGGTGAGCACGGTCGGGACTGGAGCGGAAAAACTAGCAGACAGTAGATGTGGTGTGCAACATGGGAATGCTAGAGAAAGTGGACTGAGCGGCAGAGGATCAGCAGAGCTGGGGGACCGGAGCAGGAGAAACTAGAAGCATGGTAGCAATATAGCAGGAGGTGAGTGGGGTGGGGACCAGAGAGAGAGGGGGGATCAACAAACCAGAGGATCACCAGAGCTGGAGGTTAATACTGAGTGGGGGATGAGCAGAGCTGGGGGCTACTACTGAGTGAGGATCAGCAAGGCTGGGGGTACTACTGAGTGAGGATCAGCAAGGCTGGGGGTACTACTGAGTGGGGATCAGCAGAGCTGGGGGTTACTACTGAGTGGGGATCAGCAAGGCTGGGGGTACTACTGAGTGAGGATCAGCAAGGCTGGGGGTACTACTGAGTGGGGATCAGCAGAGCTGGGGGTTACTACTGAGTGGGGATCAGCAGAGCTGGGGGTTACTACTGAGTGGGGATCAGCAAGGCTGGGGGTTACTACTGAGTGGGGATCAGCAAGGCTGGGGGTACTACTGAGTGGGGATCAGCAGAGCTGGGGGTTACTACTGAGTGGGGATCAGCAAGGCTGGGGGTTACTACTGAGTGGGGATCAGCAAGGCCGGGGGTACTACTGAGTGGGGATCAGCAAGGCTGGGGGTACTACTGAGTGGGGATCAGCAAGGCTGGGGGTACTACTGAGTGGGGATCAGCAAGGCTGGGGGTACTACTGAGTGGGGATCAGCAAGGCTGGGGGTACTACTGAGTGGGGATCAGCAAGGCTGGGGGTACTACTGAGTGGGGATCAGCAAGGCTGGGGGTACTACTGAGTGGGGATCAGCAAGGCCAGGGGTACTACTGAGTGGGGATCAGCAAGGCTGGGGGTACTACTGAGTGGGGATCAGCAAGGCTGGGGGTACTACTGAGTGGGGATCAGCAACGCCGGGGGTACTACTGAGTGGGGATCAGCAAGGCTGGGGGTACTACTGAGTGGGGATCAGCAAGGCTGGGGGTACTACTGAGTGGGGATCAGCAAAGCCAGGGGTACTACTGAGTGGGGATCAGCAAGGCTGGGGGTACTACTGAGTGGGGATCAGCAAGGCCGGGGGTACTACTGAGTGGGGATCAGCAAGGCTGGGGGTACTACTGAGTGGGGATCAGCAAGGCTGGGGGTTACTACTGAGTGGGGATCAGCAAAGCCAGGGGTACTACTGAGTGGGGATCAGCAAGGCTGGGGGTACTACTGAGTGGGGATCAGCAAGGCTGGGGGTACTACTGAGTGGGGATCAGCAAGGCTGGGGGTAATACTGAGTGGGGATCAGCAAGGCTGGGGGTTACTACTGAGTGGGGTATCAGCAGAGCTGGTGGTACTACTGAGCAGGGTATCTGCTAAACAGGGCCATCTTAATAGCATCATGGGCCCCTGGGCAAAGTAATGTACTGGGGCCCCTACCAGCTTGCCCCAATTTACAAGAAAAAAAGTATAAATTGATAGAATTAAACATAGATTCATTAGTACTTTCAATAAAATCAATTTTACAAAAGGAAAACATTCCATAAATCAAAGACTAATCAACACAAAGGGCACAGTACAGGGGGGGGGGGGGGGGTGCAGAAGGGCACAGTACAGGAGGGGTCAGGAGGGCACAATATTAGGATCAGGAGGGCACAATATAGGTTCTGGGATGCTTCTCGGGACAGTTTAGTAAAAAGCATGAATGTCCCAGGCAGTTGGCAAATATGATGTAATGCAAGATTATTGTGGGGCCCCATGCACCTGGGGCCCCTAGGCATTGCCCAGGCGTGCCCTTGCATGAAGATGGCCCTGCTGCTAAACAAGGGTACTAATAAGCTGGAGATCTGTTGAACAGGGCTACTAACGAGCTGGGGATCTAGAGTGGGGATCTACTGAGCCAGGGTCTTACTGGGCCCATTTAAAACAAACACACACAGGGCTTTTGCCAAGCTTCATTAACCGCTTCCCGACCGCCTCCTGCACATATATGTCGGCAGAATGGCACGGCTAGGCAAAAGCACGTACAGCTACGTCCCCTTTAATTGCCTAGCCGTGGGGTCGTGCGCGCGGCGCCGTGCTCGCGACCCGGTCGGGAGCTCCGTGATCGCGGGACCAGCGGACCCGATCGCCGCTGGTGTCCCGCGATCGGGTCACAGAGCTGAAGAACGGGGAGAGGTCTGTGTAAAGAAACCCCTTCCCGCGCTTCCTACACTGCCTGTCAGTGATCGGCTGTTCCCTGTCATCGGGAAAGCCGATCAGTGACGTCAGACGTCAGCCACGCCCCCCTACTGTAAAAAAGAACACATCACACTAACTCCTCCCCGCCCCCTAGTGGTTAACTCCTTCACTGCCAGTGTCATTTACATAGGAATCAGTGCATTTAAATAGCATTGATTGCTGTATAAATGACAATGGTCCCAAAAATGTGTCACAAATGTCCGATGTGTCCGCCATAATGTCGCAGTCACAATAAAAATCGCTGATCGCCGCCATTACTAGTAAAATAAAAAAAATATTAATAAAAATGCTATAAAACTATCCCCTATTTTGTAAACGCTATAACTTTTGTGCAAACCAATCAATAATCGCTAATTTACCAAAAATATGTAGAAGAATACGCGTCGGCCTAAACTGAGGAAAAAAATATTTTTTTATATATTTTTGGGGGATATTTATTATAGCAAAATGTAAAAAATATTGAATTTTTTTTCAAAATTGTCGCTCTATTTTTGTTTATAGCGCAAAAAATAAAAACCGCAGGGGCGATCAAATACCACCAAAAGAAAGCTCTATTTGTGGGAAAAAAAGGACGCCGATTTTGTTTGGGAGCTACGTCGCACGACCGCGCAATTGTCAGTTAAAGCGACGCAGTGCCGAATCGCAAAAAAGGGGGCCTGGTCCTTTGGCTGCAAATTGGTCCGGGCTGAAGTGGTTAAAGCCTCAAAAAAGCATCAAAAACACATCAAAAAAGCACGTCGAAGCGGTAGGCGCTTTAATATTTGTTACAGTCGAAGCAAGTGTACATGTGCCCTTAGAACTCTAGGCTGGTGTTAAGCTGGGAGATTACTAGAGGTGAAGAACCTGCTTGTCTGATGGTGGTTTCATGCCGATTAGACATGTGCACAACAAAAAAATGTGTTTATTTTCGTTTCGTTTTTTTCGTTTCCGTTGATTCGTACATTCGTAAGAGTTATTTTTTCGTTGATTTGTTTTTTCGTTAGTTTAATTTTCGTTTATTCGTTTATTCGAAATTCGGACGCATTCGTATTTATTCGTACATTCGGAACATTCGTAGATTCGTAATCGGAGCATAATTCATAATTTTATGTAATGTGTATGCTATTATTACATTTTAATACTTTACGAATCGAAAAAAAAAAAGTTACGAATCGAAAAAAAAAAAGTTACGAATCGAAAAAAAAAAGTTACGAATGTACGAATTTTTTGGTTCAATCCATTCGAAGCACGTTAAGCAGCACCATTGTAAGAGACACGGAAAATTACGAATCGGAAAAAAAAAAAAAAAAGTTACGAATGTACAAATTTTTTTGCGTTCAATCTATTCGAAGCACGTTAAGCAGCACCATTGTAAGGGACACGGAAAATTACCAATTCGACAAAAAAAAAAAAAAGTTACGAATCGAAAAAAAAAGTTACGAATCAAAAAAAAAAAGTTACGAATGTATGAATTTTTTCGCTCAATACATTCGAAGCACGTTAAGCAGCGCCATTGTAAGAGACACGGAAAATTACCAATTCAACAAAAAAAAAAAAGTTACGAATGAAAAAAAAAAGTTACGAATGTACGAATTTTTTCCTTTAATCTATTCGAAGCACGTTAAGCAGCGTCATTGTAAGGGACACGGAAAATTACCAATTCAACAAAAAAAAAAGTTACGAATGTACGAATTTTTTCGTTCAATCTATTCGAAGCACGTTAAGCAGCGCCATTGTAAGAGACACGGAAAATTACCAATTCGACAAAAAAAAAAGTTACGAATCGAAAAAAAAAGTTACGAATGTACAAATTTTTTCTTTCAATCTATTCGAAGCACGTTAAGCAGCGCCATTGTAAGGGACACGGAAAATTACCAATTCAACAAAAAAAAAAAAAGTTACGAATCCAAAAAAAAAAGTTACGAATCCAAAAAAAAAGTTACGAATGTACGAATTTTTTTCGTTCAATCCATTCGAAGCACGTTAAGCAGCGCCATTGTAAGGGACACGGAAAATTACCAATTCAACAAAATTTTTTTTTACGAATGTACAAATTTTTTGGTTAATTTTCGTTGTTCCTGTTTTCGTTCATTCGTACATTCGTTGTTTCTAATTTTTTTTTTTCGGATTTTCGTTGTTTTTCGGATTCGTTCGATTCTAATGATTCGTTAATCGGATTTGTTCGATTTGAACGATTCGTTCATTCGTACGAAAACGAACGAACTAAAATAACGAACAAAAACGAAAAAAAAAACGAAAGGAATTGCACATGTCTAATGCCGATTTGCCCGACCATGGGACCTGATGCATGCTTGGGAAGGTCTATGTTCCCCCTGTTTAGAAAAGAGAAGAGCTCTGCATAAAACAATGAGCACTATACTCAAAAGGTTTTTTTGTTGCTTGGAGCAGCCACTACCAGGCCTAACCCTCAACAACCAATCACTGTTTTCAAATATATTAGTCTTTGGACTAGAACTCTTATGCCTCCGCCGGACCTAGACTGGGGGACAAACCGCCGGACCTTCCAGCGGGGCTTCGCCGGACTTTCCGAGCGTGTGACTTGCCCACACACGCCCGGACTTCTCCGGCGGACAATCCGCGGGAAAAAGTCAGCGGGACTTTTGAAAATTAACGGACTTGCCCACACACGGAGGAAAGGCCGTTCATTTAGAACGTAATTGCAGGTAGACGGGACTAGCGAAGGCAGTGAATGCCGCCGCGCTAGCCCCGTCACCTGGCATGGATTTAAAGGGAATCCCTACGCCGAAAAAAACGGCGTGGGGGTCCCCCCCAAAATCCATCTCAGACCCTTATCCGAGCACGCAGCCCGGCCGGCCAGGAAAGGGGGTGGGGACGAGCGAACCCCCCCCCCCTCCTGAGCCGTACCAGGCAGCGTGCCCTCAACATGGGGGGTGCCCTGGGGAAAAAGGGACCGTGCGGCCCCCCCACCCCAAAGCACCTTGTCCCCATGTTGATGAGGACAAGGGCCTCTTCCCGACAACCCTGGCCGTTGGTTGTCGGGGTCTGCGGGCGGGGGGCTTATCGGAATCCCCCAGATCCCGGCCCCCCACCCTATGTGAATGAGTATGGGGTACGATGTGTAAAGGTGAAGGTGTAAAGTGTAAATAAAAAAAAAACACAATTTTTTAAAAATATTTTATTGCACTGCTCCGGGGGTCTTCTTCCGTCTTGGGGGGGTCTTCTCGCCGGACTCCTCCGCTATTTTACCTAGCTCTTTTACCGAGCGGAGAAGTCCGGCTACCTTCTTCGTCGTCGCCGCCGTCGTCTGGGGGTCTCGATCCGCCTTCGGGGGTCTTCCGGGGTCTCTTCTGTTCTTGCCGCCGTCGTCGATTTCTGCGCCGCCGCCGCCTTCTTCTTCTTCTTCCGATGTTGACTCGTTGCCGCCTCTGGCCGGAATGGCAGAGCAGCGCTGTGTTGTGACTTATATAGGGACAAGGGGGCGGGGTCACATGCTCATGTCACATGGTGACCCCGCTCCCCTATGATGTCACAGTCCCGGAGGATGCTGGGACTGTGACATCATAGGGGGGCGGGGTCACCATGTGACATGAGCATGTGACCCTGCCTCCTTGTCCCTATATAAGTCCCAGCACAGCGCGTCTCTGCCATTCCGGGCAGAGATAGCGACGAGTCAACATCGGAAGAAGAAGAAGAAGAAGAAGGCGGCACAGAAAGCGACTACAGCGGCAAAAACAGAAGAGACCCCGGAAAACCCCCGAAGGCGGATCGAGACACCCAGACGACGGTGGCGACCACGAAGAAGGTAGCCGGGCTCCTCTGCTCGGTAAAAGAGCTAGGTAAAATAGCGGAGGAGTCCGGCGAGAAGACCCCCCAAGACGGAAGAAGACCCCCGGAGCAGTGCAATAAAATATTTTTAAAAAATTGTGTGTTTTTTTTTATTTACACTTTACACCTTAGGTGAATGGGTAGGGGTACATCGTACCCCATACTCATTCACATAGGGTGGGGGGCCGGGATCTGGGGGCCCCCTTATTAAAGGGATCTCCCGGATTCCGATAAGCCCCCCGCCCGCAGACCCCGACAACCAACGGCCAGGGTTGTTGGGAAGAGGCCCTTGTCCTCATCAACATGGGGACAAGGTGCTTTGGGGTGGGGGGGCCCGCACGGCCTCCCTTTCCCCAGGGCACCCCTCATGTTGAGGGGACACGGCCTGCTACGGCTCAGGAGGGGGGGGGCGCGCGCTCGTCCCCACCCCCTTTCCTGGCCGGCCGGGCTGCGTGCTCGGATAAGGGTCTGAGATGGATTTGGGGGGGACCCCCACACCGTTTTTTCGGCGTAGGGATTCCCTTTAAATCCATGCCAGGTGACGGGGCTAGCGCGGCGGCATTCACTGCCTTCGCTAGCCCCGTCTACCTGCAGTCACGTTCTAAATGAACGGACTTTCCGATGATCGGCAAGTCCGTTCATTTCCAAAAGTCCGGCGGACTAGCATACAGACGGCGGGATTGTCCACCGGACTGCCAAGTTCAGCGGACAATTTTAAAACAAAAACTTAAAACCTAGTCTGCCGGACTTTTGGCGCCAAAAAGTCCGCCGGCGCCCACACATGGGCGGATTGTCCGGCGGACATTCCCGTGGGAAAGTCCGCTCGTGTGTACGAGGCATTCTACATCTATTGCATAGGTTGGCCTGGTTTGGCTCTTCTATAGCCTGGGCAGGAGACTTTAGAACATATATGGAGGAACTGTAAAAAAGTCTTTATGTGGATAAAATGATGGAATACCTGCGGGTACTCTTGTTTGTTTTTGTTTTTTACGTATTTGCCTGCTCTTACCTTCTTTTCTGAGCCTACGTTCCTCTGCTGTCCTCCCATCTCCACCAAAGCTGAGTTTTGTGCTGGGGTTCCTCTTGGGTTTAGCCGGGGCCCTCCTCCCAGGTGGACCCCCTTCATTTCCGCTCTCCTCTGGTGCGCTGCCCACCGAGTGACAGGAAAGGGATCGAGGGGCCATGGCACTGGCACAAGGGAGAGGGGCCCGCTCCTGAGAGGCTGGCATCGTCATGAAGCCCATTCGGAAGTGGCGGCGGAAGGAAGCCATGTCCCGGACCTTACCAGAGCTGCAAAGAGAATTACGGAGAAGCGAGTTTATTACAATTTTCACCAAGAAGAAGAAGACAAAAAAAACAAATTATCCAACATGTTTATTTTCCAGCAGCTCCCTGATAATTTACTGAAATTGCAGTCAAACTTTTGAGCTTTTACTATAAGGCTCTTCCCCTAGACCAGGGCCCCTAAACAAAGGGCCAGTCTACTGTACTTCAGACTTTAGGGGGGCCGGAACTGTGGCCAGTGGGAGACAAACGTACCCCAGTGTCAGTGGAAGTAAAAAGCTTACATAGTGCCCGTGGTCAGTAGGAGTAGAAATTGTGTCCCATCATTGGTATCAGTGGAAGGAATAGTGCCCCAATGTCGGTGTCAGTGGGAGGAATTGGTCCCCAATGTTGGTTTCAGTGGGAGGAATTGTTCCCCAATGTTGGTGTCAGTGGGAGGAATTGTTCCCCAATGTTGGTGTCAGTAGGAGGAATTGTTCCCCAATGTTGGTGTCAGTAGGAGGAATTGTTCCCCAATGTTGGTGTCAGTGGGAGGAATTGTTCCCCAATGTCGGTGTCAGTGGGAGGAATTGGTCCCCAATGTTGGTTTCAGTGGGAGGAATTGTTCCCCAATGTTGGTGTCAGTGGGAGGAATTGTTCCCCAATGTTGGTGTCAGTAGGAGGAATTGTTCCCCAATGTTGGTGTCAGTAGGAGGAATTGTTCCCCAATGTTGGTGTCAGTGGGAGGAATTGTTCCCCAATGTTGGTGTCAGTGGGAAGAATTGTTCCCCAATGTTGGTGCCAGTAGGAGGAATTGTTCCCCGAGGAATTGTTCCCCAATGTTGGTGTCAGTAGGAGGAATTGTTCCCCAAGGAATTGTTCCCCAATGTTGGTGTCAGTAGGAGGAATTGTTCCCCAATGTTGGTGTCAGTGGGAGGAATTGTTCCCCAATGTTGGTGTCAGTGGGAGGAATTGTTCCCCAATGTTGGTGCCAGTAGGAGGAATTGTTCCCCGAGGAATTGTTCCCCAATGTTGGTGCCAGTAGGAGGAATTGTTCCCTGAGGAATTGTTCCCCAATGTTGGTGTCAGTGGGAGGAATTGTTCCCCAATGTTGGTGTCAGTGGGAGGAATTGTTCCCCAATGTTGGTGCCAGTAGGAGGAATTGTTCCCCGAGGAATTGTTCCCCAATGTTGGTGTCTCCGAGGAATTGTTCCCCGAGGAATTGTTCCCCAATGTTGGTGTCAGTAGGAGGAATTGTTCCCCAATGTTGGTGTCAGTGGGAGGAATTGGTCCCCAATGTTGGTTTCAGTGGGAGGAATTGTTCCCCAATGTTGGTGTCAGTGGGAGGAATTGTTCCCCAATGTTGGTGTCAGTGGGAGGAATTGTTCCCCAATATTGGTGTCAGTAGGAGGAATTGTTCCCCGAGGAATTGTTCCCCAATGTTGGTGTCAGTGGGAGGAATTGGTCCCCAATGTTGGTGTCAGTGGGAGGAATTGTTCCCCAATGTTGGTGTCAGTATTAGGAATTGTTCCCCAATGTTGGTGTCAGTGGGAGGAATTGTTCCCCAATGTTGGTGTCAGTGGGAGGAATTGTTCCCCAATGTTGGTGCCAGTAGGAGGAATTGTTCCCCGAGGAATTGTTCCCCAATGTTGGTGCCAGTAGGAGGAATTGTTCCCTGAGGAATTGTTCCCCAATGTTGGTGTCAGTGGGAGGAATTGTTCCCCAATGTTGGTGTCAGTGGGAGGAATTGTTCCCCAATGTTGGTGCCAGTAGGAGGAATTGTTCCCCGAGGAATTGTTCCCCAATGTTGGTGTCTCCGAGGAATTGTTCCCCGAGGAATTGTTCCCCAATGTTGGTGTCAGTAGGAGGAATTGTTCCCCAATGTTGGTGTCAGTGGGAGGAATTGGTCCCCAATGTTGGTTTCAGTGGGAGGAATTGTTCCCCAATGTTGGTGTCAGTGGGAGGAATTGTTCCCCAATGTTGGTGTCAGTAGGAGGAATTGTTCCCCAATGTTGGTGTCAGTGGGAGGAATTGTTCCCCAATGTTGGTGTCAGTGGGAGGAATTGTTCCCCAATGTTGGTACCAGTAGGAGGAATTGTTCCCCGAGGAATTGTTCCCCAATGTTGGTGTCAGTAGGAGGAATTGTTCCCCGAGGAATTGTTCCCCAATGTTGGTGCCAGTAGGAGGAATTGTTCCCTGAGGAATTGTTCCCCAATGTTGGTGTCAGTGGGAGGAATTGTTCCCCAATGTTGGTGTCAGTGGGAGGAATTGTTCCCCAATGTTGGTGCCAGTAGGAGGAATTGTTCCCCGAGGAATTGTTCCCCAATGTTGGTGTCAGTGGGAGGAATTGTTCCCCAATGTTGGTGTCTCCGAGGAATTGTTCCCCGAGGAATTGTTCCCCAATGTTGGTGTCAGTAGGAGGAATTGTTCCCCAATGTTGGTGTCACTGGGAGGAATTGGTCCCCAATGTTGGTTTCAGTAGGAGGAATTGTTCCCCAATGTTGGTGTCAGTGGGAGGAATTGTTCCCCAATGTTGGTGTCAGTGGGAGGAATTGTTCCCCAATGTTGGTGTCAGTGGGAGGAATTGTTCCCCAATGTTGGTGTCAGTGGGAGGAATTGTTCCCCAATGTTGGTGTCAGTAGGAGGAATTGTTCCCCAATGTTGGTGTCAGTGGGAGGAATTGTTCCCCAATGTTGGTGTCAGTAGGAGGAATTGTTCCCCAATGTTGGTGTCAGTGGGAGGAATTGGTCCCCAATGTTGGTTTCAGTGGGAGGAATTGGTCCCCAATGTTGGTGTCAGTGGGAGGAATTGTTCCCCAATGTTGGTGTCAGTAGGAGGAATTGTTCCCCAATGTTGGTGTCAGTAGGAGGAATTGTTCCCCAAGGAATTGTTCCCCAATGTTGGTGTCAGTAGGAGGAATTGTTCCCCAATGTTGGTGTCAGTGGGAGGAATTGTTCCCCAATGTTGGTGCCAGTAGGAGGAATTGTTCCCCGAGGAATTGTTCCCCAATGTTGTTGTCAGTGGGAGGAATTGTTCCCCGAGGAATTGTTCCCCAATGTTGGTGCCAGTAGGAGGAATTGTTCCCTGAGGAATTGTTCCCCAATGTTGGTGTCAGTGGGAGGAATTGTTCCCCAATGTTGGTGTCAGTGGGAGGAATTGTTCCCCAATGTTGGTGTCAGTAAGAGGAATTGTTCCCCGAGGAATTGTTCCCCAATGTTGGTGTCTCCGAGGAATTGTTCCCCGAGGAATTGTTCCCCAATGTTGGTGTCAGTAGGAGGAATTGTTCCCCAATGTTGGTGTCACTGGGAGGAATTGGTCCCCAATGTTGGTTTCAGTAGGAGGAATTGTTTCCCAATGTTGGTGTCAGTAGGAGGAATTGTTCCCCAATGTTGGTGTCAGTAGTAGGAATTGTTCCCCAATGTTGGTGTCAGTGGGAGGAATTGTTCCCCAATGTTGGTGTCAGTGGGAGGAATTGTTCCCCAATGTTGGTGTCAGTAGTAGGAATTGTTCCCCAATGTTGGTGTCAGTGGGAGGAATTGTTCCCCAATGTTGGTGTCAGTGGGAGGAATTGTTCCCCAATGTTGGTGTCAGTGGGAGGAATTGTTCCCCAATGTTGGTGCCAGTAGGAGGAATTGTTCCCCGAGGAATTGTTCCCCAATGTTGGTGTCAGTAGGAGGAATTGTTCCCCAAGGAATTGTTCCCCAATGTTGGTGTCAGTAGGAGGAATTGTTCCCCAATGTTGGTGTCAGTGGGAGGAATTGTTCCCCAATGTTGGTGTCAGTGGGAGGAATTGTTCCCCAATGTTGGTGTCAGTGGGAGGAATTGTTCCCCAATGTTGGTGTCAGTGGGAGGAATTGTTCCCCGAGGAATTGTTCCCCAATGTTGGTGTCCCCGAGGAATTGTTCCCCGAGGAATTGTTCCCCAATGTTGGTGTCAGTAGGAGGAATTGTTCCCCGAGGAATTGTTCCCCAATGTTGGTGTCAGTGGGAGGAATTGGTCCCCAATGTTGGTTTCAGTGGGAGGAATTGTTCCCCAATGTTGGTGTCAGTGGGAGGAATTGTTCCCCAATGTTGGTGTCAGTAGGAGGAATTGTTCCCCAATGTTGGTGTCAGTGGGAGGAATTGTTCCCCAATGTTGGTGTCAGTGGGAGGAATTGTTCCCCAATGTTGGTACCAGTAGGAGGAATTGTTCCCCGAGGAATTGTTCCCCAATGTTGGTGTCAGTAGGAGGAATTGTTCCCCAAGGAATTGTTCCCCAATGTTGGTGTCAGTAGGAGGAATTGTTCCCCAAGGAATTGTTCCCCAATGTTGGTGTCAGTAGGAGGAATTGTTCCCCAATGTTGGTGTCAGTGGGAGGAATTGTTCCCCAATGTTGGTGTCAGTGGGAGGAATTGTTCCCCAATGTTGTTGTCAGTGGGAGGAATTGTTCCCCGAGGAATTGTTCCCCAATGTTGGTGCCAGTAGGAGGAATTGTTCCCTGAGGAATTGTTCCCCAATGTTGGTGTCAGTGGGAGGAATTGTTCCCCAATGTTGGTGTCAGTGGGAGGAATTGTTCCCCAATGTTGGTGTCAGTAAGAGGAATTGTTCCCCGAGGAATTGTTCCCCAATGTTGGTGTCTCCGAGGAATTGTTCCCCGAGGAATTGTTCCCCAATGTTGGTGTCAGTAGGAGGAATTGTTCCCCAATGTTGGTGTCAGTGGGAGGAATTGGTCCCCAATGTTGGTTTCAGTAGGAGGAATTGTTTCCCAATGTTGGTGTCAGTAGGAGGAATTGTTCCCCAATGTTGGTGTCAGTAGGAGGAATTGTTCCCCAATGTTGGTGTCAGTAAGAGGAATTGTTCCCCAATGTTGGTGTCAGTGGGAGGAATTGTTCCCCAATGTTGGTGTCAGTGGGAGGAATTGTTCCCCAATGTTGGTGTCAGTGGGAGGAATTGTTCCCCAATGTTGGTGTCAGTGGGAGGAATTGTTCCCCAATGTTGGTTTCAGTGGGAGGAATTGTTCCCCGAGGAATTGTTCCCCAATGTTGGTGTCAGTGGGAGGAATTGGTCCCCAATGTTGGTGTCAGTGGGAGGAATTGTTCCCCAATGTTGGTTTCAGTGGGAGGAATTGTTCCCCGAGGAATTGTTCCCCAATGTTGGTTTCAGTGGGAGGAATTGTTCCCCAATGTTGGTGTCAGTGGGAGGAATTGTTCCCCAATGTTGGTGTCAGTAGGAGGAATTGTTCCCCAATGTTGGTGTCAGTGGGAGGAATTGTTCCCCAATGTTGGTGTCAGTAGGAGGAATTGTTCCCCAATGTTGGTGTCAGTAGGAGGAATTGTTCCCCAATGTTGGTGTCAGTGGGAGGAATTGTTCCCCAATGTTGGTGTCAGTGGGAGGAATTGTTCCCCAATGTTGGTGTCAGTGGGAGGAATTGTTCCCCAATGTTGGTGCCAGTAGGAGGAATTGTTCCCCGAGGAATTGTTCCCCAATGTTGTTGTCAGTGGGAGGAATTGTTCCCCGAGGAATTGTTCCCCAATGTTGGTGTCAGTAGGAGGAATTGTTCCCCGAGGAATTGTTCCCCAATGTTGGTGTCAGTAGGAGGAATTGTTCCCTGAGGAATTGTTCCCCAATGTTGGTGCCAGTAGGAGGAATTGTTCCCTGAGGAATTGTTCCCCAATGTTGGTGTCAGTGGGAGGAATTGTTCCCCAATGTTGGTGCCAGTAGGAGGAATTGTTCCCCGAGGAATTGTTCCCCAATGTTGGTGTCAGTGGGAGGAATTGTTCCCCAATGTTGGTGTCTCCGAGGAATTGTTCCCCGAGGAATTGTTCCCCAATGTTGGTGTCAGTAGGAGGAATTGTTCCCCAATGTTGGTGTCACTGGGAGGAATTGGTCCCCAATGTTGGTTTCAGTAGGAGGAATTGTTTCCCAATGTTGGTGTCAGTAGGAGGAATTGTTCCCCAATGTTGGTGTCACTGGGAGGAATTGGTCCCCAATGTTGGTTTCAGTAGGAGGAATTGTTTCCCAATGTTGGTGTCAGTAGGAGGAATTGTTCCCCAATGTTGGTGTCAGTAGGAGGAATTGTTCCCCAATGTTGGTGTCAGTGGGAGGAATTGTTCCCCAATGTTGGTGTCAGTGGGAGGAATTGTTCCCCAATGTTGGTGTCAGTGGGAGGAATTGTTCCCCAATGTCGGTGTCAGTGGGAGGAATTGTTCCCCAATGTTGGTGCCAGTAGGAGGAATTGTTCCCCAATGTCGGTGTCAGTGGGAGGAATTGTTCCCCAATGTTGGTGTCAGTGGGAGGAATTGTTCCCCAATGTTGGTGTCAGTGGGAGGAATTGTTCCCCAATGTCGGTGTCAGTGGGAGGAATTGTTCCCCAATGTTGGTGTCAGTGGGAGGAATTGTTCCCCAATGTTGGTGTCAGTAGGAGGAATTGTTCCCCAATGTCGGTGTCAGTGGGAGGAATTGTTCCCCAATGTTGGTGTCAGTGGGAGGAATTGTTCCCCAATGTTGGTGTCAGTGGAAGGAAGTATGGATGTCACACCACTTCCTCAAACTCAATCTTTCTAAAATTGACCTTGTAATTTTCCCTCCTCCCTGATCCCCTCCCCACATGACTGTAACCATTGAGATAAACGGCACAACCATTGGTCCCTCCACACAGAGTGCTGGGTGTAATCGTAGACTCTGCCCTCTCCTTCAGCCCCCACATCCAATCACCGGCTACAACTTGCCACCGTACCCATTCCACGCCACAAAATAATTTATTTACTCCTTGTTTTTTTCCAGCCTTGACAACTGCAACTCTCTCCTCACTTGCCTACCTTTACACAGGTTACCCCCCACCCCCCCCACTTCAGTCTATTATGAATATAATACACCGTACTAACCGATCTGTGACTGCTTCCCCTCTCTGCCTTCCGTTGGCTTCCACTCATCCAACAAATTCAATTCAAAATCCTAACCATAATTTACAAAGCCGCCCACAACTCTGCCCACAGCTACGTCACTGACCTAGTCTCAAAATACCAACCTAATTGTTCTCTTTGTTCCCCCCAAGCACTGCTGCTCTCTGGCTCCCTCGTCACCTCCTCCCACGCTCACCTCCGGGACTTTTCCCGAGCCTCTCCCATCCTCTGGAGCTTAGTGGTGGTGTCATTGGTTAGAAAGGGGCATGTTTTGGTGATGTTGCAGAGGTTGAGGCGGCAGGATTCGGACAGTGATTGGACGTGAGGCCAAAAGGATACTTTAGAGTCCAGGACTACACCCTGGCATGTGGGCACGGCGCTGATAGTTGTGCTATCGTTAATGACAGAGAAATCAGGTGAATGGGGCACATGGAGGAGGAAAAATGACGAGATCGGTTCTGGATAGATTGAGTTTGAGATTATTAGCAGGTGGAATAACTCATATCCCCATGACTAATATTTTGGCTCTGATAAGAGATGAAACATATTCCCTCTGATCTAATGCAGCGTACACACGGTCGGAATTTCCGATGGAAACAGTCCGATGGGAGCTTCTCCTCAGATTTTCCAACCGTGTGTATGCCCATCGGTCTTTTTCTGTCGGAATTTCCGACGGACTTTGAATTGAGAACCTGTTCTCAATTTTTCCGACGGAAAACCTTTCTATCGGATTTTCCGACGGAAAACCTTTCTATCGGATTTTCCGATCGTGTGTATGCAATTCCGACACGCAAAATTCCGACGCATGCTCGGAAACAATTTGACGCATGCTAAGAAGCATTAAACTTCCCTTTTATAGTGCTGTCTAACGTGTTTTATGCCGCTGTGTTACTGACCGTCAGAATTTGGTGTGACCGTGTGTAGGCAAGACTGCTTGAGCGAAATTCCGTCGGAATTCTGTCGGAAAAACCGTCAGAGTTTTTTCCGATGAGAATTCCGATCGTGTGTACGCGGCATAAGAGAATGAGTGGAGATGGTGATTTGGTGCCAATTTTGAATGACTATTTTCTGCTTTTCTGACCCGCAGTCATAAAGTCTTATGCCGCGTACACACGATCAGAATTCTCGTCGGGAAAAAGCTCTGATGGTTTTCCCGACGGAATTCCGCTCAAGCTGTGATGCCTACACACGGTCACACCAAATTCCGACGGTCAGTAACACCGCGGCATAAAACACGTTCGACGGCACTATAAAAGGGAAGTTTAATGCTTCTGAGCATGCGTCGAATTGTTTCCGAGCATGCGTCGGAATTTTGCGTGTCGGAATTGCATACACACGATCGGAAAATCCAATAGAAAGGTTTTCCGTCGGAAAAAAATTGAGAACAGGTTCTCAATCCAAAGTCCGTCGGAAGTTACGACAGAAAAAGACCGATGGGCATACACACGGTCGGAAAATCCGTTGAAAAGCTCCCATCGGACTGTTTCCATCGGAAATTCCGACCGTGTGTTCGCGGCATTAGAGGATTCTTTGATGGTTTGCTCCAGCGAGGTGTTATATTCTACATCACTTGGGACGTACATCCCCCTCAGACCTGTCGCGAATCTTCAAACTTAAAGTGGAAGTAAACCCCCCTATCATTTTCAGCCAAGGAAGCTGCCATCTTGGCCTCTGTTTAATCTTCAACTGCCACAGTGCTGCACATGTGATCCGTTATGACACCAGCCATTGGATGGTGTGACAGTTTGGTTGAGAGCACAGCCAATGTGACAGTTAGCATTTCTGGCATGCCAGGAATGTAACTGCTTTTTGAAACTATTAAATCTTTGGGTTTACTTCCGCTTTAACCACTTTAAGACCAGCCTCATTTTGGATTTTAGGTGTTTACATGTTTAACCACCTGATTACTGGGCACTTAAACCCCCCTCGTGACCAGACCAATTTTCAGCTTTCGGCGCTGATGCACTTGGAATGACAATTGCGCGGTCATACGACACTGTACACAAATGAAATTGTTATCATTTTTTCCCCACAAATAGAGCTTTCTTTTGGTGGTATTTGATCACCTCTGCGTTTTTTATTTTTTGCGCAATAAACAAAAGAAGAGCGACAAATTAAAAAAAAAAAAACAATATTTTTTACTTTTTGCTATAATAAATATCCCCAAAAAATATATAAAAAAACATTTTTTTTTCCTCAGTTTAGGCCGAAACGTATTCTTCTACATATTTTTGGTAAAAAAAAAAAAATCGCAATTAGCGATTATTGATTAGTTTGCGCAAAAGTTATAGCGTTTACAAAATAGGGGATAGTTTTATAGCATTTTTATTAATATTTTTTTTTTTACTAGTAATGGCAGTGATCAGCGATTTTTATTGTGACTGCGACATTATGGCGGACACATCGGACATTTTTGACACATTTTTGGCACCATTGTCATTTATACAGCAATCAATGCTATTTAAATGCACTGATTCCTGTATAAATGACACTGGCAGTGAAGGGGTTAACCACTAGGGGGCGGGGATGGGTTAATTATGTTCCCTGGGAGTGTTTCTTACTGTGGGGGGAGGGGACTCACAAGGGGAGGAGACCGATCGGTGTTTCTCTGTACAGAGAACACACCATCGGCTCCTCTCCTCTGACAGGACCGTTGATCTGTGTGTTTACACACACAGATCCACGGTCCCGCTGTGTTACCGGGCAATCGCGGGTGCCCAGCGGACATCGCGGCCGCTGGGCACGCGCATCGGGTTCCCAGTGACGCGGCGAGAGCGCGCGCTCCCTGGAGTGCACAGAAGGGGAGGACGTCATATGACGTACTCCCGGCACAACAGATCCGCGCTGTAGCCGTCATTTGGCAATGGCGCGGATCTCAGGCAGTTAAAACAGATTTTATTGCTAGAAAATTACTTAGAACCCCCAAACATTATATATTGTTTGTTTTTTTTCTAACACCCTAGAGAATAAAATGGCGGTCGTTTTTTTTTTTCACATCGTATTTGCGACAGCGGTCTTACAAGCGCACTTATTTTTGGAAAAAAATTCACTTTTTTGAATAAAAAAAATAAGACAACAGTAAAGTTAGTTCAATTGTTTTTATATAACGTGAAAGATAATGTTACGCCGAGTAAATTGATGCCCAACATGTCACGCTTCAAAATTGCGCCCGCTCGTGCAATGGCGTCAAACTTTTACCCTTTAAAAATCTCCATAGGCGACGTTTAAAAAATTCTACAGGTTGCATGTTTTGCGTTACAGAGGAGGTCTAGGGTAAGCATGATTGCTCTCGCTCTACCGATCGCGGCGATACCTCACATGTGTGGTTTGACCACCGTTTTCATACGTTCTCACGTATGCGCTCGCTTCTGCACGCGAGCTCGGCGGGACAAAGCGCTTTAAAAAAAAATTGATTTTTTTTCTTATTTATTTTACTTGATTCTATTTATTTTTACACTGTTTTAAAAAAATAAATAAATTGGGTCACTTTTATTCCTATTACAAGGAATGTAAACATCCCTTGTAATAGAAAAAAGCATCTGGGGGTCAAAAAGTCCTCAGATCTCATATTTGGACTTAAATGCAAAAAAAAAAAAAAAAAAAAATTGTCACTTGAAAAAATGACAACAAAAAAATGTTCCTTTAACCGCTTCCCGACGGCCTCCTGCACATATACGTCAGCAGAATGGCACGGCCAGGCAAAACCACGTACAGGTACGTGGCCCTTTAATTGCCTGGCCGTGGGTCGCGGCGCGCTCGCGACCCGGTCGGGAGCTCCGTGACCCCGGCCGCGGGACCAGCGGACCCGATCGCCGCTGGTGTCCCGCGATCGGGTCACAGAGCTGAAGAACGGGGAGAGGTTTGTGTAAACAAACCTCTCCCGGCGCTTCCTACACTGACTGTCACTGATCGGCTGTTCCCTGTCATCGGGAAAGCCGATCAATGACGTCAGACGTCAGCCCCGCCCCCTAATGTAAAAAAACACACACACGTCACAGCCCATAAACCCTCCCCTCCCCCTAGTGGTTAACTCTTTCACTGCCAGTGTCATTTATACAGGAATCAATGCATTTAAATAGCATTGATTGCTGTATAAATGACAATGGTCCCAAAAATGTGTAAAAAATGTCCGATGTGTCCGCCATAATGTTGCAGTCACAATAAAAATCGCTGATCGCCGCCATTACTAGTAAAAAAAAAATATTAATAAAAATGCTATAAAACTATCCCCTATTTTGTAAACGCTATAACTTTTGCGCAAACCAATCAATAAATCGCTAATTGCGATTTTTTTTTACCAAAAATATGTAGAAGAATACGTATCGGCCTAAACTGAGGAAAAAAAATGTTTTTTTATATATTTTTTGGGGATATTTATTATAGCAAAAAGCAAAAAATATTGCATTTTTTTCAAAATTGTCGCTCTATTTTTGTTTATAGCGAAAAAAAATAAAAACCGCAGGGGCGATCAAATACCACCAAAAGAAAGCTCTATTTGTGGGAAAAAAAGGACGCCAATTTTGTTTGGGAGCCACGTCGCACGACCGCGCAATTGTCAGTTAAATCGACGCAGTGCCGAATCGCAAAAAGGGGCCTGGTCCTTTGGCTGCCAATTGGTCCGGGGCTGAAGTGGTTAAGAGGTATGGGCGGATGTGACATTTTGACGCCGCTTCCGCCCTGCTATGGTGTAGAGACGGGTGGGGGCCATCTTAGACTCACTCGTCTCCATACCAAGGAAGTGACAGGACCGGATCGCCTCCGCCGCCACCGACGGCTCCGGTAAGCGGCGGAGGGCGCGGGAGAGCGGCGGGAGGGGTGGGGGCACCTCTCCCGCTGCCTATAACGGTGATCTCGCGGCGAATACACCACGGAGACCACCATTATCGTAAACACGACCGGCGCCTGAAGAGATGGATATCTCGGTTGTGGCAGCAGCTGCTGCCGTTACCGAGATATCCCTCTTCAAAAAAGGGACGTTCATCGTCGTGCGCCGGTCGTAAAGTGGTTAACTCCCCCCCCCCCTCTCCTCACTAAAAACCCACATCTTACTAGAGACCTGGCATCGAGGACTGCACTCATGGTTTGGCAATCTTCTTAAGATGTGTATCTTACCCAAATATTTGTACCTCTTTCAAGCCTTACCGTTCAAGATACCCGCTAATTATTTTCAACAAGTACACTCCCTCTTCATCAAATTTGTATGGGCACACAAACGACCTCGCATTCCCCGATGCCAATTAACTTTACCTAAACAGTACGGAGGCATCGCTCTTCCAGATATACTGAAATATTTTAAGCAATACACCTAGGCAGACTCATAGACTGGAACCGACATTCTCCAGGCAAACTATGGGTTCAAATTGAACAAGCCCAAACAAATATTCCCTCTAAAGGGAGCAACTTGGTGCATAACCGACCTACCGCCGGCACTGAAAACGCACACCCCTTAACCACTTTCAGCCCCGGACCAATTTGCAGCCAAAGGACCAGGCCCCTTTTTGCGATTCGGCACTGCGTCGCTTTAACTGACAATTGCGCGGTCGTGCGACGTGGCTCCCAAACAAAATTAGCGTCCTTTTTTTCCCACAAATAGAGCTTTCTTTTGGTGGTATTTGATCGCCCCTGCGGTTTTTATTTTTTGCGCTGTAAACAAAAATAGAGCGACAATTTTGAAAACAATGCAATATTTTTTGCTTTTTGCTATAATAAATATCCCCAAAAAATATATAAAAAAACTTTTTTTTTCCTCAGTTTAGGCCGATACGTATTCTTCTACATATTTTTGGTAAAAAAAAATCTCAATTAGCAATTATTGATTGGTTTGCGCAAAAGTTATAGCGTTTACAAAATAGGGGATAGTTTTATAGCATTTTTATTAATATTTTTTTTTTACTAGTAATGGCGGCGATCAGCGATTTTTTATTGTGACTGCGACATTATGGCGGACACATCGGACATTTTTGACACATTTTTGGGACCATTGTCATTTATACAGCAATCAAAGCTATTTAAATGTATTGATTCCTGTATAAATGACACATGCAGTGAAAGAGTTAACCACTAGGGGGAGGGGAGGGGTTATGGGCTGTGACGTGTGTGTTTTTTTTACATTAGGGGGCGGGGCTGACGTCATTGATCGGCTTTCCCGATGAGAGGGAACAGCCGATCAATGACAGGCAGAGTAGGAAGCGCGGGGAGAGGTTTGTTTACACAGACCTCTCCCCGTTCTTCAGCTCTGTGACCCGATCGCGGGACACCAGCGGCGATCGGGTCCGCTGGTCCCGCGGCCGGGGTCACGGAGCTCCCGCTCCCGCGCGCGAGCACGGGCAGGCAATTAAAGGGCCACGTTTATATACGTGATTTTGCCTAGCCGTGCCATTCTGCCGCAGTATATCTGTGTGAGGCGGTCGGGAAGCGGTTAACAGGCTCCTTTCTGCCTACCATTCTGGAATGCCTTACAACCTCATCACTTTCTCCATTCGCTACAGAATCCCGGAAACTTTGGCCGCCAACTGTCCACCTTTGAGGAATATTTTCTATATCACTGCTTCCCAACCTCTTCAAGTACCGCCAACAGGCCATGTTTTGGAAAATTTTTCCTTTGGATAAAAAACCAAGCCATTGACATTGATTTACAGTAAAACACCGGTGCAATGGTTAGGGAAATCAGGAAAATATACCCTACTGGGGCTACTTGAGGACTGAAGTTGGGGACCACTGATCTGTGTCTATAACCACAAGCCTACAGGATCATGTTAGGGACCAGCGAGGGGAGACTCCTTGGCAGATAGGTGTTAATTCAGGTCTTAGCTGCCCATTCAGATGATGCCACATTTGTCCGTACAGTCTTCCAAGGAGAACACCTGTTTGGGCGACAGCTATCAAAGGTGAGATTTCTTTTCACTTTGGGGAGATTTTTCCCCAGTCTATCAAAATTTTTTTTTTTTTTAATCCACTTTTTTTGGATAGTCAGGCTATGGAACATCTTATGTCTGGGCAGTCTGATTGTGAACTCTTTAGTGTAAGGTGGTTAGGAGCAGTGATGTAAGTAACTGAATTAAAATAAACTAACTAAGTTACCTAACGCAGTTACTTTAGAGGGTAACGAGTAATCTAACTGATTACTTTTCCCCTCATGGTAACTCAGTTCCCATTACTTTGGCTTAGTTACCTCAATTACATCTACCGCCACTAGATGGCAGTAGTGTAATTCCGGTGTCCTGCCGAAAAAGTTCCCCCCGCCGGATAAGGACCCCCTGTACTGCACAGGCGCATCGCTTGCGCAGTACGAAGGACTACGGAGCTTCCGAAAATTGCCGAACCTAAACAGCTCTGAGTGAACTCTACACCGCGCAGGCGCAGTTAACATGTAATTGTACGAGGCGATGCCGCACGCTCCCGATGCTCGTGCTACTCTGCAAGGGGCGTCTATCGTGTAACTAAGGGGCGGGTCTAGTATTACTGTAACCAAGGGGCGCATTTATTATTATTGTTATATATCGAGCTCTGCCCATTAATTTAACATTCGCCCTTTTCTGAAGCCATCCGCCCCTTACACAATATAATAATAATAGACCCGCCCCTTACACGATATAATAATAATAGACCCGCCCCTTGCTTACACGCTTTAACAGATCTGCCCCTTGGTTAGAGTAATAATAGAGCAGCCCCTTGGTTACACGATATATAACAATAATAATAAATGCGCCCCTTGGTTACAGTAATACTAGACCCGCCCCTTAGTTACACGTATAGAATATTTTAAAAAAAAAGTCAGTTACTTTGCTGCATAACTAATTACTTTTCCAATGTAGTAACTGAGTTACTAACGCAATTACTTTTTCGGAGAAGTAATTTGTAACTTAACTAATTACTTTTTTAAAGTAAGATGACCAACACTGGTTAGGAGTGCCTAGTACAAACATTCATCTTGCTTGCTTTTTTTAAAGTCCATCTCCGGGCAAATACAATGGTGCTGTGCCCGCACTGTAGAGATTAATTGCTCATTTTTGTCGAGACGGGAGATGAAGGGAAACGGACTTACTTGATCCTGTGATCCTCCTCACACAACACCAGTGTCCCTGTAGCTCCTGCCCAAAACCCCTTGCGGTCTACTGGTCTTGAGAGCAGTAAACTGCCGTAGTCATGATGTCATCAAGCCATACCAAGCTCTATAGACCTGCTCTGGACGTAAGAACGTTAGGAACAGTCCACCGCGGGATCGCGGGGAGCGTCATTTTCTGGTGGAGTGGAAAAAAAAACTGAAAAAAAAACCTCACCAAACTGGGCATGTGCAGCTAGACTCCAAAGGCTTTGTCTTATCCAGACTTGTCCAGGGGGACAGTGCAAGGAGGGGAGGATCTGTACATACAAGATCAAGCAGCCTTTTTACTACGGATGAGCCAAACACCCCCCGGTTCGGTTCGCACCAGAACACGCAAACAGGCAAAAAAATTTGTGCGAACATGCAAACCCTATTAAAGTCTATGGGCCACGAACATGATAAGTGCTAGTTTTAAAGGCTTATATGCAAGTTATTGCCATAAAAATGTTTGGGGACCCGGCTACTGCCCCAGGGGACATGTATCAATGAAAAAATGTTTAATGTTAATAATGTTTAAAGTGAAACAATAAAAATGTAATATTGCTTAAAATATCATGCCCGGGGGTCCCCTTAGACTGCCTGTAAAGTGGCGCATCTGTGTGAACAGTGCCGAAGCAAAATTGCATTTCTAAAGGAAACAAATGTCATTTAAACTTGCTTGCGGCTGTAATGTATTGCCGGCTCCCAGCAAAATAGATGAAAAATTAAAAGGTAAAAAAAAAATCAGCGGGGGTCCCCCCCCCCCCCCCCCCCAGTCCATACCAGGCCCTTCGGGTCTGGTATAGATTTTAAGGGGAACTCCATGCCAAAATGTAAAAAAACAATTGGCGTGGGGTCCCCCCCAAAACACATACTAGACCCTTATCCGAGCAAGCAGCCTGGCAGGCCAGGAAAGGACCCGAAAGACAGAAGTCGCCGGGAGGCCTCCCAAGGAACCTGAGTTTTTTTCTATTTTTTTTTCTATTTTTCGGATCCATCGGACGGCGTGATTGAAGATGGATGGACATCGCGGGACACTTTTTTTTTTTTTTTTAAATAAAGGAATTGTCAAAAATTGTCTATTGTGGTTTTTACGTTTTTTACACTTTTTGGGTGAATGGGTAGGGGTACAATGTACCCGATACCCATTCACATAGGGGGGGGGGGTGTGGGATCCGGGGGCCCTCTTGTTAAAGGGCGCTTCCAGATCCTGTTAAGTTCCCCATCCGCAGACCCCCACAATCACCGGGCCAGGGTTTGCAGGGTTGAGGGACCCCAAAGCACCCTCCCCGGCCTGGTATGGTTCGGGAGGAGGCGGGCGCTCGCTCGTCCCCTCGCTCGTCCCCTCGCTTTCCTGGCCTGCCAGGATGCTTGTTCAGATGAGGGTCTGGTATGGATTTTGGGGGGGGGTCCCATGCCAATTTTATTTTTATTTTTTCATGGAGTTCCCCTTCAAATCTATGTCAGACTTAAAGGGCCTGGTATGGATTTTAGGGGGGGGGGGGGGGCTGTGCCGTTTTTTTTCTTAATTCTGCCATAGGTTACCCCTTAACCACTTCAATGCATTATTATATACTCTGCACTGTATATATATATATATATATATATATATATATATATATATATATATATATATATATATATATATATACACACACACACACACACATACACATATACTAGACTGCCTGCACTGTATATATAGTCTACACTGAATGCACTATATATATTCTACACTGACTACACTGTATATATACTAAACTACCTGAACGCCACTAATCTGCCTAATCTAGCTCAAGCTTTCCTCTCCAGGTTATCACACTATACACAGCCGCCGTGTAAGCAGCCTTATATAGTGTGGGGCGTGTACTTAGCCCCTGAGCCATGATTGGCCAAAGGCCTTTGGCCAATCATGGCTCTCACAGCAGATCGTGCTGATATTTGGCCAAAGCATGCAGGTCAGGTGAATGCTTTGGCCAATCAGCAGTCATCAATGATCTCGATCTCGCATATGGGGCGCTCAAATTTGCCACGAACGCCCCATATGTTCTGTTCGTCTGTGAGCAAACCAACCCCCGATGTTGGAGTCGAACTTACGTTCGACTCGAACATTGGCACCATCCCTACTTTTTACACAATACGGAGGATTAACCCCTTAGGTTACACAGAGAGTATAACAAGCATGCTTTACTGCATATACAGACTGATTTTACTGTTGTGAGTTTAGTAACACTTTAACGATAAAGGCCCAAACAGACGAAACTCGTTGGAATGGTTATGGCTGTGTTCCACTTTGTAAAATACAAGACAACCACTTTGCTGATTTATACCAATGTGCCGGCTTTTCTTTGTGGATACAAATTTTTATTTATTTTTTTTGGAGTTGGGCTTTAAGCATTTTTTGGCTAAGGGCATTAGATACAGCCAATGCATTTCAGAGGGAAAGGATTGCTTCTTGATTGCTTAGACAACGTTTTTTAGCACCAGTATGGAATACACTTGAATTATGTCTAGGATGTCCTAACAGCAATGCCGATTGCCATCTGGATCCATTTAGGACATGCCAGCCTTAATCCAGCTTTTACTCTAAAGAGGTGTAGATATGTAAGAGGTGTTCCCCGGGACCTCAAGGGTTCCTCCATGGTAAAATGGTTGAAAAGACTGGACTAATACAAGAAATTAGCTCAGACCAGGAAGGCTTTTCTTCATAACAAGGGCAGTAAATAGAGAGCTGCCTTTTCTTTTTCTGAATCAACTGTCAGGATCAGAATTTCACTGCGGAGCCACCTGAGATGCTAGACAGTACCCTTTCTGATTCCTTGAACAATCTTGCCTTGTACCTTGTTTCTGGTGAACCTTGAACTGTTTGCTCCCCCGAATTAACTTCCTATTTAGGCTAGGTCTCTACTGTTTGCCAGATTATTGTGCTCCCTCCAACTGATATCTTGCTCCTTTGCGGTACCTGCAGCTGTCCTTATCTCCACTACCACTCATTACCAAACTTTGGCTTGTCCCTTGACAACACTTCTGCTTGATCCCAACCTGCAACCACTAGTTGCTGACCTTTGTCTCATTTACTGACTATGCTTCTGCTTGATCCCAACCTGCTATATCTGCTACTGGACCCCGGCTTGCTCACCTCCTGGTGGTGCGATCCTGAGGACCATGACCTGGTGCTAACATGCAGCAAAACCCATCTCTACCATCAGGAGCTCCGGTTAATGCTTAGATCCCGCACCTCGGGTGAGCCCGCGTCATTCCGACAGGCAGGGGCGTCTTTAATAATGATTGGACCCTGGGCAAAAAAAATCTTGGACCCCCCCCCATGCGATTTCGCTCTCAACCTGCTCTGAGACATACAATAAATAGCAGCTAGACTTAAAATCAGTTTACTGTACCTGATCAGGCAGCAATTGCGATTGGTTGCCAGCGGTTACAGCATATCATTACTGCTTACTGACTGGTTGCTAGAGGTTACAGCACAGATTACGGCTCACTGATTAGCTGCTAGAGGTTACAGCAAATGATTTCTGCGTGTTAATTGGTTGCTAGAGATTACTGTACAGTAATACTGCTCACTGATTGGTTGCTAGAGGTTACAGTACATCTTCTCCTCACTGCAGGGGGGCATGATATACATATGAATGCCGCCTTTATTTACTTATCAATGCCACCAGCCGCAGCTATTTACTTATGAATGCCGCCGCTATTTACATATGAATGACGGTTATTTACATGTAAACACAGGGTCTGCAGGTGAGTCATCTGTACACAACAATAGGGCAGAGCTGGGCAGCATTAGTACCATCACACTGAGATATAGGGGCACAGCACAGGACTAAAACTTCAAAGGACAAGGGAATTTAAACTGAGGCAGTTGGCAAGTATGAGGCAGCTGCTTTGGGGCCACAACAATGACAAGGCCCAGGGCAGCTGCCCCTTTTGCCCTGCCTTAAAGACGGCCCTGCCGACAGGGTGACCCGCCTGTGTACTTATCTAGCTGGACTGTAGGAGCCTCTCTTAGTGCTATAGCTACTGGTCTCCGAGCCTGACCCCCCCTGGCCGTGACATCAACTTTGCAGAGAGAGAGAAAAATGAGCACATGAAAACGAGTTTGGCCCCATCCTACCTCTTCTTAGGCTCCTCTTCTTTCTGTCTCCACTCCACCCGGCTCTTCCTGTACAGCAGATTCATTTCTCCGGCCTTTTCTTTCCCAAGATGTGTCACAGTGTCAGGGGAGCTTGGGGTCATCTTCTGGAGTCTGACCTCTAGACCCCCCAGATGACGGAGACTGTGGGACAAAAAACATGGCACAATCTGAAAAATGGTGCTCTCAGAACTAAAGCTAGATGATTTTTCTGCTTATATATTACCTTCCCTGCCCCCCCCACCCCTCAAATTTATAAATAAGCCACTGGGTCATGGGCGTCCGCAGGTAGGGGTATAGGGGGAGGGCAAGTGCCCCCCCCTGGAATCAGGGATCGTATCAGGATTGATGAGCCCCATCATCCCTCTCTGTCACCCCCTCTCTCTCTCTCACCCTTCTGTCTTTTTCACCCCCCTTCTCTCTCTGTCACACCCCTCTGTCTCTCTCTGTCACACTCCTCTGTCACCCCCTCTGTCTCTTTCTGTCACCACCCTGTCTCTCTCTGTCACCCCCCCACATGTATGCAGTTTCTGACAGTCTCTTGTGCAATGTCCGCAGTCTTTTGAGCCATGTATGCAGTCTCTGGTCATCTCTTGGGCCATGTATGCAGTCTCTGGTCATCTCTTGTGCCATGTTCGCAGTCTCTTACAGTCTCTTGAGCCATGTATGCAGTCACTCACAGTCCCTTGGGCCATGTCCGAAGTCTCTGACAGTCTCTTGGGCCATGTCTGCAGTCTCTGACAGTCTCTTGGGCCATGTCCGCAGTCTCTGACAGTCTCTTGGGCCATATCTACAGTCTCTGACCATCACCTGTACTACGTCTGCAGTCTATGGCCGTGATAATGTGATAATGACATTGTCGAAAAGGATCAGAGCATGGGTGACCTTAAAATGATGCCCCTCCTGAAAAAAGTTCTGCGGACGCCCATGCACTGGGTATCTGTGTTTCTCTATGCAATGCAGTGTAGTGTACCTAAAAAGTGCAGCACTAAAATTGAGATGATTAAGTAAATCTCACAGATAAGGAATACAAGTGACGTGGAGCTCTGATGTAATAAATCAGTGATGGAGAACCTTGGCACTCCAGATGTTTTAGAACTACATTTCCCATGATGCTCAACTACAGTGCAGAGTGCATGAGCATCATGGGAAATGTAGTTCCAAAACTTCTGGGGTGCCAAGGTTCGCCATCACTGTAATAAATGCTCATTCATTCTGTATAAAGAAATCGACAGGAAAACAAACATTGAGTCAGGGGCGGACTGACCATTCGGCCACTCGGGCACTTCCCGAGGGCCCTGGGCCACTAGGGGACCCCATCAGGGTTGCCAGCCTCAGTAAAACCAGGGACAGTATGTAAAAATCTTCTTTTTTTTTTTACATCTGTTTCTGAAATGTCCCTTACCGACATCCTTTTGGTCTAAAAATCCCGAGATTATAGCTGCCCCACCTCTCCAGTACCTTCTCAGCCAATAGAAACATGTCTGTGTATACTGTGTGTACATGTATGCGTATACTGTGTGATTGTATACTGTGTGTTTATACCGTGTGGCCCCATAATCTCAGATCGCCTGGGGGCCCCATAATCTCAGATTGTCTGGGGGCCCCATAATCTCAGATTGCCTGGGGGCCCCATAATCTCAGATTGCCTGGGGGCCCCATAATCTCAGATTGCCTGGGGGCCCCATAATCTCAGATTGCCTGGGGGCCCCATAATCTCAGATTGCCTGGGGGCCCCATAATCTCAGATCGCCTGGGGGCCCCGTGAGTTGTCAGTCCGCCCCTGCATTGAGTCCATAGGTGAAGTGAAAAACATGATGAATCTGGGTGGCCCTTACAGGGACATTCGCCAAGTGTTCATAACTTCTTTAAGATATCCGAAAATGGTGAACAAGTATTAAAACAATATGTGAATATAGTCCACCACCGATAGGATGAAGGCTCACCAGATGGTTTGAACTCAAAAGGACATAATATGTGAATATAGTCCACCACCGATAGGATGAAGGCTCACCAGATGGTTTGAACTCAAAAGGACATAATATGTGAATATAGTCCACCACCGATAGGATGAAGGCTCACCAGATGGTTTGAACTCAAAAGGACATACGTCCTATGAGTCAAACAGGCTTGTATTGGCAAATGCCAAAATTGGAGACATCCGATCTGGAGACCTTTGACACCGAAGCCAGGTCCTCACCCGGTCATTGGGGTAGTAGTCTCCATAGAGGGTATTTCATTTAAAAAAAATGGATGGTTTCTCCCACCAGAAAAGGTTTTTCCATTGGAAGGTTCCCCCTCACACTCCTGTTACAGTCACAACACAAACATGATGGATGAACCAATAGTGAGGAGTCACCAGAACCTCACTAATGGTTCTGGTGACCATTGTCTTTGGTGCAGAAAATAACAGTACATCCATCATGTTTGTGTGAAACACCTTTAAAGAACCACTAAACACCTCGAAAGAACCACTAAAATCTAAGGTGTAGGGGGGGGGGGACTGAAGGTGAACTCTGATATAAGGAGGAGCTCTGATGTAAAGGGGGACTTTGATGGGGGACCCTGATGTAAGGGCGGACTACTGATGGTGAATATGATGTAAGGGGGGCTCTGATGTGTAAGGCAGGCCTCTGGTTGGGTCTGATGTAAGGGGGGGGGACTCTTTAGGGGAACTCTGTTGTAAGAGGAGCTCTGAAGGGGACTGTATTGTAAGGGGGGGGCTCTGATGGAGACCCAGATGTAAAGGAGGACTCTAATGTAGGTGGGTCTCTGAAGGGGACCCTGTAGTAAGGGTTCGCTTATGGGGACTTTGTCTTTCATGTAAGGGAGGCTCTGATGGGTAACCGGATGTAAGGATGGGGGGGTCACTGTTAGGGAATATGATGTAAGGGCAGCCCTGATGTAAGGGGGCTCTAATTGGAGCCTGATGTAAGGGGGCTCTAATTGGAGCCTGATGTAAGGGGGCTCTAATTGGAGCCTGATGTAAGGGGGCTCTAAAGGGACCCTAATATAATGGGGGATCTGATAAGGGAACATGATGTAAGGGGGCTCTAATTGGAGCCTGATGTAAGGGGGCTCTAATGTGAACCTGATGTAAGGGGGCTCTAATGGGACCCTTTTGTAAGGGGCTCTTAATGGAAACCTGATGTAAGGGGGGCTCTAATATGACCCTGATGTAAGGGGGCTCTAATAGGACCCTGATGTATGGAGGCTCTGATGGGAGCCTGATGTAAAGAGGCCTTTGATGGGAGCCTGATGTAAGGAGGGCTCTAATGGGACCCTGATGTAAGGGGGATCTGATAGGACCCTGATGAAAGGGGGCTCTGATAGAAGCCTGATGTAAGGGGGCTCTGATGGGAGCCTGATGTAAGGGGGCTCTGATGGGAGCCTGATGTAAGGGGGCTCTGATGGGAGCCTGATGTAAGGGGGCTCTGATGGGAGCCTGATGTAAGGGGGCTCTGATGGGAGCCTGATGTAAGGGGGCTCTGATGGGAGCCTGATGTAAGGAGGCTCTGATGGGTAACCTAAAGTAAGGGGGATCTGATAGGACCCTAATGTAAGGGGGGCTCTGATGGGTAACCTGATGTAAGGGGGGCTCTGATGGGTAACCTGATGTAAGGGGGGCTCTGATGGGTAACCTGATGTAAGGGGGGCTCTGATGGGTAACCTGATGTAAGGGGGGCTCTGATGGGTAACCTAATGTAAGGGGGATCTGATAGGACCCTGATGTAAGGGGGAAGGGGGGCTCTGATGGGTAACCTGATGTAAGGGGGGGGGCTCTGATGGGTAACCTGATGTACAGGGGGCTCTGATGGGTAACCTGATGTAAGAGGGCTCTGTGGGACCCTGATGCAAGGGGGGCTCTGATAGGGGAGCCTGGTGTAAGGAGGTCTTTGATGGGACCCTGATGCAAGGGGGGCTCTGATAGGGGAGCCTGATGTAAGGAAGGCTGTAATAGGACCCTGATGTAAGGGGGATCTGATGGGACCCTGCTGTAAGGGGGGGCTCTAATGGGACCCTGATGTAAGGGGGGATCCGATAGGACCCTGATGTAAGGGGGCTCTGATGGGAGCCTGATGTAAGGGGGATCTGATGGGAGCCTGATGTAAGGGGGATCTGATGGGACCCTGATGTAAGGGGGATCTGATGGGACCCTGATGTAAGGGGGCACTTAATGGAAACCTGATGTAAGGGGCTCTACTAGGCCCCTAATGTAAGGGGGCTCTGATGGGACCCTGGTGCAAGGGGGCCTTTGATGGGACCCTGATATAAGGGGGCTCTGATAGGGGAGCCTGATGTAAGGAAGAGTCTGATGGGGAACCAGATGCAAGGGGAACTTTGGTGAGGACTCTGATGTAAGACGGGATCCAATGGGAACCCTGCTGTATGGGGAACTCTGATTGGGTCTCTGATGTAAGGGGTTTTTCTGATAGGGACCCTGATACAAGGACTACTGTAGTGGTGACCATGTGCCTGTGACATAGTGTGGTTGATTTACTAAAGCTAGAGAGTGCAAAATCGGGTGTAGCTTTATATAGAAACCAATCAGTTTCCAGGTTTTTTTTTTTTTTTTTTGTCAAATCTTAATTGAACAAGCTGACCTTAGAAGCTGATTGGCTTCCATACAGAGCTGCACCAGATTTTGCACTTTCTAGTTTTAGTAAATCAACCCCTACTTGTCAAGTGATTGGGCCTGGGACATTCACAAGGGAGTTAGAGGTGAGCTGAAGGTCAAAATTTAGCCCAACACATTGAAAGTGCTTCACCCTTGCCTTACTCTAATTTTTTTATTTTTTAAGCTACAATAGTTCTTATCGCTCATTTCTGTTGGTTGATGTAAAGTGTATCAATGTATCCATACTTTACTCAGGGATAAACATTTAAACTGACCCACCTTTTGGAGTCTCAGTCTGGCATCTTCATCCCACAGCCATATCCCCTGATACCGCATTGGTCTAACGTAGAATCAACCAACCACCCCGGCTGTAGCTAGAAGGTCACCAACCACATCCCCTTCCATTCACAAAGACCCTTTGCCGACCCTCCAAGAGCGACGGACCAAATCAGACCATAGGTCTTTTGCATGAATGGGGTTTTAGTCCACAGATCTAGAACCCTTTTCTAGACTGGACAACTATCCAAAGAATTCATGAGAACCTAAGAATACACGGTAAGTTTTGTTTTTTGCAGTCCAGTTGTCTTCCTTAGGCCAACGTAGGTTTGCTATTATTAAGTTATAGTCATCTGAAACCCATGGTTCCCCGGAATCCTTTGGGGTCTTTTTTTTTTTTTTGCGAAAGAAGAATATAGTGAGGGAACTTTGTGGTGTCCCTGGAAAAAAATAGTCCTTTTAGGTTTGTGAAGGAGAAGACATTTCCAACGAAGGATATTTGTTTAACCAGGAACCAATAGTGGTTTCTAAGAGGCCAACCGAACAATTGATCCCACCAGTTTGTTCCTATAGAAGGGACGGAATGATATCACGTCTTGGGACATGGTGGTCATTGTTCTCCACGAATACTCTCCCATTTTGTTTCATAGAAGAGGGAAGATCTTGTGTCATAATGCTGGGGCATGTGGTATTTAGGTCCAAAGCCGACAACCATAGGAGGAGCTGGTGGACACCAAATGGAAGGCTCATATAAACCATTTCATTGGGAATAAGGTCACATCGTCGCTTTGTAGACCATAACAAACCTCTTGGTACCCCATTTTAATATCTTCACCCAATGATGGCAACATGTTGGTTTGCTGGTCTCGGTCACATCGGCGTGGGATTCTGAGACATAAGAGGATGGAAGACGTCTAGAATAAAACATAATAATATTGGTCAAATATTTTAGATGTATAAAGCCAAACCCTTTTTTTTTTTAGTTTTGGGTGAATAGATAATAGTTTAAGCTACCTTAATTCAGAAGATTTAGTAGATATAGTAGACAAGGAGGACAGGAGTCGGGGCACATAAAAAGGAGTATTGGTAGTCAGTGAGAAGTGGGAGGGGCAAATGACAATGAGTAATAGAGGGTAGTGAGGAGAGGAGTGGGGTAGATAAACGGAGAGCAATAGTAGTCAGCGAGAAGAGGGTGGGATAAAGAGGGGCAATAGTAGTCGGTAAGGAGAGGGGGTGGGATAGATAACAAGGGGCAATAGAAGTAAAAAGAGGGGTGGGATAGATACAGAGGAGCAATAGTAGTCAGAAATAAGAGGGGTGGGAGAGATACATAGGGACAATAGAAGTCATCAAGAAGGGGTGGGATAGAAAAGAGGAGCAATTGTAGTCAGTAAAAGGAGGCTGGGATAGATAAAGAGGAGCAAACGTAACCAGGAAGAAAGGGGGTGGGATAGATAAAGTGGGGCAATAGTAGTCAGTAGGAAAAGGAGTTGGATAAAGAGGGGCAATATAAGTTAGTAATAAGAGGGGTCGGATAGATAATATGGAATAATAGTAGTCAGTAAGATGGGTGGGATAGATAAAGTGGGGTAATAGTTGTCAGTAGGAAGAGGAGTAGGATAGAAATATGGGAGTAATAGTAGTCAATTAGAAGAAGGGTGGGATAGCTAATGATGGGCAATAGTAGTCAGTAAAAAAATGGATGGGATAAAGAGGGGCAATAGTAGTCAGTAAGAAGAGGGGGTGGGATAGCTAACGAGGGGCAATAGTATTTAGGAAGAGGAGAGGTGGGATAGATACAGAGGGGCAATAGTAGTCAGTAAGAAGAGGGTGGGATAGATACAGAGGGGCAATTGTTGTCAGTAAGAAGAGGGGTGGGATAGATACAGACTGGCAATAGTAGTCAGAAAGAGGAGGGTGGGATAGAAAAAGAGGGACAATAGTAGTCAGTAAGAAGAGGGGGTGGGATAGCTAACAAGCGGCAAAAGTATTTAGTAAGAAGATGGGTGGGATAGATGCAGAGGGGCAATAGTAATCAGCAAGAGGAGGGTGGGATAGATACAGAGGGGTAATAGTAGTCAGAAAGAGGAGGGTGGGATAGAAAAAGAGGGACAATAGTAGTCAGTAAGAAGAGGGGGTGGGATAGCTAAAAAGCGGCAATAGTATTTAGTAAGAAGATGGGTGGGATAGATGCAGAGGGGCAATAGTAGTCAGTAATTAGAGGGGTGGAATAGATACAGACCGGCAATAGTAGTCAGCAAGAGGAGGGTGGGATAGATACAGAGGGGCAATAGTGGTCAGTAAAAAGAGGGGTGGGATAGATACAGAGGGGCAATAGTAGTCAGTAAGAAGAGGGGGTGGAATAGCTAACAAGTGGCAATAGTATTTAGTAAGAAGATGGGTGGGATAGATACAGAGGGGCAATAGTAGTCAGCAATAAGAGGGTGGGATAGATACAGAGGGGCAATTGTTGTCAGTAAGAAGATGGGTGGGATAGATGCAGAGGGGCAATAGTATTCAGTAAGAAGAGGGGTGGAATAGATACAGACCGGCAATAGTAGTCAGCAAGAGGAGGGTGGGATAGATACAGAGGGGCAATAGTGGTCAGTAAGAAGAGGGGTGGGATAGATACAGAGGGGCAAATGTAGTCACTAAGAAGAGGGGTGGGATAGATAGAGAGGGGCAATTGTTGTCAGTAAGAAGGGGGGTGGGATAGATACAGAGGGGCAATTGTTGTCAGTAAGAAGAGAGGTGTGATAGATACAGAGGGGCAATAGTGGTCAGTAAAAAGAGGGGTGGGATAGATACAGAGGGGCAATTGTTGTCAGTAAGAAGAGGGATGGGATAGATAGAGACCGGCAATAGTAGTCAGCAAGAGGAGGGTGGGATAAAAAAAGAGGGGCAATAGTGGTCAGTAAGAAGAGGGCAGGATAGATAGATAGAGAGGGGTAATAGTGGTCAGTAAGAAGAGGGTGGGCTAGATAAAGAGGGGCAATAGTGGTCAGTGAGAAGAGGAGTGGAATAGATAAAGAGGGGCAATAGTGGTCAGTAATAAGAGGGTGGGAGAGATACAGAGTGGGCTAGAAAAAAAAAAAAGAGGAGAAATAAGAGACAGTAAAGAGACAGTTAGGACAGATACAAATGGAGTAATATTAGACAGCAGGGAGGGGTTAGATAAGGAGTAATATTAGGGGGCAGGAGAACGAGGTGGGGCAGATAAAGAAGAAGAGTACTTGTAAACAGCAATGAAACAAATTGGGTAGATAAAAAGGGGTAAGATGCAAGTTGTGGGGGGTATAGAATAGTAATCGGGGGCAGATGAAGAATAAAAAAAAAAGGGAGAGAAAGGTGGGAAGGATAAAGAGAGTTAATAGTAGTCAGTAAGAACAGAGGTGGGGCCAATAGAGATAAGATAAGAAGTGAGGTGGGGCATATAAACTAAATGAACCCGGGTACTTAGATATGAGTGGTAGACACAGGGTGGGGTAGAAATGGGGCATTATTAACAACAGGAGACAGACAGAGAGATGAAACAAGGATAAAGCATTATGGTGGAGCATTATGGAGTGGAGGATAGGTGGAAGATAGGTAGGATAGATATAGAGGAGTAATAGGGGGCAGTAAGGATGAGGGCAGGTTAGATATAGAGCACTACATAAGTATGCAGACATGTTTTTTTTTTTTAAAGTCCGTGGTGTGTGAAAAAAACTCCACCTGGTGCCAAAACAAGTGCACACACACATAAAGGGTGATACACAAAACGGGTGTACACATAGTCCTCCAAAGGAGAAGGACCTTGACCCTGATCCATCGGGGCGTTAGGCTCCAGACGGGGACTGAGGTACTTACACTTGGTCCATCTGGCCATCTCCACCCAAGTGCTTGGGGGGCCCCCCCCCCCCCCCCGAAGGGAGACCCCATGAGAGAGGGCGAACTAAGCCAGAAGGCCATGTCCACCCCATCCCAAGACTTTCAAGGCAGACCTGAGGTCCTACACCCTACCAGTCACACGTGCAAAAAACGTGTACAACAAAAAAAAGACAAAAAGGTGACAAAACAGGCAATAAATTATGAAAGTGGGGGAAGGAAGTGGAGAGAGGAAGTGAAATGCCATCGTACAACACAATGACTGGCCCTTCGACCAGGAATACAAAATGACTCTGATCCTAGCCAAAAGGCTCGGCCCAAGAGGCAGGTGTGAAAAAAGTGTGTGACAGTGCAGTGACCTTGGTGCCATAAATCAATGCCCTGGAACCCCTGGACTGCCACTCCAGAGGGACACCACGGGCTTCTTTCAGACGCGGCTTTCAGCCAGACCAGGGCAGCCCCCATCCCTGCCAGATAGTGAGCCCATCTAGTTTTCTCGGGGAGAACCGCGTCCAGATTCGACTCCCACCAATACTAGCCTTCCAGGCCCCCATTATACCAGTGGATTTACATGGCAACCCCCCGACCCGCCCAAAGGTCAGGCTGACAGCTCCTCCACCGGACACTGACAGGAACAGAGACCACACCAATCCTAGCCAAAAGGCCGGGAAGACCCAGCTTTCGGCCAGACTAGCGCAGCACCCATCCTCCACCAGGGGTCCCCCTTCCAGCTTCCCCAGACGGACCCCCGGCCTCCAAGTTCATTAGGCCGCTCCAGTTTCGGCCCACCAGTCCTAACCATCTGGGTCACCGTTACACCATTGGATTTGCATAGCCGCCTCCCTAATCCACGGGACAGTCGGCACAGCGCCTCCTCTGGCAACTGATAAGAAACAGATACTACACGTGATCTTAGCCAAAAAGCCAAGTTTGGAGACAGGTGAGGTAGATACAGAATAGTCTTGGACAGCGGTAAGGAGAGTAATGAAGAAGTAAAAGAATACTGAGGTGGGGTATGGAGAGAGGTCGGGGCAGATATGAAGAAGTAATAGGGAGTAATAAGGAGAGAGTTTGGGGAAGATATAGAGGAGTAAAGATGGGTAACAAGGAGGGAGGTTGGGGTAGATATAGAGGAGTAAAGACGGGTAACAAGGATGGAGGTTGGGGTAGATATAGAGGAGTAAAGATGGGTAACAAGGGGGGAGGTTGGGGTAGATATAGAGGAGTAAAGATGGGTAACAAGGAGGGAGGTTGGGGTAGATATAGAGGAGTAAAGATGGTTAACAAGGAGGGAGGTTGGGGTAGATATAGAGGAGTAAATACGGGTAACAAGGGGGGAGGTTGGGGTAGATATAGAGGAGTAAAGATGGTTAACAAGGAGGGAGGTTGGGGTAGATATAGAGGAGTAAATACGGGTAACAAGGGGGGAGGTTGGGGTAGATATAGAGGAGTAAAGATGGGTAACAAGGGGGGAGGTTGGGGTAGATATAGAGGAGTAAAGATGGGTAACAAGGAGGGAGGTTGGGGTAGATATAGAGGAGTAAAGATGGGTAACAAGGAGGGAGGTTGGGGTAGATATAGAGGAGTAAAGACGGGTAACAAGGAGGGAGGTTGGGGTAGATATAGAGGAGTAAAGACGGGTAACAAGGGGGGAGGTTGGGGTAGATATAGAGGAGTAAAGATGGGTAACAAGGAGGGAGGTTGGGGAAGATATAGAGGAGTAAAGATGGGTAACAAGGGGGGAGGTTGGGGTAGATATAGAGGAGTAAAGATGGGTAACAAGGAGGGAGGTTGGGGAAGATATAGAGGAGTAAAGATGGGTAACAAGGAGGGAGGTTGGGGTAGATATAGAGGAGTAAAGATGGGTAACAAGGAGGGAGGTTGGGGTAGATATAGAGGAGTAAAGATGGGTAACAAGGGGGGAGGTTGGGGTAGATATAGAGGAGTAAAGATGGGTAACAAGGAGGGAGGTTGGGGTAGATATAGAGGAGTAAAGATGGGTAACAAGGAGGGAGGTTGGGGAAGATATAGAGGAGTAAAGATGGGTAACAAGGAGGGAGGTTGGGGAAGATATAGAGGAGTAAAGGTGGGTAACAAGGGGGGAGGTTGGGGTAGATATAGAGGAGTAAAGATGGGTAACAAGGGGGGAGGTTGGGGTAGATATAGAGGAGTAAAGATGGGTAACAAGGGGGGAGGTTGGGGTAGATATAGAGGAGTAAAGATGGGTAACAAGGAGGGAGGTTGGGGTAGATATAGAGGAGTAAAGATGGGTAGCAAGGAGGGAGGTTGGGGTAGATATAGAGGAGTAAAGATGGGTAACAAGGGGGGAGGTTGGGGTAGATATAGAGGAGTAAAGATGGGTAACAAGGAGGGAGGTTGGGGTAGATATAGAGGAGTAAAGATGGGTAACAAGGAGGGAGGTTGGGGTAGATATAGAGGAGTAAAGATGGGTAACAAGGGGGGAGGTTGGGGTAGATATAGAGGAGTAAAGATGGGTAACAAGGGGGGAGGTTGGGGTAGATATAGAGGAGTAAAGATGGGTAACAAGGGGGGAGGTTGGGGTAGATATAGAGGAGTAAAGATGGGTAACAAGGAGGGAGGTTGGGGTAGATATAGAGGAGTAAAGATGGGTAACAAGGGGGGAGGTTGGGGAAGATATAGAGGAGTAAAGATGGGTAACAAGGGGGGAGGTTGGGGTAGATATAGAGGAGTAAAGATGGGTAACAAGGAGGGAGGTTGGGGAAGATATAGAGGAGTAAAGATGGGTAACAAGGAGGGAGGTTGGGGTAGATATAGAGGAGTAAAGATGGGTAACAAGGAGGGAGGTTGGGGTAGATCTAGAGGAGTAAAGATGGGTAACAAGGAGGGAGGTTGGGGTAGATATAGAGGAGTAAAGATGGGTAACAAGGAGGGAGGTTGGGGTAGATATAGAGGAGTAAAGATGGGTAACAAGGAGGGAGGTTGTGGTAGATATAGAGGAGTAAAGATGGGTAACAAGGGGGGAGGTTGGGGTAGATATAGAGGAGTAAAGATGGGTAACAAGGAGGGAGGTTGGGGTAGATATAGAGGAGTAAAGATGGGTAACAAGGAGGGAGGTTGGGGTAGATATAGAGGAGTAAAGATGGGTAACAAGGAGGGAGGTTGGGGTAGATATAGAGGAGTAAAGATGGGTAACAAGGGGGGAGGTTGGGGTAGATATAGAGGAGTAAAGATGGGTAACAAGGGGGGAGGTTGGGGTAGATATAGAGGAGTAAAGATGGGTAACAAGGGGGGAGGTTGGGGTAGATATAGAGGAGTAAAGATGGGTAACAAGGGGGGAGGTTGGGGTAGATATAGAGGAGTAAAGATGGGTAACAAGGGGGGAGGTTGGGGTAGATATAGAGGAGTAAAGATGGGTAACAAGGGGGGAGGTTGGGGTAGATATAGAGGAGTAAAGATGGGTAACAAGGAGGGAGGTTGGGGTAGATATAGGGGAGTAAAGATGGGTAACAAGGGGGGAGGTTGGGGTAGATATAGAGGAGTAAAGATGGGTAACAAGGGGGGAGGTTGGGGTAGATATAGAGGAGTAAAGATGGGTAACAAGGGGGGAGGTTGGGGTAGATATAGAGGAGTAAAGATGGGTAACAAGGAGGGAGGTTGGGGTAGATATAGAGGAGTAAAGATGGGTAACAAGGAGGGAGGTTGGGGTAGATATAGGGGAGTAAAGATGGGTAACAAGGGGGGAGGTTGGGGTAGATATAGAGGAGTAAAGATGGGTAACAAGGGGGGAGGTTGGGGTAGATATAGAGGAGTAAAGATGGGTAACAAGGAGGGAGGTTGGGGTAGATATAGGGGAGTAAAGATGGGTAACAAGGGGGGAGGTTGGGGTAGATATAGAGGAGTAAAGATGGGTAACAAGGGGGGAGGTTGGGGTAGATATAGAGGAGTAAAGATGGGTAACAAGGGGGGAGGTTGGGGTAGATATAGAGGAGTAAAGATGGGTAACAAGGAGGGAGGTTGGGGTAGATATAGAGGAGTAAAGATGGGTAACAAGGAGGGAGGTTGGGGTAGATATAGAGGAGTAAAGATGGGTAACAAGGAGGGAGGTTGGGGTAGATATAGAGGAGTAATGGGGGATAATAAGGTGAGAAGTTGAAATAGAAATAGAGGAGTGAAGGGGGTAATCAGAAGAGGAAATATGGAACATCTCTGGACGTATCAGATGATTGATTCAATGTACACACCAACCTATAGTAGCAGTGTTGTATCTTTACACATCATCCATATGGTAGTAATGTATATAATGGGGTGTATAGGACACACGTATATATAATATATATAATGGGGTGTATATGACACACGTATATATAATATATATAATGGGGTGTATAGAATACACGTATATATAATATATATAATGGGGTGTATAGAACACACGTATATATAATATATATAATGGGGTGTATAGGACACACGGATATATAATATATATAATGGGGTGTATATGACACACGGATATATAATATATATAATGGGGTGTATGGGACACACGTATATATAATATATATAATGGGGTGTATAGAACACACGTATATATAATATATATAATGGGGTGTATGGGACACACGTATATATAATATATATAATGGGGTGTATGGGACACACGTATATATAATATATATAATGGGGTGTATATGACACACGTATATATAATATATATAATGGGGTGTATATGACACACGGATATATAATATATATAATGGGGTGTATATGACACACGGATATATAATATATATAATGGGGTGTATATGACACATGTATATATAATATATATAATGGGGTGTATATGACACACGGATATATAATATATATAATGGGGTGTATAGACACAGATATATAATATATATAATGGGGTGTATATGACACATGTATATATAATATATATAATGGGGTGTATATGACACACGGATATATAATATATATAATGGGGTGTATATGACACACGGATATATAATATATATAATGGGGTGTATAGAACACACAGATATATAATATATATAATGGGGTGTATAGAACACACAGATATATAATATATATAATGGGGTGTATATGACACACGGATATATAATATATATAATGGGGTGTATATGACACACGGATATATAATATATATAATGGGGTGTATATGACACACAGATATATAATATATATATAATGGGGTGTATATGACACACAGATATATAATATATATAATGGGGTGTATATGACACACGGATATATAATATATATAATGGGGTGTATATGACACACGGATATATAATACGCAGTAGCACGGTACGGTGAGGCCCCTCCCAGTTGCTCGCGTTCTCTCCTGTAGGTATAATCTCTGATAAATAATCCCCCCCTCCCCCCTCGCTCTCTCGGTTGTATTATGGATGGCTGTCATTCTTCCCCTCCCCCCCCCCCCCCCCAATGATAATATCGGTGATTATTGATGAGATAATAATGTGGTGTGGCCCCGGTGGCCCCCGGTGTAGGACAGGTTGGGGAGGTCAGGCCTGTCTATGGATGGAGATGGCGGTGTGTGTGTGTGATATGGGATGTCGGTGGCGTTGGGTTCCTCCATTGAGCGTGTCTCGGTGTTCCCCCCCTCCCCCTCCTCCTCCATTCTTACCTCGGTTACCGGGCGGGCGGCGGAGAGCTGGGATGAGCGGAGAGGGTGGGAGGGGGTCTGTGTGCGGGGAGGGGGGGGAGGGGGGAGCACACTGCGGCTGTCTGATCTCGCTCTGCCTGTGTTTGTCACCAGAAGCGTCTATTGGGTGTGCGGGAGCAACGCGTTCTATGGGCGAGCGTGACACCCAACCTTCTTCTGTCTCACTGGGCGGACGGCGATCGCTGCGTGTGTGACGGCGAGGGAGGGGGCTACCTGTGTGTGTGACAGGGCAACAAATCGCATCCTACCTATCTAGGTACGAGCGATCCCTGAGCGATCGTACCTGGACCGCTCAACTATCGATCGTACCTGGATCGCTCAGGGATCGCTCGTACCTGGATCGCTCAACTATCGATCGTACCTGGATCGCTCAGGGATCGCTCGTACCTGGATCGCTCAACGATCGCTCGTACCTGGATCGCTCAGGGATCGCTCGTACGTAGATCGCTCAGGAATCGCTCGTACCTGGATCGCTCAGGGATCGCTCGTACCTGGATCGCTCAGGGATCGCTCGTACCTGGATCGCTCAGGGATCGCTCGTACCTGGATCGCTCAGGGATCGCTCGTACCTGGATCGCTCAGGGATCGCTCGTACCTGGATCGCTCAGGGATCGCTCGTACCTGGATCGCTCAGGGATCGCTCGTACCTGGATCGCTCAGGGATCGCTCGTACCTGGATCGCTCAGGGATCGCTCGTACCTGGATCGCTCAGGGATCGCTCGTACCTGGATCACTCAGGGATCGCTCGTACCTGGATCGCTCAGGGATCGCTCGTACGTAGATCGGTCAGGGATCGCTCGTACCTGGATCGGTCAGGGATCGCTCGTACGTAGATCGCTCAGGAATCGCTCGTACCTGGATCGCTCAGGGATCGCTCGTACCTGGATCGCTCAGGGATCGCTCGTACCTGGATCGCTCAGGGATCGCTCGTACGTAGATCGCTCAGGGATCGCTCGTACGTAGATCGCTCAGGGATCGCTCGTACCTGGATCGCTCAGGGATCGCTCGTACCTGGATCGGTCAGGGATCGCTCGTACGTAGATCGCTCAGGGATCGCTCGTACCTGGATCGCTCAGGGATCGCTCGTACCTGGATCGCTCAGGGATCGCTCGTACCTGGATCGCTCAACGATCGCTCGTACCTGTATCGCTCAGGGATCGCTCGTACCTGTATCGCTCAGGGATCGCTCGTACGTAGATCGCTCAGGGATCGCTCGTACCTGGATCGCTCAGGGATCGCTCGTACGTAGATCGCTCAGGGATCGCTCGTACCTGGATCGCTCAGGGATCGCTCGTACCTGGATCGCTCAGGGATCGCTCGTACCTGGATCGCTCAGGGATCGCTCGTACCTGGATCGCTCAACGATCGCTCGTACCTGTATCGCTCAGGGATCGCTCGTACGTAGATCGCTCAGGGATCGCTCGTACCTGGATCGATCAGGGATCGCTCGTACCTGGATCGCTCAGGGATCGCTCGTACCTGGATCGCTCAGGGATCGCTCGTACGTAGATCGCTCAGGGATCGCTCGTAGCTGGATCGCTCAGGGATCGCTCGTACGTGGATCGCTCAGGGATCGCTCGTACCTGGATCGATCAGGGATCGCTCGTACGTAGATCGCTCAGGGATCGCTCGTACCTGGATCGCTCTCGCTCGTACCTGGATCGCTCAGGGATCGCTCGTACGTAGATCGCTCAGGGATCGCTCGTACCTGGATCGCTCGTACCTGGATCGCTCAGGGATCGCTCGCTCAGGGATCGCTCGTACCTGGATCGCTCAGGGATCGCTCGTACCTGGATCGCTCAACGATCGCTCGCTCAGGGATCGCTCGTACCTAGATCGCTCAGGGATCGCTCGTACCTGGATCGCTCAGGGATCGCTCGTACCTGGATCGCTCAGGGATCGCTCGTACCTGGATCGCTCAGGGATCGCTCGTACGTAGATCGCTCAGGGATCGCTCGTACCTGGATCGCTCAGGGATCGCTCGTACCTGGATCGCTCAGGGATCGCTCGTACCTGGATCGCTCAGGGATCGCTCGTACCTGGATCGCTCAACGATCGCTCGTACCTGTATCGCTCAGGGATCGCTCGTACGTAGATCGCTCAGGGATCGCTCGTACCTGGATCGCTCAGGGATCGCTCGTACCTGGATCGCTCAGGGATCGCTCGTACCTGGATCGCTCAGGGATCGCTCGTACCTGGATCGCTCAGGGATCGCTCGTACCTGGATCGCTCAGGGATCGCTCGTACCTGGATCGCTCAGGGATCGCTCGTACCTGGATCGCTCAGGGATCGCTCGTACCTGGATCGCTCAGGGATCGCTCGTACCTGGATCGCTCAGGGATCGCTCGTACCTGGATCGCTCAGGGATCGCTCGTACCTGGATCGCTCAACGATCGCTCGTACCTGTATCGCTCAGGGATCGCTCGTACCTGGATCGCTCAGGGATCGCTCGTACCTGGATCGCTCAGGGATCGCTCGTACCTGGATCGCTCAACGATCGCTCGTACCTGGATCGCTCAGGGATCGCTCGTACGTAGATCGCTCAGGGATCGCTCGTACCTGGATCGCTCAGGGATCGCTCGTACCTGGATCGCTCAGGGATCGCTCGTACCTGGATCGCTCAGGGATCGCTCGTACCTGGATCGCTCAGGGATCGCTCGTACCTGGATCGCTCAGGGATCGCTCGTACCTGGATCGCTCAGGGATCGCTCGTACCTAGATCGCTCAGGGATCGCTCGTACCTGGATCGCTCAGGGATCGCTCGTACGTGGATCGCTCAGGGATCGCTCGTACCTGGATCGCTCAGGGATCGCTCGTACCTGGATCGCTCAGGGATCGCTCGTACCTGGATCGCTCAGGGATCGCTCGTACCTGGATCGCTCATCGATCGCTCGTACCTGGATCGCTCAGGGATCGCTCGTACGTAGATCGCTCAGGGATCGCTCGTACCTGGATCGCTCAGGGATCGCTCGTACCTGGATCGCTCAGGGATCGCTCGTACCTGGATCGCTCAGGGATCGCTCGTACCTGTATCGCTCGTACCTGTATCGCTCAGGGATCGCTCGTACCTAGATCGCTCAGGGATCGCTCGTACCTGGATCGCTCAGGGATCGCTCGTACCTAGATCGCTCAGGGATCGCTCGTACCTGGATCGCTCAGGGATCGCTCGTACGTAGATCGCTCAGGGATCGCTCGTACCTGGATCGCTCAGGGATCGCTCGTACGTAGATCGCTCAGGGATCGCTCGTACCTGGATCGCTCAGGGATCGCTCGTACGTAGATCGCTCAGGGATCGCTCGTACCTGGATCGCTCAGGGATCGCTCGTACCTGGATCGCTCAGGGATCGCTCGTACCTGGATCGCTCAAGGATCGCTCGTACCTGTATCGCTCAGGGATCGCTCGTACCTGTATCGCTCAGGGATCGCTCGTACGTAGATCGCTCAGGGATCGCTCGTACCTGGATCGCTCAGGGATCGCTCGTACCTGGATCGCTCAGGGATCGCTCGTACCTGGATCGCTCAGGGATCGCTCGTACGTAGATCGGTCAGGGATCGCTCGTACCTGGATCGGTCAGGGATCGCTCGTACGTAGATCGCTCAGGGATCGCTCGTACCTGGATCGCTCAGGGATCGCTCGTACCTGGATCGCTCAGGGATCGCTCGTACCTGGATCGCTCAGGGATCGCTCGTACGTAGATCGCTCAGGGATCGCTCGTACCTGGATCGGTCAGGGATCGCTCGTACGTAGATCGCTCAGGGATCGCTCGTACCTGGATCGCTCAGGGATCGCTCGTACCTGGATCGCTCAGGGATCGCTCGTACCTGGATCGCTCAGCGATCGCTCGTACCTGTATCGCTCAGGGATCGCTCGTACCTGTATCGCTCAGGGATCGCTCGTACGTAGATCGCTCAGGGATCGCTCGTACCTGGATCGCTCAGGGATCGCTCGTATGTAGATCGCTCAGGGATCGCTCGTACCTGGATCGCTCAGGGATCGCTCGTACCTGGATCGCTCAGGGATCGCTCGTACCTGGATCGCTCAGGGATCGCTCGTACCTGGATCGCTCAACGATCGCTCGTACCTGTATCGCTCAGGGATCGCTCGTACGTAGATCGCTCAGGGATCGCTCGTACCTGGATCGATCAGGGATCGCTCGTACCTGGATCGCTCAGGGATCGCTCGTACCTGGATCGCTCAACGATCGCTCGTACCTGTATCGCTCAGGGATCGCTCGTACGTAGATCGCTCAGGGATCGCTCGTACCTGGATCGATCAGGGATCGCTCGTACGTAGATCGCTCAGGGATCGCTCGTACCTGGATCGATCAGGGATCGCTCGTACCTGGATCGCTCAGGGATCGCTCGTACCTGGATCGCTCAGGGATCGCTCGTACCTGGATCGCTCAACGATCGCTCGTACCTGTATCGCTCAGGGATCGCTCGTACGTAGATCGCTCAGGGATCGCTCGTACCTGGATCGCTCAGGGATCGCTCGTACCTGGATCGCTCAACGATCGCTCGTACCTGTATCGCTCAGGGATCGCTCGTACGTAGATCGCTCAGGGATCGCTCGTACCTGGATCGCTCAGGGATCGCTCGTACCTGGATCGCTCAGGGATCGCTCGTACCTGGATCGCTCAGGGATCGCTCGTACCTGGATCGCTCAACGATCGCTCGTACCTGGATCGCTCAGGGATCGCTCGTACGTAGATCGCTCAGGGATCGCTCGTACCTGGATCGCTCAGGGATCGCTCGTACCTGGATCGCTCAGGGATCGCTCGTACCTGGATCGCTCAGGGATCGCTCGTACCTGGATCGCTCAGGGATCGCTCGCACCTGGATCGCTCAGGGATCGCTCGTACCTGGATCGCTCAGGGATCGCTCGTACCTGGATCGCTCAACGATCGCTCGTACCTGGATCGCTCAGGGATCGCTCGTACGTAGATCGCTCAGGGATCGCTCGTACCTGGATCGCTCAGGGATCGCTCGTACCTGGATCGCTCAGGGATCGCTCGTACCTGGATCGCTCAGGGATCGCTCGTACCTGGATCGCTCAACGATCGCTCGTACCTGTATCGCTCAGGGATCGCTCGTACGTAGATCGCTCAGGGATCGCTCGTACCTGGATCGCTCAGGGATCGCTCGTACCTAGATCGCTCAGGGATCGCTCGTACCTGGATCGCTCAGGGATCGCTCGTACGTTGATCGCTCAGGGATCGCTCGTACCTGGATCGCTCAGGGATCGCTCGTACCTGGATCGCTCAGGGATCGCTCGTACCTGGATCGCTCAGGGATCGCTCGTACCTGGATCGCTCGTACCTAGATCGCTCAGGGATCGCTCGTACCTCGATCGCTCAGGGATCGCTCGTACCTGGATCGCTCAGGGATCGCTCGTACCTGGATCGCTCAGGATCGCTCGTACCTGTATCGCTCAGGGATCGCTCGTACGTAGATCGCTCAGGGATCGCTCGTACCTGGATCGATCAGGGATCGCTCGTACGTAGATCGCTCAGGGATCGCTCGTACCTGGATCGCTCAGGGATCGCTCGTACCTGGATCGCTCAGGGATCGCTCGTACCTGTATCGCTCAGGGATCGCTCGTACGTAGATCGCTCAGGGATCGCTCGTACCTGGATCGCTCAGGGATCGCTCGTACGTAGATCGCTCAGGGATCGCTCGTACCTGGATCGCTCAGGGATCGCTCGTACGTAGATCGCTCAGGGATCGCTCGTACCTGGATCGCTCAGGGATCGCTCGTACCTGGATCGCTCAGGGATCGCTCGTACCTGGATCGCTCAGGGATCGCTCGTACCTGGATCGCTCAACGATCGCTCGTACCTGTATCGCTCAGGGATCGCTCGTACGTAGATCGCTCAGGGATCGCTCGTACCTGGATCGATCAGGGATCGCTCGTACCTGGATCGCTCAGGGATCGCTCGTACCTGGATCGCTCAACGATCGCTCGTACCTGTATCGCTCAGGGATCGCTCGTACGTAGATCGCTCAGGGATCGCTCGTACCTGGATCGATCAGGGATCGCTCGTACGTAGATCGCTCAGGGATCGCTCGTACCTGGATCGCTCAGGGATCGCTCGTACCTGGATCGCTCAGGGATCGCTCGTACCTGGATCGCTCAGGGATCGCTCGTACCTGGATCGCTCAACGATCGCTCGTACCTGTATCGCTCAGGGATCGCTCGTACGTAGATCGCTCAGGGATCGCTCGTACCTGGATCGCTCAGGGATCGCTCGTACCTGGATCGCTCAACGATCGCTCGTACCTGTATCGCTCAGGGATCGCTCGTACGTAGATCGCTCAGGGATCGCTCGTACCTGGATCGCTCAGGGATCGCTCGTACCTGGATCGCTCAGGGATCGCTCGTACCTGGATCGCTCAACGATCGCTCGTACCTGGATCGCTCAGGGATCGCTCGTACGTAGATCGCTCAGGGATCGCTCGTACCTGGATCGCTCAGGGATCGCTCGTACCTGGATCGCTCAGGGATCGCTCGTACCTGGATCGCTCAGGGATCGCTCGTACCTGGATCGCTCAGGGATCGCTCGTACCTGGATCGCTCAGGGATCGCTCGTACCTGGATCGCTCAGGGATCGCTCGCACCTGGATCGCTCAGGGATCGCTCGTACCTGGATCGCTCAGGGATCGCTCGTACGTAGATCGCTCAGGGATCGCTCGTACCTGGATCGCTCAGGGATCGCTCGTACCTGGATCGCTCAGGGATCGCTCGTACCTGGATCGCTCAACGATCGCTCGTACCTGTATCGCTCAGGGATCGCTCGTACGTAGATCGCTCAGGGATCGCTCGTACCTGGATCGATCAGGGATCGCTCGTACGTAGATCGCTCAGGGATCGCTCGTACCTGGATCGCTCAGGGATCGCTCGTACCTGGATCGCTCAGGGATCGCTCGTACCTGGATCGCTCAGGGATCGCTCGTACCTGGATCGCTCAACGATCGCTCGTACCTGTATCGCTCAGGGATCGCTCGTACGTAGATCGCTCAGGGATCGCTCGTACCTGGATCGCTCAGGGATCGCTCGTACCTGGATCGCTCAGGGAACGCTCGTACCTGGATCGCTCAGGGATCGCTCGTACCTGGATCGCTCAACGATCGCTCGTACCTGGATCGCTCAGGGATCGCTCGTACGTAGATCGCTCAGGGATCGCTCGTACCTGGATCGCTCAGGGATCGCTCGTACGTAGATCGCTCAGGGATCGCTCGTACCTGGATCGATCAGGGATCGCTCGTACGTAGATCGCTCAGGGATCGCTCGTACCTGGATCGCTCAGGGATCGCTCGTACCTGGATCGCTCAGGGATCGCTCGTACCTGGATCGCTCAACGATCGCTCGTACCTGGATCGCTCAACGATCGCTCGTACCTGTATCGCTCAGGGATCGCTCGTACGTAGATCGCTCAGGGATCGCTCGTACCTGGATCGCTCAGGGATCGCTCGTACCTGGATCGCTCAACGATCGCTCGTACCTGTATCGCTCAGGGATCGCTCGTACGTAGATCGCTCAGGGATCGCTCGTACCTGGATCGCTCAGGGATCGCTCGTACCTGGATCGCTCAGGGATCGCTCGTACCTGGATCGCTCAGGGATCGCTCGTACCTGGATCGCTCATTGATCGCTCGTACCTGGATCGCTCAGGGATCGCTCGTACGTAGATCGCTCAGGGATCGCTCGTACCTGGATCGCTCAGGGATCGCTCGTACGTTGATCGCTCAGGGATCGCTCGTACCTGGATCGCTCAGGGATCGCTCGTACCTGGATCGCTCAGGGATCGCTCTTACCTGGATCGCTCAGAGATCGCTCGTACCTGGATCGCTAAGGGATCGCTCGCACCTGGATCGCTCAGGGATCGCTCGTACCTGGATCGCTCAGGGATCGCTCGTACCTGGATCGCTCAGGGATCGCTCGTACCTGGATCGCTCGTACGTAGATCGTTTAGTGATCGCTCGTACGTAGATCGCTCAGGGATCGCTCGTACCTGGATCGCTCAGGGATCGCTCGTACCTGGATCGCTCAGGGATCGCTCGCACCTGGATCGCTCAGGGATCGCTCGCACCTGGATCGCTCAGGGATCGCTCGTACCTGGATCGCCCAGGGATCGCTCGCACCTGGATCGCTCAGGGATCGCTCGCACCTGGATCGCTCAGGGATCGCTCGCACCTGGATCGCTCAGGGATCGCTCGCACCTGGATCGCTCAGGGATCGCTAGCACCTGGATCGCTCAGGGATCGCTCGCACCTGGATCGCTCAGGGATCGCCCGTACCTGGATCGCTCAGGGATCGCTCGTACCTGGATCACTCGTACCTGGATGGCTGAGTGATCCAGGTACGATCGATAGTTGAGCGATCCAGGTACCAGCGATCCCTGAGTGATCCAGGTATGATCGATCCCTGAGCGTTCCAGGTACGAGTGATCCAAATACGAGCGACCCCTGAGCGATCCAGGTACGAGCGATCTCTGAGCGATCCAGGTACGAGCGATCCCTGATCGTTCCAGGTACGAGCGATCAAGGTACGAGCGATCCCTGAGCGATCCAGGTACGAGCGATCCCTGAGCGATCCAGGTACTAGCGATCCCTGAGCGATCCAGGTACGAGCGATCACTGAGAGATGCAGGTACGAGCGATCCCTGAGCGATCCAGGTACGAGCGATCCCTGAGCGTTCCAGGTACGAGCGATCCCTGAGCGATCCAGGTACGAGCGATCCCTGAGCGTTCCAGGTACGAGCGATCCCTGAGCGATCCAGGTACGAGCGATCCCTGAGCGATCCAGGTACGAGCGTTCCCTGAGCGATCTACGTACGAGCGATCCCTGAGCGATCTACGTACGAGCGATCCCTGAGCGATCTACGTACGAGCGATCCCTGAGCGATCTATGTACGAGCGATCCCTGAGCGATCCAGGTACGAGCGATCCCTGAGCGATCCAGGTACGAGCGATCCCTTAACGATCTACGTACGAGCGATCCCTGAGCGATCTATGTACGAGCGATCCCTGAGCGATCCAGGTACGAGCGATCCCTGAGCGATCCAGCTACGAGCGATCTACGTACGAGCGATCCCTGAGCGATCTATGTACGAGCGATCCCTGAGCGATCCAGGTACGAGCGATCCCTGAGCAATCAACGTACGAGTGATTCCTGAGCGATCCAGGTACGAGCGATCCCTGAGCGTTCCAGGTACGAGCGATCCCTGAGCGATCTACGTACGAGCGATCCCTGAGCGATCTACGTACGAGCGATCCCTGAGCGATCCAGGTACGAGCGATCCCTGAGCGATCCAGGTACGAGCGATCCCTGAGCGTTCCAGGTACGAGCGATCCCTGAGCGATCCAGGTACGAGCGATCCCTGAGCGATCTATGTACGAGCGATCACTGAGCGATGCAGGTACGAGCGATCCCTGAGCGATCCAGGTACGAGCGATCCCTGAGCGATCCAGGTACGAGCGATCCCTGAGCGATCCAGGTACGAGCGATCCCTGAGCGATCCAGGTACGAGCGATCCCTGAGCGATCCAGGTACGAGCGATCCCTGAGCGTTCCAGGTACGAGCGATCCCTGAGCGATCCAGGTACGAGCGATCCCTGAGCGATCTATGTACGAGCGATCACTGAGCGATGCAGGTACGAGCGATCCCTGAGCAATCAACGTACGAGTGATTCCTGAGCGATCCAGGTACGAGCGATCCCTGAGCGTTCCAGGTACGAGCGATCCCTGAGCGATCTACGTACGAGCGATCCCTGAGCGATCTACGTACGAGCGATCCCTGAGCGATCCAGGTACGAGCGATCCCTGAGCGATCCAGGTACGAGCGATCCCTGAGCGTTCCAGGTACGAGCGATCCCTGAGCGATCCAGGTACGAGCGATCCCTGAGCGATCTATGTACGAGCGATCACTGAGCGATGCAGGTACGAGCGATCCCTGAGCGATCCAGGTACGAGCGATCCCTGAGCGATCCAGGTACGAGCGATCCCTGAGCGATCCAGGTACGAGCGATCCCTGAGCGATCCAGGTACGAGCGATCCCTGAGCGATCCAGGTACGAGCGATCCCTGAGCGTTCCAGGTACGAGCGATCCCTGAGCGATCCAGGTACGAGCGATCCCTGAGCGATCTATGTACGAGCGATCACTGAGCGATGCAGGTACGAGCGATCCCTGAGCGATCCAGGTACGAGCGATCCCTGAGCGATCCAGGTACGATCGATCCCTGAGCGATCCAGGTACGAGCGATCCCTGAGCGTTCCAGGTACGAGCGATCCCTGAGCGATCCAGGTACGAGCGATCCCTGAGCGAACCAGGTACGAGCGATCCCTGAGCGATCCAGGTACGAGCGATCCCTGAGCGATCCAGGTACGAGCGATCCCTGAGCGATCCAGGTACGAGCGATCCCTGAGCGATCCAGGTACGAGCGATGCCTGAGCGATCCAGGTACGAGCGATCCCTGAGCGATCTATGTACGAGCGATCCCTGAGCGATCTACGTACGAGCGATCCCTGAGCGATCTATGTACGAGCGATCCCTGAGCGATCCAGGTACGAGCGATCCCTGAGCGATCCAGGTACGAGCGATCCAGGTACGAGCGATCCCTTAACGATCTACGTACGAGCGATCCCTGAGCGATCTATGTACGAGCGATCCCTGAGCGATCCAGGTACGAGCGATCCCTGAGCGATCCAGTTACGAGCGATCCCTGAGCGATCCAGCTACGAGCGATCTACGTACGAGCGATCCCTGAGCGATCTATGTACGAGCGATCCCTGAGCGATCCAGGTACGAGCGATCCCTGAGCAATCAACGTACGAGTGATTCCTGAGCGATCCAGGTACGAGCGATCCCTGAGCGTTCCAGGTACGAGCGATCTACGTACGAGCGATCCCTGAGCGATCTACGTACGAGCGATCCCTGAGCGATCCAGGTACGAGCGATCCCTGAGCGATCCAGGTACGAGCGATCCCTGAGCGATCCAGGTACGAGCGATCCCTGAGCGTTCCAGGTACGAGCGATCCCTGAGCGTTCCAGGTACGAGCGATCCCTGAGCGTTCCAGGTACGAGCGATCCCTAAGCGATCCAGGTACGAGCGATCCCTGAGCGATCCAGGTACGAGCGATCCCTGAGCGATCCAGGTACGAGCGATCCCTGAGCGATCCAGGTACGAGCGATCCCTGAGCGATCCAGGTACGAGCGATCCCTGAGCGATCCAGGTACGAGCGATCCCTGAGCGATCTACGTACGAGCGATCTACGTACGAGCGATCCCTGAGCGATCCAGGTACGAGCGATCCCTGAGCAATCAACGTACGAGCGATTCCTGAGCGATCCAGGTACGAGCGATCCCTGAGCGTTCCAGGTACGAGCGATCCCTGAGCGATCTACGTACGAGCGATCCCTGAGCGATCTACGTACGAGCGATCCCTGAGCGATCCAGGTACGAGCGATCCCTGAGCGATCCAGGTACGAGCGATCCCTGAGCGTTCCAGGTACGAGCGATCCCTGAGCGATCCAGGTACGAGCGATCCCTGAGCGATCTATGTACGAGCGATCACTGAGCGATGCAGGTACGAGCGATCCCTGAGCGATCCAGGTACGAGCGATCCCTGAGCGATCCAGGTACGAGCGATCCCTGAGCGATCCAGGTACGAGCGATCCCTGAGCGATCCAGGTACGAGCGATCCCTGAGCGTTCCAGGTACGAGCGTTCCCTAAGCGATCCAGGTACGAGCGATCCCTGAGCGATCCAGGTACGAGCGATCCCTGAGCGTTCCAGGTACGAGCGATCCCTGAGCGATCCAGGTACGAGCGATCCCTGAGCGATCTATGTACGAGCGATCACTGAGCGATGCAGGTACGAGCGATCCCTGAGCGATCCAGGTACGAGCGATCCCTGAGCGATCCAGGTACGATCGATCCCTGAGCGATCCAGGTACGAGCGATCCCTGAGCGTTCCAGGTACGAGCGATCCCTAAGCGATCCAGGTACGAGCGATCCCTGAGCGATCCAGGTACGAGCGATCCCTGAGCGATCCAGGTACGAGCGATCCCTGAGCGATCCAGGTACGAGCGATCCCTGAGCGATCCAGGTACGAGCGATCCCTGAGCGATCCAGGTACGAGCGATCCCTGAGCGATCCAGGTACGAGCGATCCCTGAGCGATCTATGTACGAGCGATCCCTGAGCGATCTACGTACGAGCGATCCCTGAGCGATCCAGCTACGAGCGATCTACGTACGAGCGATCCCTGAGCGATCTATGTACGAGCGATCCCTGAGCGATCCAGGTACGAGCGATCCCTGAGCAATCAACGTACGAGTGATTCCTGAGCGATCCAGGTACGAGCGATCCCTGAGCGTTCCAGGTACGAGCGATCCCTGAGCGATCTACGTACGAGCGATCCAGGTACGAGCGATCCCCGAGCGATCCAGGTACGAGCGATCCCTGAGCGATCCAGGTACGAGCGATCCCTGAGCGATCCAGGTACGAGCGATCCCTGAGCGTTCCAGGTACGAGCGATCCCTGAGCGATCCAGGTACGAGCGATCCCTTAGCGATCTACGTACGAGCGATCCCTGAGCGATCTATGTACGAGCGATCCCTGAGCGATCCAGGTACGAGCGATCCCTGAGCGATCCAGTTACGAGCGATCCCTGAGCGATCCAGCTACGAGCGATCTACGTACGAGCGATCCCTGAGCGATCTATGTACGAGCGATCCCTGAGCGATCCAGGTACGAGCGATCCCTGAGCAATCAACGTACGAGTGATTCCTGAGCGATCCAGGTACGAGCGATCCCTGAGCGTTCCAGGTACGAGCGATCTACGTACGAGCGATCCCTGAGCGATCTACGTACGAGCGATCCCTGAGCGATCCAGGTACGAGCGATCCCTGAGCGATCCAGGTACGAGCGATCCCTGAGCGATCCAGGTACGAGCGATCCCTGAGCGTTCCAGGTACGAGCGATCCCTGAGCGTTCCAGGTACGAGCGATCCCTGAGCGTTCCAGGTACGAGCGATCCCTGAGCGATCCAGGTACGAGCGATCCCTGAGCGATCCAGGTACGAGCGATCCCTGAGCATTCCAGGTACGAGCGATCCCTAAGCGATCCAGGTACGAGCGATCCCTGAGCGTTCCAGGTACGAGCGATCCCTAAGCGATCCAGGTACGAGCGATCCCTGAGCGATCCAGGTACGAGCGATCCCTGAGCGATCCAGGTACGAGCGATCCCTGAGCGATCCAGGTACGAGCGATCCCTGAGCGATCCAGGTACGAGCGATCCCTGAGCGTTCCAGGTACGAGCGATCCCTAAGCGATCCAGGTACGAGCGATCCCTGAGCGTTCCAGGTACGAGCGATCCCTAAGCGATCCAGGTACGAGCGATCCCTGAGCGATCCAGGTACGAGCGATCCCTTAACGATCTACGTACGAGCGATCCCTGAGCGATCTATGTACGAGCGATCCCTGAGCGATCCAGGTACGAGCGATCCCTGAGCGATCCAGTTACGAGCGATCCCTGAGCGATCCAGCTACAAGCGATCTACGTACGAGCGATCCCTGAGCGATCTATGTACGAGCGATCCCTGAGCGATCCAGGTACGAGCGATCCCTGAGCAATCAACGTACGAGTGATTCCTGAGCGATCCAGGTACGAGCGATCCCTGAGCGTTCCAGGTACGAGCGATCCCTGAGCGATCTACGTACGAGCGATCCCTGAGCGATACAGGTACGAGCGATCGTTGAGCGATCCAGGTACGAGCGATCCCTGAGCGATCCAGGTACGAGCGATCCCTGAGCATTCCAGGTACGAGCGATCCCTAAGCGATCCAGGTACGAGCGATCCCTGAGCGTTCCAGGTACGAGCGATCCCTAAGCGATCCAGGTACGAGCGATCCCTGAGCGATCCAGGTACGAGCGATCCCTGAGCGATCCAGGTACGAGCGATCCCTGAGCGATCCAGGTACGAGCGATCCCTGAGCGATCCAGGTACGAGCGATCCCTGAGCGTTCCAGGTACGAGCGATCCCTAAGCGATCCAGGTACGAGCGATCCCTGAGCGTTCCAGGTACGAGCGATCCCTAAGCGATCCAGGTACGAGCGATCCCTGAGCGATCCAGGTACGAGCGATCCCTTAACGATCTACGTACGAGCGATCCCTGAGCGATCTACGTACGAGCGATCCCTGAGCGATCCAGGTACGAGCGATCCCTGAGCGATCCAGGTACGAGCGATCCCTGAGCGATCCAGTTACGAGCGATCCCTGAGCGATCCAGCTACAAGCGATCTACGTACGAGCGATCCCTGAGCGATCTATGTACGAGCGATCCCTGAGCGATCCAGGTACGAGCGATCCCTGAGCTATCAACGTACGAGTGATTCCTGAGCGATCCAGGTACGAGCGATCCCTGAGCGTTCCAGGTACGAGCGATCCCTGAGCGATCTACGTACGAGCGATCCCTGAGCGATACAGGTACGAGCGATCGTTGAGCGATCCAGGTACGAGCGATCCCTGAGCGATCCAGGTACGAGCGATCCCTGAGCGATCTACGTACGAGCGATCCCTGAGCGATCCAGGTACGATCGATCCCTGAGCGATCCAGGTACGAGCGATCCCTGAGCGTTCCAGGTACGAGCGATCCCTGAGCGATCCAGGTACGAGCGATCCCTGAGCGATCCAGGTACGAGCGATCCCTGAGCGATCCAGGTACGAGCGATCCCTGAGCGATCCAGGTACGAGCGATCCCTGAGCGATCCAGGTACGAGCGATCCCTGAGCGATCCAGGTACGAGCGATGCCTGAGCGATCCAGGTACGAGCGATCCCTGAGCGATCTATGTACGAGCGATCCCTGAGCGATCTACGTACGAGCGATCCCTGAGCGATCCAGCTACGAGCGATCTACGTACGAGCGATCCCTGAGCGATCTATGTACGAGCGATCCCTGAGCGATCCAGGTACGAGCGATCCCTGAGCTATCAAGGTACGAGTGATTCCTGAGCGATCCAGGTACGAGCGATCCCTGAGCGTTCCAGGTACGAGCGATCCCTGAGCGATCTACGTACGAGCGATCCAGGTACGAGCGATCCCTGAGCGATCCAGGTACGAGCGATCCCTGAGCGATCCAGGTACGAGCGATCCCTGAGCGATCCAGGTACGAGCGATCCCTGAGCGTTCCAGGTACGAGCGATCCCTGAGCGATCCAGGTACGAGCGATCCCTTAACGATCTACGTACGAGCGATCCCTGAGCGATCTATGTACGAGCGATCCCTGAGCGATCCAGGTACGAGCGATCCCTGAGCGATCCAGTTACGAGCGATCCCTGAGCGATCCAGCTACGAGCGATCTACGTACGAGCGATCCCTGAGCGATCTATGTACGAGCGATCCCTGAGCGATCCAGGTACGAGCGATCCCTGAGCAATCAACGTACGAGTGATTCCTGAGCGATCCAGGTACGAGCGATCCCTGAGCGTTCCAGGTACGAGCGATCTACGTACGAGCGATCCCTGAGCGATCTACGTACGAGCGATCCCTGAGCGATCCAGGTACGAGCGATCCCTGAGCGATCCAGGTACGAGCGATCCCTGAGCGTTCCAGGTACGAGCGATCCCTAAGCGATCCAGGTACGAGCGATCCCTGAGCGATCCAGGTACGAGCGATCCCTTAACGATCTACGTACGAGCGATCCCTGAGCGATCTATGTACGAGCGATCCCTGAGCGATCCAGGTACGAGCGATCCCTGAGCGATCCAGTTACGAGCGATCCCTGAGCGATCCAGCTACAAGCGATCTACGTACGAGCGATCCCTGAGCGATCTATGTACGAGCGATCCCTGAGCGATCCAGGTACGAGCGATCCCTGAGCAATCAACGTACGAGTGATTCCTGAGCGATCCAGGTACGAGCGATCCCTGAGCGTTCCAGGTACGAGCGATCCCTGAGCGATCTACGTACGAGCGATCCCTGAGCGATCCAGGTACGAGCGATCCCTGAGCGATCCAGGTACGAGCGATCCCTGAGCGATCCAGGTACGAGCGATCCCTGAGCGTTCCAGGTACGAGCGATCCCTGAGCGTTCCAGGTACGAGCGATCCCTGAGCGTTCCAGGTACGAGCGATCCCTGAGCGATCCAGGTACGAGCGATCCCTGAGCGATCCAGGTACGAGCGATCCCTGAGCATTCCAGGTACGAGCGATCCCTAAGCGATCCAGGTACGAGCGATCCCTGAGCGTTCCAGGTACGAGCGATCCCTAAGCGATCCAGGTACGAGCGATCCCTGAGCGATCCAGGTACGAGCGATCCCTGAGCGATCCAGGTACGAGCGATCCCTGAGCGATCCAGGTACGAGCGATCCCTGAGCGATCCAGGAACGAGCGATCCCTGAGCGTTCCAGGTACGAGCGATCCCTAAGCGATCCAGGTACGAGCGATCCCTGAGCGTTCCAGGTACGAGCGATCCCTAAGCGATCCAGGTACGAGCGATCCCTGAGCGATCCAGGTACGAGCGATCCCTTAACGATCTACGTACGAGCGATCCCTGAGCGATCCAGGTACGAGCGATCCCTGAGCAATCAACGTACGAGCGATCCCTGAGCGATCCAGGTACGAGCGATCCCTGAGCGATCCAGGTACGAGCGATCCCTGAGCATTCCAGGTACGAGCGATCCCTAAGCGATCCAGGTACGAGCGATCCCTGAGCGTTCCAGGTACGAGCGATCCCTAAGCGATCCAGGTACGAGCGATCCCTGAGCGATCCAGGTACGAGCGATCCCTGAGCGATCCAGGTACGAGCGATCCCTGAGCGATCCAGGTACGAGCGATCCCTGAGCGATCCAGGTACGAGCGATCCCTGAGCGTTCCAGGTACGAGCGATCCCTAAGCGATCCAGGTACGAGCGATCCCTGAGCGTTCCAGGTACGAGCGATCCCTTAGCGATCCAGGTACGAGCGATCCCTGAGCGATCCAGGTACGAGCGATCCCTTATCGATCTACGTACGAGCGATCCCTGAGCGATCTATGTACGAGCGATCCCTGAGCGATCCAGGTACGAGCGATCCCTGAGCGATCCAGTTACGAGCGATCCCTGAGCGATCCAGCTACAAGCGATCTACGTACGAGCGATCCCTGAGCGATCTATGTACGAGCGATCCCTGAGCGATCCAGGTACGAGCGATCCCTGAGCGATCAACGTACGAGTGATTCCTGAGCGATCCAGGTACGAGCGATCCCTGAGCGTTCCAGGTACGAGCGATCCCTGAGCGATCTACGTACGAGCGATCCCTGAGCGATACAGGTACGAGCGATCGTTGAGCGATCCAGGTACGAGCGATCCCTGAGCGATCCAGGTACGAGCGATCCCTGAGCGATCTACGTGCGAGCGATCCCTGAGCGATCCAGGTACGATCGATCCCTGAGCGATCCAGGTACGAGCGATCCCTGAGCGTTCCAGGTACGAGCGATCCCTGAGCGATCCAGGTACGAGCGATCCCTGAGCGATCCAGGTACGAGCGATCCCTGAGCGATCCAGGTACGAGCGATCCCTGAGCGATCCAGGTACGAGCGATCCCTGAGCGATCCAGGTACGAGCGATCCCTGAGCGATCCAGGTACGAGCGATGCCTGAGCGATCCAGGTACGAGCGATCCCTGAGCGATCTATGTACGAGCGATCCCTGAGCGATCTACGTACGAGCGATCCCTGAGCGATCCAGCTACGAGCGATCTACGTACGAGCGATCCCTGAGCGATCTATGTACGAGCGATCCCTGAGCGATCCAGGTACGAGCGATCCCTGAGCTATCAACGTACGAGTGATTCCTGAGCGATCCAGGTACGAGCGATCCCTGAGCGTTCCAGGTACGAGCGATCCCTGAGCGATCTACGTACGAGCGATCCAGGTACGAGCGATCCCTGAGCGATCCAGGTACGAGCGATCCCTGAGCGATCCAGGTACGAGCGATCCCTGAGCGATCCAGGTACGAGCGATCCCTGAGCGTTCCAGGTACGAGCGATCCCTGAGCGATCCAGGTACGAGCGATCCCTTAACGATCTACGTACGAGCGATCCCTGAGCGATCTATGTACGAGCGATCCCTGAGCGATCCAGGTACGAGCGATCCCTGAGCGATCCAGTTACGAGCGATCCCTGAGCGATCCAGCTACGAGCGATCTACGTACGAGCGATCCCTGAGCGATCTATGTACGAGCGATCCCTGAGCGATCCAGGTACGAGCGATCCCTGAGCAATCAAGGTACGAGTGATTCCTGAGCGATCCAGGTACGAGCGATCCCTGAGCGTTCCAGGTACGAGCGATCTACGTACGAGCGATCCCTGAGCGATCTACGTACGAGCGATCCCTGAGCGATCCAGGTACGAGCGATCCCTGAGCGATCCAGGTACGAGCGATCCCTGAGCGTTCCAGGTACGAGCGATCCCTCAGCGATCCAGGTACGAGCGATCCCTGAGCGATCCAGGTACGAGCGATCCCTTAACGATCTACGTACGAGCGATCCCTGAGCGATCTATGTACGAGCGATCCCTGAGCGATCCAGGTACGAGCGATCCCTGAGCGATCCAGTTACGAGCGATCCCTGAGCGATCCAGCTACTAGCGATCTACGTACGAGCGAGCCCTGAGCGATCTATGTACGAGCGATCCCTGAGCGATCCAGGTACGAGCGATCCCTGAGCAATCAACGTACGAGTGATTCCTGAGCGATCCAGGTACGAGCGATCCCTGAGCGTTCCAGGTACGAGCGATCCCTGAGCGATCAACGTACGAGCGATCCCTGTGCGATCCAGGTACGAGCGATCCCTGAGCGATCCAGGTACGAGCGATCCCTGAGCGATCCAGGTACGAGCGATCCCTGAGCGTTCCAGGTACGAGCGATCCCTGAGCGTTCCAGGTACGAGCGATCCCTAAGCGATCCAGGTACGAGCGATCCCTGAGCGATCCAGGTACGAGCAATCCCTGAGCGATCCAGGTACGAGCGATCCCTGAGCGATCCAGGTACGAGCGATCCCTGAGCGTTCCAGGTACGAGCGATCCCTAAGCGATCCAGGTACGAGCGATCCCTGAGCGATCCAGGTACGAGCGATCCCTGAGCGATCCAGGTACGAGCGATCCCTGAGCGATCCAGGTACGAGCGATCCAGGTACGAGCGATCCCTGAGCGATCTATGTACGAGCGATCACTGAGCGATGCAGGTACGAGCGATCCCTGAGCGATCCAGGTACGAGCGATTCCTGAGCGATCCAGGTACGAGCGATCCCTGAGCGATCCAGGTACGAGCGATCCCTGAGCCATCTACGTACGAGCGATCCCTGAGCGTTCCAGGTACGAGCGATCCCTGAGCGATCCAGGTACGAGCGATCCCTGAGCGATCTATGTACGAGCGATCCCTGAGCGATCCAGGTACGAGCGATCCCTGAGCGATCCAGGTACGAGCGATCCCTGAGCGATCCAGGTACGAGCGATCCATGATCGATCCAGGTATGAGCGATCCCTGAGCGATCCAAGTATGAGCGATCCCTGAGCGATCCAAGTATGAGCGATCCCTGAGCGATCCAAGTATGAGCGATCCCTGAGTGAACCAGGTTGGGGGGTTCCAGGTGGAGATGGCTTCTTCTTCTTCGAGAAAGAGAGAGACAAGAAGGTCTCTAGGAGTCCAAGGCTGCAGGTGGCAGTCTGAGCGTGCATGTCTGCAGGAGGCCTGGACTAGGAGTCGGGAGGGTTTCAGGTGAAGACGGCTTCTTCGAGAGACAATAAGGTCTCTAGGAGTCCAAGGCTGCAGGTGGCAGTTTGAGCGTGCATGTCTGCAGAAGGCCTGGACTAGGAGTCGGAAGGGTTCCAGGTGGAGACAGCTTCGAGAGAGAGACAAGAAGGTCTCTCGGAGTCTATGGCTGCAGGTGGCAGTCTGAGCGTGCATGTCTGCAGGAGGCCTGGACTAGGAGTCGGAAGGGTTCCAGGTGGAGACAGCTTCGAGAGAGAGAGAGACAAGAAGGTCTCTCGGAGTCTATGGCTGCAGGTGGCAGTCTGAGCGTGCATGTCTGCAGGAGGCCTGGACTAGGAGTCGGGAGGGTTTCAGGTGGAGAAGGCTTCTTCGAGAGAGAGAGGCAAGAAGGTCTCTCGGAGTCTATGGCTGCAGGTGGCAGTCTGAGCGTGCATGTCTGCAGGAGGCCTGGACTAGGAGTCGGGAGGGTTTCAGGTGGAGTCCGCTTCTTCTTCTTCTTCTTCTTCTTCTTCTTCGAGAGAGAGAGACAAGAAAGTCTCTAGGAGTCTAAAGGCTGCAGGTGGCAGTCTGAGCGTGCATGGCTGCAGGAGGCAGATGTGGCTGGCATGCCCTTATAAATACAGTCTGGACTGACACGTGTTCCTGAAACCGCATGCACCACTTGAGCGTAATCACCCTGGATCTGTACAATTGGTGGAGGATGCGGGCAAAAATTCTGCTGTGCATTTACGCTCAGTCGGACCTTCAGACACGAGAAGGTTCATCTCTGCAACAGCCAGCTCACCCTGGCCTATAGGCTGTTCAGCAGACGCCTCTCTTGGCACAGCAGCCATAGTGTCCACCACACCTTTAGCCACAGAAGCTTCTTCCGGCATTGCTATCAGTCTCTTGGCCCAATCATCCCAATAGGTTTTGCTCTGTCGCACTACATCCGCCCAGGGAGATATAGACGGACCAAGAGGCTCACTAACATCTGAAACACGGCTCTGGTCAGATTTACACTTCTCAGCATCACATTGTAGTAACTTATCTGTTGCACTGAACAGCAACAAGTCCTTCTCAGAAGGGGATCTCCTTACCGGACTTGCCCACCACTCCACCGGCATCAAACACAAGATCACAGGATCAGTCTCTTTCACATAAGAAACAGGAACAGTCTTACCAATCCCGGCGACAGGTGACTAAAAACTTCAATTGAGGGCGCTAGTCCCTCCTTGGTTGTGCTTTCACAGGCCAATGCCCCCACCTGGTTACAGGGCAACATTGCAGGCCAAACAGGTTTCCTGTTGCCATTGGTAACGGCAGGCACTTTACCACAAACATTTTTACCGGAATGCTATGGGAGACACCATTTTTCCTATAGAGCTTTTAATGGCGCCTTTCCCCATGCGATCACAGGGTGAAGCAACAGAATTTCGGTCATCTTAGCCCTCGTGTTCCTATACACTTTACTTTTTAAATTTGATTTTGTTTTTAGTTTTTATTTTTATACTTTATTTTTTATATTTGATATTGTGTTTTTATATTTGATTTTATACTTTATTTTTATTTATTTTTTATTGCTATCTTATTTTTATACTTTATTTTACTTTTTATATTTTATTAGTAATATCTTTTCTTTTTATACTTTTTTTAAACTGTATTTTTTATATTTTTTTGTTATACTTTTATTTAAAATTTTTATATTTTATACTTTTTTTATATAATTTTTATACTTTATTTTACTTTATATATTTTATTTTTTATTGATATACTTTTATTTTTATATTTTATACTTTTTTTTATATATTTTTTTATTTTTATACTTTATTTTACTTTTTATATTTTATTTTTTAATATTTAATATTTTTTTTTTTTTATCATTTATCTTTTTTATTTAATTTTTTGTATTTTATTGTTATACTTTTATTTTTATACTTTATTTTACTTTTATATTTTATTTTATTTTTTATATTTTATATTTTTGATTTTTATCATTTATCTTTTTTAATTTTATTTTTTGTATTTTATTTTTATTGTTATACTTTTATTTTTAATTTTTATATTTTATACTTTTTTATATATTTTTTATTTTTTTATACTTTATTTTACTTTTTATATTTTATTTTTTAATATTTAATATTTTAGATTTTTATACTTTATTTTTTTTAATTTTATTTTTATTGTTATACTTTTATTTAATGCATGCAAATGAGGCCTGCTTAGGAACGCCCACCCCTCCAGACTGACAACTACCCACATATCAAGGCATATTTTATACTTTTTTTTAAATTTTAGTTTTTATATTTTTATTGTTATACTTTTATTTTAAATTTTTATATTTTATACTTTTTTATATATTTTTGATTTTTGATTTTTGAAAATAAAAATAAAACAAAATATATATAAAAAAATATATTAAAAATATAAATGGAAAAAACTAAATATAAAAAAGTATAAAATATAAAAATGTTAAATAAAAGTATAACAATAAAAATAAAATTAAAAAAATAAAGTATAAAAATAAAAAATATTAAATATTAAAAATAAAATATAAAAAGTAAAATAAAAGCATACAAATCAAAAATATATAAAAAAAGTATAAAATATAAAAATTTAAAATAAAAGTATAACAATAAAAATATAAAAACTAAAATTTAAAAAAAAGGATAAAATATAAAAATGTAAAATAAAAGTATAACAATAAAAATCTAATTAAAAAAAATAAAGTATAAAAATCAAAAATATTAAATATTAAAAATAAAATATAAAAAGTAAAATAAAAGTATATTTATTTTACTTTTTATATTTTATTTTTAATATTTAATATTTTTGATTTTTATACTTTATTTTTTTTAATTAGATTTTTATTGTTATACTTTTATTTTACATTTTTATATTTTATCCTTTTTTTTTAAATTTTAGTTTTTTATTTTTATTGTTATACTTTTTTTTAAATTTTTATATTTTATACTTTTTTTATATATATTTTTGATTTGTATGCTTTTATTTTACTTTTTATATTTTATTTTTAATATTTAATATTTTTTATTTTTATACTTTATTTTTTTTTTAATTTTATTTTTATTGTTATACTTTTATTTAACATTTTTATATTTTATACTTTTTTATATTTAGTTTTTTCCATTTATATTTTTAATATATTTTTTTATATATATTTTGTTTTATTTTTATTTTTTATTGTAAGATTTTATTTTTACTTTAATTCATTTATTGTTTTTTTTATCTTTATTTTATTTTGTGTGGCCAGCTTCAAATTGCTGTACATGAACGGGTTAATCTGTCAAAACACATCCAATCACGTACAGGACACGGTTGTCAACCCGCCGTGCGTGTTACGGACAGACTGTGCAACCAATGAAATCTGCCCATACATCTTCATCAGTCTCTGTACCAGAGGAGCTTACACTCTAATGTCCCCTCCCCCACACTCACACACTATTATTGTACATTTCTAGAGCTCTGGCATAGAAGGAGGGTATAGTCTGCCCTCTAGAGGTCACACTCTATTATTACTGGTCTTGCTGATTGGATCACACATGTATGGGAGGCGGGCTGTGTGTCTAGGCAGACGTGATTGGCTCAGATTTCTCACATATCCTGCATAGTAGTCTGCTGTCCAATGCCAATGCAGATCACACAATGTGCATTAGAAGCTGCAGCAAGTCAGGCAGAGCTCCGCCTTATTTCCTGGCTGGATGATGTCCAGCCCCTTTCCTTTCCTGAGTGTCCCTGGCCCCGCCCCTTTCATCCATTGGAATTCAGTTCTTTCAATCATGGAGGCTCAGCATATGGGGGGGGGGGGGGGGGGGGGGGGGGGGGGGGGGGGGGGGGGGGCGGTGTGCATGCAAATGAGGCCTGCTTAGGAACGCCCACCCCTCCAGACTGACAACTACCCACATATCAAGGCATTTTGATATTTGCATAACTCCTCCCACTGTTTGCATCAGGGCTGAGTGGTCTTTAGGGGAGTGCTGTGATATTTTCAGGAAGCTATGTACAGCCCACTGCTGGCCCCTCCCACCAGCTACGATCTGCCTGCATTGCATAGAGAAGCACAGAGACCGAAATAAAGTATGTAATAAAAACAGAAAAATTGCATTTAAAAATTTTATTAGCATGTTAATGAGGGGGAGGGGAACCAGGTAAGGTAAAATATAGGCAGATTAAACTTCAAACTCTATGGTTTTTAAATACAAGATAAATAAAAAAAAGCAAAAATAAATAAAATTTGACGTTGACAATAAAAATGAACAAAAAAAAAGAGTTGCACAAGCATGTTGAGTTTGATGTTAAATAAAATTTTAAATAATCCAAAAAAAAAAGTAATCCAAACCAATGAAAAGTAGAGAAAAAAAATTAAAAGTAAATAAGAAAATCCAAAACCAATCAAAAGTGAAAAAAAAAAACCAAAAGCAGTAAAAAGAATAAAAAAATTAAAGTAAATAACAAATACAATCCAAATAAAAAAAATCCAAAAACAATCAAAAGTAAATTAATAAATTCAATTCCAAATCCAAATCAATCAATGTAAAAAAAAAAATCTAAAACCCAACTAAATGAAAAAGCAATAAAGAGTAAAATAAATAAATAAAAGTAACTAAAAAAATCCAAAAACATCCAAAATTGAAAATAAAATGGAAAACAATCAAAAGTAAAAAAATAAAAACATTAAAAGTAAAAAAAAAAATCCAAAACCAATCGAAAGCAAAATAAATACCTTTATTTTTTTATTTTTATACTCTCTTTTTTATTTTTATTTTTTATACTTTATTTTTTTTATAATTTTTTTTGGTAAGTCCAAATGAGATTTTTTTTTTTTTTTTTCAATTTTATATATATATATATATATATATATATATATATATATATATATATATATATATATATATATATATATATTTATTTTTTTTTATACTTTATTGATTTTTTTGAATTTGATTCTATTTTTTATTTTTATACTTTATTTTTTTATATTTGATTTTATATTTGTATATCTTATTGTTATCATTTTTTAAAAATATTTTATACCTTATTTTATTTTTAATACTTTATTTTGTTTTTAACATTTTATAATTTTAATATATTTTTTTACATATATTTTGTTTTATTTTTATATATATTTCTTTCATGTTAGATATATACAATTTTTTTATTTTATATTTTGTTTTTCATTTTTATATTTTATTTTTTATTGTTAGATGTTATTTTTACTTTAATTAATTTATTGTTTATCTTTATTTTATTTTGTGTGGCCACTGGCCAGCTTCAAATTGCTGTACATGAATGGCTAAATCTGTCAAAACACATCCAGTCACGTAGCCACAGAGTGCTGTGATGTTTTCAGGAAGCTTTGTACAACCCTCCCACCAGCCATGATCTACCTGCATTGCATAGAGAAGCGCAGAGACTGAAATTAGTTGTATAATAAAA